>CM040182.1:6047604-6060104 GCA_022606455.1 Callitettix versicolor
TAAGACGATAAAGATCACCTTAAAGATGTTATAAATATAAGATGATAAAGATCACCTTAAAGATGTTATAAATATAAGATGATAAAGATCACCTTAAAGATGATATAAATATAAGACGATAAAGATCACCTTAATGATGATATAAATATAAGACGATAAAGATCACCTTAAAGATGATATAAATATAAGATGATAAAGATCACCTTAAATATGTCATAAATATAAAATGATAAAGGTTACCTTGAAGATGATATAAATTAGTATTAGAAATAAAATAATATATAAAATAAAGTAAATTATTTAAAAAGGATTCAAGGAAAGCCTTTAGACACTCAAATAAAACGAATTCGTTCTTTAAAAAATGCTGTTCAATACCTTGACAAAAATCCAAAACAAAATCGATATCAATGTCATTCTTTCAAATTCGGCGCACTTGTACGAGTCATGTATGTTTATATAAGAACATAAACTGAAAAACCGATTTTGAGAAATTGGGCATATTAAAAAAAATAATGTCACACGTAGCTGACGTGATGGAAGCGAATTTACAAAAGTATGTTTCTTAGCCTTTTTTGAAATTCCCATTTCACTCTATAATCAGCAGTCAAATCTTAATGTACTAACATTGTTAAACATTAAAATTACATTGCAGTACCAAAATGAACCCTGACAGCCGTCAAATTAAATTTTTTAATTTTAATTTTTCTGCGCCGTTCGGTTGGCCTTTCATCGATACCTACATTCTTCTCTCCTGTATCGAAACTGACTGCATTGTTGGTCTCCTGCTTCGATACTAAGTGTATTCTTGGTCTCCTGTATCGATACTGCCTGCACTCTTGTATCCCGTAGAGATACTACCTACAGTCCAGGTTTCCTGTATCCATAATACCTTCATTATTGTCTCCTGTATAGATTATACCTGCATTATTGTCTCCTGTATAGATTATACCTGCATGCTTGTCGCTTGTATCGATACTACCTGCAACCTTGTTCTCCTATATCGATACTTCCTGCACTCTTGTCTCCCGTAACGATACTATCTGCATTCCTGGTCTGTATCGATAATAACTGCATTCTTGGTCTCCTGTATCCATACTGCCTACACTCTTGTATCCCGTATAGATACTACCTGCATTCCTAATCCCTGTATCAATAATACATGCATTCTTGTCTCCTTTATTGATTATACATGCATTCTTGTCTCTTGTATAGATTATGTCTGCATTCTTGTCTCATGAATCGATACGACCTGCATTCTTGGTCTCCTGTTTTCTGTGTGTTGGTCTGCCTGTATTCTTTTATATCGAATAGATACTACTTGCATTCCTGGTTTTCTGTATCGACAATACCTGCATTCTTGTCTCCTGTATCGATACTACCTGCATTTTTGGTCTCCTGTATCAATAATATCTGCATTCTTGTCTCCTGTATCGATATTATCTACAGTACATTCTTGTCTCCTGTATTTATACTACCTGCATTCTTGTCTCCTGTATTTATACTACCTGCATTCTTGGTCTCCTGTATCAATAATATCTGCAATCTTGTCTCCTGTATCGATACTATCTACAGTACATTCTTGTCTCCTATATATATACTACCTGCATTCTTGTCTCCGGTATCGATACTATCTGCATTCTTGTCTCCTGTATCGATACGATCTACAATACATTCTTGTCTCCTATATATATACTACCTGCATTCTTGTCTCCGGTATCGATACTATCTGCATTCTTGTCTCCTGTATCGATACGATCTACAGTACATTCTTGTCTTCTGTATTTATACTACCTGTATTCTTGTCTCCTGTATCAATAATATCTGCAATCTTGTCTCCTGTATCGATACTATCTACAGTACATTCTTGTCTCCTATATATATACTACCTGCATTCTTGTCTCCGGTATAGATACTATCTGCATTCTTGTCTCCTGTATCGATACGATCTACAGTACATTCTTGTCTTCTGTATTTATACTACCTGTATTCTTGTCTCCTGTATCAATAATATCTGCATTCTTGTCTCCTGTATTTATACTACCTGCATTGATACTATCTGCATTCTTGTCTCTTCTATCGAAACCATGAACGATCACCAAAAAATTATGCTTATTGCTTTGCACGAACGTTAAACGATAAACCGGAAGTAAAATTAAAATAAATTAAAATTGCTAAAACTGCTGAGGTCAGAAACGTTTTGACACAGCTTTGCAACTTCCTGTGTGGTGCGTTTGAATAGAACGAACCAAATTATATGTGTTTTTGCAATCACAAACTTCCCTATTGTCGAACAACACATTTAACTAATAACTACCACTCGATCTACACGATCTCACACATGACATGCTGCTAGCCGTCACATCGAGGTCATCGGGTTACGGGGCGTATCGTTCCGTGCGAAATATTTATTTAATCATTTCCGGTTAGCGAGCGCGGAATTGACGCTGATGGATTGTTCACGTTTTTAACTACCGTAAAAATAAAGTTTATGTAATCTGGAACATTCATAAAAATGAATGAAGTGAAAAAAATCAAAGTAGTCACGGCTCGCAGCTCTCTCGCTGACGTAATAGAAGCGAATTTCTAAAAAAATACTTTTCTATATCTAACCTTTTATTAAAATTCTAATTTCACAATCATAACCGGCATTAAAACCTGCACATACTGGGTTTTAAACGAACCCTTACCGCCGTTACAGTGACCGTTGTTAGTTCAAAGGGTTTGAAAAAAATCTAAACGCTAATTCATGCAGTTTTAAATTGATTACGTTGGTGAAATAAGGTGTTAAAAAGAAATTGAAGGCAAAAACAATAAGTATTTTTAAAGATTTGAAATACCCGCCGTTTAGAAATTGTTGAACGAATTTTGGTAGTTGAAGAATTTCTCAAAGTTATTAAGAAAATAGATTTTTGTGCCAAGTTTGAATCAAATCGTACTGAAATTGCGAAAGCGAACGTGCTAAAACACAACACAATCAATCGCGCGCACACACACACACACACACACACACACACACACACACACACACACACACACACACACACACACACACACACACACACACACACACACACACACACACACACACACACACACACACACACACACACACACACACACACACACTCACAGCACGCACGCACACACTACACTACACACACACACACACACACACACACACACACACACACACACACACACACAGCACGCACGCACACACTACACTACACACACACACACACACACACACACACACACACACACACACACACACACACACACACACACTCACAGCACGCACGCACACACTACACACACACACACACACACACACACACACACACACACACACACACACACTCACTCACAGCACGCACGCACACACACACACACACACACACACACACACACACACACACACTCACAGCACGCACGCACACACTACACTACACTACACACACACACACACACACACACACACACACACACACACACACACACACACTCACTCACAGCACGCACGCACACACTACACACACACACACACACACACACACACACACACACACACACACACACACACACACACTCACTCACAGCACGCACAGCACACACTCACACACACACACACACACACACACACACACACACACACACACACACACACACACTCACTCACAGCACGCACGCACACACTACACACACACACACACACACACACACACACTCACAGCACGCACGCACACACTACACTACACACACACACACACACACTCACTCACTCACAGCACGCACGCACACACTACACACACACACACACACACACACACACACACACACACACACACACTCACTCACTCACAGCACGCACGCACACACTACACACACACACACACACACACACACTCACTCACTCACAGCACGCACGCACACACTACACACACACACACACACACACACACACACACACACACACACACACTCACAGCACGCACGCACACACTACACTACACACACACACACACACACACACACACACACACACACACACACACACACTCACTCACAGCACGCACGCACACACTACACACACACACACCACACACACACACACACACACACACACACACACACACACACACACACACACACACACACACACACACACACACACACACACACACACACACACAGCACAGCACGCACACACACACACACACACACACACACACACACACACACACACACACACACACACAACAACAACAACAACAACAACAACAACAACAACAACAACAAAATCAAGCACTTCAAATATCTGGGAGAAATTCTTGAAACCACAGGTGGCGAGAAGGCTGCGCAATGGGTTCGACTACTGAGAATGAAGAGGGCTCTTGGTATAACGCGTGATATCTACAATAAGAGATGTATGTCGACGCACACAAAAATCAGACACTACAACACAGTCATGAAACCGGAGGCATTATACGCAAGCGAGACGCTAGCACTCCACACAAAAGGTACATTGGAAGACATTTTGAATAATGAACGCAAAATCTTGAGGAAGATCCTTGGCCCAAGATTAACAGAAGACGGATACAGGTTGCACTCCCGGAGGACCACAGAGAAGATATCGAACCTGGCAGCAGATATCAGAAGAAGGAGGCTTCAGTTCTATGGACACATCAGTAGACGCCCAACAACGAGACTTGCCAACAGAATCCTTAAGTATATACAAGGAGTCAAATCGACAACGTCGTGGATCATACAAGTCAGAATAGACCTACATGACGCAGGAATAGACTCAACACACATTGAAGACAGGAATGCATACAGGAGAAAGATGCTCGGGTGAAAAATCCCAGATGAAATCCCAAAGTGAGCAGGTGTAAAATGGACGGAGGAGCGGAGGAGGATTTATGGGGACAGGATGAGGGAGGTGTGGAGGATTAGAAGGAACAAGACATGAATCAGAGTGCTTTGCGTGATCAACAAGGTCTATACTCAAATAATAATAATAATAATAATAATAATTATATATATATATATATATATATATATATATATATATATATGTGTGTGTGTGTGTGTGTGTGTGTGTGTGTGTGTGTGTGTGTGTGTGTGTGTGTGTGTGTGTGTGTGTGTGTGTGTGTGTAATTTAAATTACCATCAAAACATTTTTAAAAATGGTTATTGCTTCACATTTTTTAGTCTGTATCATTAAGTCATCATTAAAAAAATTATTCTTAAGCAAACATTTGTCTGAACTTTGTACACTTATTTTACCAATCGATTCTGAAGTCCAAAAGTTTATTTGTATTCGATTCTTTGACAATCAGTACACTGAGTAACAGCACGTACCCTAACCCTACACTTGATATGTGCTATCCCATGTTACTACACATTTTTTACTACAGTAAGTAAGCTTGCAGTTAACAAACAAAACTAAGAGTTAAAGAATTTGTCGATATTGTCAGGAGTTCATAACATAAAATTTTAAAAAAATGTTTTTGCATATTTTTTAAATTAGAAATTTGATTAGATTATAATTGGTCTAACCGCTTCATTTAGTCAAAATTATAGCAATAGCTTATAAGATTAGAATGTTTTTGTGGAAATTTTAACTCCATTTTTACTTTCACAATGCATAATACCTGCAACTATTGAAAGCAAGATTAGTCTATATTCATAAAAATTGTTTCAACAGATTGTAGTACTTCAGTCTGTTTGAAGAATTTATTTCTTTAAAGTAATTAATTAATTGAAGGAACTCTTCAAAGTGAGGAGACTTCAGAAACCTTTGTTATTGCAGTTGCAGAGAAGGAAATAGCTAAGGAAAATGAAAAAAAAATGGCAGTGGCATGACTGCCGACAGAAGTGACTACTTCTTTTCACGGGTTATGGCTGTATATTTTACACCACAAAATAAAATTTATAGTCGATTTTCAAAATCATGAGTACGTTCATTTCAGTTTAATATATTTCTAAATACAATATTATATGATTTTATGGTTTTTTGGCCAAGACATAGATTTTTGCTACTCGACACTAGAATAGGCTATAACTGACCACGGGAGAAGCACGGAGTCCCAAATGTATTCCTGCTACTCCTAATATCTGACCCAGTGACTTATTAATTGTCATTGTAAATGCCAACTTCAATGGAAACTGCAATATTTTAATTTGGAATGTCAGGTTGTTTGGAATTATAAGATTGTTTCAATTAAAATCATTGCAAATGTAAGCTTATAAACAATAATTTTATAATAAATAATAACAGGGATTTAGATTTTTAAAATGGAAATACATCTATGTCCTTCTCAGGTACCTAAACCATGTTAATTTCAAATTTCATCTTAATCGGCCCAGTAGTTTATGTGTGATTGAATAACAGACAAAAACACACACATAAACTTTCAGATTTAAAATATTTATATTATGAAATATAAAATATTATTAAAACGTCACTGTTGTAGCCTACAGTTAACACATATCACAAAATTGAATACTAAATAATTCAGTTGCACTAGGTAAGCAGTATAATGGCATTTAAATAATTATTATTCACACCTACCAATATATAATAAACGTATAAAACGTCACTGTTACACAGTTAACACTTGTCATAAAACTAAATACTAAATAAAGTTGGGCTGGGTAAGTAGTATAATGGCGTTTAAAATAATTAAAATATGTATTATTCACACCTACCAATATATAATAAATGTATAAAATGTCACTGTTACACAGTTAACACTTGACACAAAACTAAATAATTAAGTTGGACTGGGTAAGTAAAATAATGGCTCGAACATACAAGTTTTCGCTTCAAAAATACATTTTAAAACAAAAATATATATAAGAGCGTGATGCGTGACGGCAAACTGAATTTTTTCCCGTGCAAAACATACATCCATACCACGCCATAAGAAGTAGCAAACTGAATTTTTCCCCGTGCAAAACCACCCATACCCCGCCATAAGAAGTAGTCACTTCAATAAGAGCGTGATACCGTGATGCGTGATGCGTGACGGCAAACTGAATTTTTTCCCCGTGCAAAACCACCCATACCCCGCCATAAGAAGTAGTCACTTCAATAAGAGCGTGATACCGTGATGCGTGATGCGTGACGGCAAACTGAATTTTTTCCCCGTGCAAAACCACCCATACCCCGCCATAAGAAGTAGTCACTTCAATAAGAGCGTGATACCGTGATGCGTGATGCGTGACGGCAAACTGAATTTTTTCCCCGTGCAAAACCACCCATACCCCGTCATTAGAAGTATTCACTTCAATAAACTGGTGTAAAGAAACAAGTGATGTACTTTTCCGCGTGTCGTACTTATAGTTCCAAGAACACTACACATCGCAGTATATTTTTAATTAATTGCCTAGCTACGGCTCTACGGAAGCGCTCTGTCGTACTTATAGTTCCAAGAACACTACACATCGCAGTATATTTTTAATTAATTGCCTAGCTACGGCTCTACGGAAGCGCTCTGACGTACTTATAGTTCCAAGAACACTACACATCGCAGTATATTTTTAATTAATTGCCTAGCTACGGCTCTACGGAAGCGCTCTGTCGTACTTATAGTTCCAAGAACACTACACATCGCAGTATATTTTTAATTAATTGCCTAGCTACGGCTCTACGGAAGCGCTCTGTCGTACTTATAGTTCCAAGAACACTACACATCGCAGTATATTTTTAATTAATTGCCTAGCTACGGCTCTACGGAAGCGCTCTGTCGTACTTATAGTTCCAAGAACACTACACATCGCAGTATATTTTTAATTAATTGCCTAGCTACGGCTCTACGGAAGCGCTCTGTCGTACTTATAGTTCCAAGAACACTACGCATCGCAGTATATTTTTAATTAATTGCCTAGCTACGGCTCTCTACGGAAGCGCTCTGTCGTACTTATAGTTCCAAGAACACTACGCATCGCAGTATATTTTTAATTAATTGCCTAGCTACGGCTCTACGGAAGCGCTCTGTCGTACTTATAGTTCCAAGAACACTACACATCGCAGTATATTTTTAATTAATTGCCTAGCTACGGCTCTACGGAAGCGCTCTGTCGTACTTATAGTTCCAAGAACACTACGCATCGCAGTATATTTTTAATTAATTGCCTAGCTACGGCTCTACGGAAGCGCTCTGTCGTACTTATAGTTCCAAGAACACTACACATCGCAGTATATTTTTAATTAATTGCCTAGCTACGGCTCTACGGAAGCGCTCTGTCGTACTTATAGTTCCAAGAACACTACGCATCGCAGTATATTTTTAATTAATTGCCTAGCTACGGCTCTACGGAAGCGCTCTGTCGTACTTATAGTTCCAAGAACACTACGCATCGCAGTATATTTTTAATTAATTGCCTAGCTACGGCTCTACGGAAGCGCTCTGTCGTACTTATAGTTCCAAGAACACTACACATCGCAGTATATTTTTAATTAATTGCCTAGCTACGGCTCTAAAGCGCTTGTCGTACTTATAGTTCCAAGAACACTACGCATCGCAGTATATTTTTAATTAATTGCTAGCTACGGCTCTACGGAAGCGCTCTGTCGTACTTATAGTTCCAAGAACACTACTCATCGCAGTATATTTTTAATTAATTGCCTAGCTACGGCTCTACGGAAGCGCTCTGTCGTACTTATAGTTCCAAGAACACTACGCATCGCAGTATATTTTTAATTAATTGCCTAGCTACGGCTCTACGGAAGCGCTCTGTCGTACTTATAGTTCCAAGAACACTACACATCGCAGTATATTTTTAATTAATTGCCTAGCTACGGCTCTACGGAAGCGCTCTGTCGTACTTATAGTTCCAAGAACACTACACATCGCAGTATATTTTTAATTAATTGCCTAGCTACGGCTCTACGGAAGCGCTCTGTCGTACTTATAGTTCCAAGAACACTACACATCGCAGTATATTTTAATTAATTGCCTAGCTACGGCTCTACGGAAGCGCTCTGTCGTACTTATAGTTCCAAGAACACTACACATCGCAGTATATTTTTAATTAATTGCCTAGCTACGGCTCTACGGAAGCGCTCTGTCGTACTTATAGTTCCAAGAACACTACACATCGCAGTATATTTTTAATTAATTGCCTAGCTACGGCTCTACGGAAGCGCTCTGACGCACTCATTACCTTTTCCGCGAATTTAACTGTTAACCTTAATATTTACGAAACATATTACTGGAACAATTTTACTGAAACTGTTATACTGTTTCTCCATGAAGCCGTCAAAATTATTATAGATCTTGTCGTTCAACCAGTATTATTAGGGGCCTGCACCCGTCTTCATTAAACCAGAGGTCGCCATCTTGAAAGAGAAGGGCATGTTAAATTACTTCGTTCGGGCTTTTGACAAAGTAAATTCGTACCAAAATTTGAAAATAATCAATAATTTATACAAAACAGCGTACACACGTCATCGTTAAGTCAGTGCCCGCCATCTTGAAACGGAAATGAACGGTAAATCTTACACTCAGCTTTGCACAAGATACCTTCGTACAAAATTGAAAAGAAGTTGTAAATGCGTTTGGCTAAAACTGCCTACACTTTTCATCGTTGAATAAGCCATCTTGAAAAAGAACAACCTAAATGCCGAACAGAGACCTCGCTTAGTTCGGTCAATTATACTTTCGATGTAAGTAGGAGAAACCGCCAAATTAACGATCTGGTCAGTATCATTTCTACTACGATAAACTAATTTGAAATGAGCATAAAAAATTTGTCAAATAAACTGATACGAAATATGCAGGATATGAATTGATATAATTGATACGAATGTTATGCAGGATTGAAACAAGTGGATATAACCTTATGCGTATTTAGAAAAATAAATAATATTAATAGTAGGCTACGTAAAAAATAACTAGATCTCAATAGGGTACAGTTTTAAGGAGTCGTATTTTCAAAGCTCTGTTAAATAATCAAAATGTCAGAATATTAATAAAAAATTGACCAGTTTATTTGCGATTAGAATGAGAATTTTGTTTAGTGAATGTTTCATAGTTTTAAGAAAAATTAATTCAAGGAAAGAACAGCCACTTTCTCCTTGGCTCGTCTTAGATTTGCTTTGACCGATAGGTGACCGGTCTGCAGAATATTTGTTAAGAGGCCATAAATCGGTCTATATTGTTCTTCTGGAGGTTGGTTACTTCTTAAATAAGAATCTTCGCAAGAGTCTCCGTTCAACAATGCCTCTTCTATGCTTGCGGTCATGCTTGGCCTTGCTTCCTGTAAAATTAAATACATTAAATTTTACGTTAAACTATACTTTATACCTGCGCTTTGGTGATAGGTAAAGTAAACTTACGAGGATATACTTATGTGTACCAACAATGCACGGTGGACGTGAATACTAGGTTATACTTAGTAAAGGTCTTGCGCGAGACTTTCTCGCGCATTTAGGTGACTTCTCCTCAAGCTCCCTCCAACAGTCCAATGACACGGAGTCGGCCAATCTGAGTCTGCAAACTGTTACCTGTTACTACCAATGAATAGAGAAACTATAGATTCTGTATTCATTGTTACTACTCAGCGATAGTGGAGGAAAAGGAGGGAGTTGTGCTGAAAGAGTGGGGATTTGACCTCTCTCTCCCTCATTCTCTCCCTCTGTCCTTCTCTCTCCCTCTACTCATCTCTACCCCCTCCCTCTCTCCCTCCCTCTCTTCCTCTCTCACACCCACGTTCTTCCCCAACACCCACGTTCTATTCGAACGTTGCCGCAAGCGCTAGAACTTTTTTCCTGCTGTTTTCCTGCTAATTGTTTTCCTGCTGCTTTTCTTCAACCTGCTTTTATGCTTTTTCCCTTTATTTCAAGGTTTCTTGTTGCTTGTTGCTTGTAGTGAAGTAAGAACTGTTCGGGCGTTGTCAACGTTTATCTCTATTTTGTTGCGAGTTGTTTGGAAGTATTAAATGTAAAATTTGTTGTTCAAACATTTTTTAAACTGTAAAAACAGCCATAATTGTGTTATATATTAGTTTTTCTCCGTAGTTTACTTGTGTTTAGAAACTTAAAAATATTTAGTGAACAATTTTGAAAGTTTTCTTTTACTTTTTTATGTTTTTAAAATTAAGTGCATAGTTTTTAATTATTTATTGGATGTGTGGACTTTTTAAAATTCACAATATCTACTCTTGTATATATCTTGAATAATTTTAAGTTATTTTAGGTTAATAACCTATCATTAACCTGTAATAACCTAATGTTAAAAACCTATAATTTTGTAACTATATAGAGCCAATTTTATTTAAGCTTATTTGGCCTACGTTCTTATTACTATATTTTACTTATTAACATTACTTTTTTCAGTGTTGAAAAATGAAAACCTACTTTCTCCCAAATAAAAATATGACAGTAACATCTCACATAACCTAATTTTATTTAAACGTATTTTTTATATTTATTATCAATCATCAATATTTTTAATCAACTAAAAATATTCTAAATTGTTTGCATTTCAGTAAATATGCAAAAGCCTATTTAATTTTTAAGTAAAAAAAAATATTGCTTCTATTAGAAATTCATTGCATTTTGTAAATATAAAATGGCATACATATATATTACGTTTTGAGAATGTAATTTAATTATTACTACATTTAATTATTATTTTCTAAATGTTTTACACCCAAAAACGGTTAAGGACATGGTGGTAATGGGAATGAAAAACTAGTCTTAGAAAACTGATCGTTTGTGCTTGTGTTTTAGCTGCTAATACAACTTCCAGTTTCATTTTTCTAAACCTGTTTTTTCAAACTGTTTTTCCAAACAGTTATTTTTTTCCAACAAACAGTTCGTTTATATTTTTTAAAAATAGCAGAAGTTGCCATCCCTAGTGTACACAATAGTTGGACGTTGAAAAAAAATGGAATTGTACCGAACCATCTTTTGTTTATGATTATTTAGTCATTATCATGAGTACTGCTGTTTAATGATCAATAACGAAATACGGAACTGGTTTTAACAAACGTTTGGTAATCATTTCAAAGGCGTATTGGCTATAATTTTTTATACAGACCGGTAATTTTTACCAATGAAATTTCATATTTTGCTTAGAAATACCTAAACAAATTCAACCAAATATCAAGTCTTTTATTCGTGACTATAATATGCCATCTTTGCTAAATAATAGAATTAAAAATTAATATAGGTTAAATCACTATAAATCATGGAATTGGACAGACCAATTTCTTCTTCATCGTTTGAAAGTTAAAGCATCTCATAAAACATTTTAAATTTCTAAAATAATTAACGTTTTGTCTAAAATATTGCAATAAATGCAACAGGTTCATAATGACTCATTACTATTTATGAATCATCAATTAAACTTGGAACTGGACCGGTGACATTGGAGTAAATGACTCATTACTATTTATTAACTCATTTAAGCAAAACGATTAACTAGATCAGTGACTCATCCTATAAATGATTCATTACTACTGAGAAGCAACTAAGCGAGGCATCAGTT
>CM040182.1:6065104-6112604 GCA_022606455.1 Callitettix versicolor
ATGAATGTTTTAGAATTAAATTTTAGGCTTACATAAATTAAAGAAAGTAATTTATTGCATAAATTGTTTACTTACGTTTACAATGATCCAATTTAAGACCAGTAAACATCCGAAAAATAAATAAAAATCTAACTTTAAAATTGTTATAAATTTATATGAATGTTTTAGGATTAAATTTTAGGCTTACATAAATTAAAGAATGTAATTTATTGCATAAATTGTTTACTTACATTTACAATGATCCAATTTAATATCAGTAAACATCCGAAAAATAAATAAAAATCTAACTTTAAAATTGTTATAAATTTATATGAATGTTTTAGGATTAAATTTTAGGCTTACATAAATTAAAGAATGTAATTTATTGCATAAATTGTTTACTTACATTTACAATGATCCAATTTAATATCAGTAAACATCCGAAAAATAAATAAAAATCTAACTTTAAAATTGTTATAAATTTATATGAATGTTTTAGGATTAAATTTTAGGCTTACATAAATTAAAGAATGTAATTTATTGCATAAATTGTTTACTTACATTTACAATGATCCAATTTAATATCAGTAAACATCCGAAAAATAAATAAAAATCTAACTTTAAAATTGTTATAAATTTATATGAATGTTTTAGGATTAAATTTTAGGCTTACATAAATTAAAGAATGTATTTCATTGCATAAATTGTTTACTTACGTTTACAATGATCCAATTTAAGACCAGTAAACATCCGAAAAATAAATAAAAATCTAACTTTATCATTGTTATAAATTTATAAGAATGTTTTAGGCTTAATACTGCAATAATGTAATAGGCTTGTAGCTGATAATGTTGAGCCAACAATTTCTTCTTATAGCAAACGACTGGAAAAAAATGCTGACCGAGGATATTTCAGTTCAGTCGTGTAATCGTTTCAGTGTTGCCGATTTGCGGGTAATTTTGAGGATAATGAAAAAATCGGGAAATTTTGGTGGTCATTGAAATACATAAAAATTCAAGAGAAGTTACCTTACTCGCATCCTCTTTTGACTCCATTCGGGCCTATAGGCGTTGAAATTTTGTTTACTCTGTGGCTCGTTTTGTATTCAGGTTAATATTTACATATGATCCACGCTCGGTTTGCTTTTTCTGTTTCTCAGCTCATTTTTAGAGTAACTTTATTTTTGAAAATACTATTTTACAGCTTGTTTGCACGTAAGTTACAGCTTAAGAATTTTTTTCGTATTTTAGAGCGAAAAGCACATTGAGGCTATTATCGACTCCCTAAAGTGTTAAAGTCGTAAGTGTAAGTGTGTGTTAGACTCGGGTACCGCGAGGGACGTCTAAACCCTCTCAATAGGTGCAGCTAGTCTGCACCCCACTGCGGGGACAGCTTAGAATTCTAAGCTAACTAGAAAGATTAATGAATTAAATGAAATGATTATTATAATTGACTACGATAATAACAAAAAATACTGTTTATTGATCAAATTTCAACAAAATTAAATTTTTTAGGATTAAGGAGGTGTTTTGAGATCAAGGGTCTGTATGGGAAGATTTTAGGTCTCTTGAATCTCACAAGGAAACAATACCATCCTTACTAAACATCCTTCTACAATGTTGTACCAAAACAGATTTATGCCCATTGGAAGCTGCTCTAAACTTCTACCAAGAAGATTAGTCACAAATAGAGATTGTGCAAAGTGAATTTATGTTGTGGAAAAAAATGGAGACAGGAAAATCCTGACAATTTCCCTAAAACAGCCATTAGTTCTCTAGAAAAATATGACAAGACTTTCTTCCCCAAATCGGATGCAATTTTTAAACTACTAGTTCTCCCTGTTTCTGTCGCAACCGTAGAGAGGACTTCCTCCAACGAGACTGAAGACTGACTTAAGGAACAGCACATCCGAAAGGGAAGGTGTAATAGCTTAGAGATTTATTAACTTAGAGATTCGGTTTTCCTTCGAAGGTACCGTGTTATAAGTTAGAGATCGACCTGTGTAATAAGATGTAATAAGATTTACTGTGTATTAACTTAGAGACTACAGTTCCGTCAAGTGTGTCGATCTCTAACTTATAACACGGTACTGTCGAAGGAAAAACGAATCTCTAAGTTAATAAATCTCTAAGCTATTACACCTTCCCTTTGTTAAAACCCTCTTTAAACGCTCTTCAAAATAATACACAATCTTTAAATATTTGAATAAGACACACGCGCGCGCGCACGCACGCACACGCACACAGTAATTGTTTATGTTGTTTACATTGGTTTGGCTCCAATGCGTCGGTGGCATAGAGGTGTAATATAGGTTATAACTTGGAGAGCAAAACCAATGTAAACAACATAACCAATTACTGTGTGCGTGCGTGCTTGCGCGCGCGCACGTGTCATATTCAAATATTTAAAGATTGTTTGTATATTATTTTGAAGAGTGTTTAAAGAGGGTCTTAACAAAGTGAATAATTACGGTAATTTGCGAATAATTACGGGTAATTATCACAGTTCAAACTGGCAACACTGAATCATTTCAAACTAACTGCCAGGACCCAGTGACGGCTCATTACCTTAAAACTAGAGAAGGCTAGAGGTCATTCGTTTAGAAAACGGCTTGATAAGAACACCAGTCGCACAGAGAAAAATGTGCGAGTGAGAGGTCGAGTCCCCATTCTCACCACAGCTTCTCCTTCTCTCTTTTCACTAATGCTGAGAGGTATTGGTTCGCAGCTGATAAAATAAACATTAAACAGTGGGAAGACTCAGACTGGTAGACTTCTGTATCAGTGCTGTTGGAGGGAGCTGGTGGGAAATTCTCCATTTTTTTTTTGTGTTTAACGTCCGACTATTGTGCACACTTGGGCTAATGCAGACGATGGGATGATTTATAGCGTATGAAAATGCCAAGCCCTGGCCGGAAATCGAACCCGGGTCCTCGGGGTGAAAGCCCAGTACGCTATCGACTTGGCCACAGAGGCGGCTCAAGATGTATAATATGTTGTCATAACTATATATGTAAAACAGGAGGCACTTTGTTTAACTTCGCACTTTTATAACCAGTCGACCCACCTACACTAACATAAATTATTAAAATTTCAATTGAAATAATTTTTAAAACGTTTTTTAATTTGTGTTATTTTGAGGTACGGTTTTAAATTTTATAATTTAACTTTGTTTTAAAAAAATCCGTTTTCGTTACTATTATTTTAGACGGAAACCTTTTTTTACAGTAAATAATACAAAACTACTGTGCACATATTTACGTCACTTAACACAAACTATAACGTAACATGAAACAAAGCATGTAGCCTCGCAGTGAACATGTAAAAATAAATTATCAATAAAACCATAGAGTGGAGGCTAAGAACTACAGAACTGTAAAACTGTACAGTATTTGGCCCAGACTAGTGGTGGGGCAGAAAACACCAAACTGTTAAAAAAAACTGCTTTTCTATAAACGACAAACAAACTGCTTTTTCAAACGGAAACAAGCAGTTGGATTTGGACTGGTTTATGATTTGTTAAACAAGGAACGGCTTTCCGCACTACAACACTTGACGTTGCCGCAAGCGCTAAAACTGTTTTCCTGCTGTTTGCCTGCTAACTGCTTTTCTTCTACCTGCTTTTATGCTTTTTCCCTTTATTTCAAAGTTGCTTGTTGCTTGTAGTGAAGTAAGAACAGTTTGGTCAATGTCAACGTTTATCTCTATTTTGTTGCGAGTTGTAGTAACAACCTCTCACATTTTGTAGATACAGAGCCTAATTTTATTTAAACATATTTTTATATTTATTATAAATCATCAATATTTTTTAATCAACTAAAAATATTCTAAATCGTTTGCATATTGGTAAATATGCAAAGTACTATTTAATTTTTAAGTAAAACAAAGAATTACTTAGATAAAACAAAACTTAATAAAACAAAATGCTATTAGAAATTTGTAGCATTTTGTACATAAAATGACTTACATAATTATTACGTTTTGATAATGTAATTTAATTATTACTACACTTGTAAGGATTATTTTTATCCTTTCTAAATGCTTTATACCCAAAAACAGTTAAGGACATGGTGGTAGTGGGAATGAAAAAGTAGTCTTAGAAAACTGAACGTATGTGCTTTATGTTTTAGCTGCTAATACAACTTTGAGTTTCAGTTTTCTAAACCTGTTTTTTCCAACTGTTTTAAAAAGCAGCTTTTTTCCCCTCAACAATCCGTTTGTTGACGTTTTGTAAAAATAGCAGAAACGCCCACCTCTAGCCCAGACTGGTGTCGTTAACTCAACCGATATGGAGCCTAATTGTTTATACGAACGTTGCGATAATTTCATTACTGATTGGTATCGATACTGGCAGTATCAATATTTGTGTTTCGGTAATATCGAGGTATCGATACCACTTACATATCTTATGGTGATATCGTTCGAAAGTGTGTCACATTTCATTTTAACAAACAGGAAATAAACAATTGACTTATGGAGCACAGCGTCTTATTGTGTTACGTTTAATATCAGTAGCCATTTGACGTTGATTTCTGATTTAAGATTACATTATTGCTTTTTTAATATACAGTACTTTGTTGTATTTAGTTTTTTCTCAATAGTAAAGTATAATAATTTTCACGAATTATTTCAAGCTGTAGTATAGTTATACATTATTACTTTTTTAATATATGTGTTGTATTTATACGATATTGTATTAATTACAATGTGTATTTAGTTTTTTCTCTTCAGTAAAATGGAATTTTCAAGAATTAGTTTTACAACAGGTTAAAACTCTTGATCATTTTCAGGTTTTAAATTAATAATGATTATTTTTATTGTTTGTGGTATATATTGCTGTTTTTAATATATAAATCATCACATCGTCTGCATTAGGCCGAAGTGTGCACAATAGTCGGACGTTAAAAAAAAAAAAAAAAAAAAATGTTTTTAAGGTAAGTGATTTGTTGTATTTGTAAATTCTTTAAAGTATTAAGAAATCTGTGCATTTACTTTTCCACATCGGTAAAACGAAATTTTCACGAATTTCAGGTTAAAATCATAAACGTTTTACTTAAACAATTTTTTCTTATTAAACACTGCGGTTGTCAACTGATAATGCAATTAATAATACCACGTTCAATTATTATTATTAATGTAAATATTTTATTAAAAGAAAACAAAGTTATTCGATATCACGAGTATCGATACATTTCATCTGATATTATATTTTCGATATTTTTTTCCATTACTGTATCGATACCAAATATCGTATCGATAGCGAGCGTCCTTTTTGTACACGGAAATTAGCATTCTCCCCGCCATCTTCCAAATGACACACACATGTATGTAAGTTATAAATGTCTGCTACAAAAGCGTACTCTGTATAGCATAAGATTGTACTATTAATTCCAAAAGCATCATCTCCTCTTAATAATTGCAAACATATCGTCCACCCTTCACATTTACAACTTTTCTCATGAGTAATGGTATGGAATCAGATACGTTTTGTACTATATTATGTACTTGTATTACTTGATGTTAGAGAATTTAATTACGTATGCGACTGGTTTAATTTTATTGCGTAGTAGACGCAGTTTAGCGTTAGCTTCGCGCGTGACCTTGATCTGTTCAAAGTTGTACTAGTCACGCACAAAACATGGGTCTTTGTACCTACGCTCATAAAAACGGCTTTTAAAAGGCAATGTTGTAACCCAATAAATAATGGTGTAATTCCTCATTCCCAGTAGGTAGCTTATTTTCATTGCTACTTGTTACATTAAGCGAAATTCCATGCAATAGCGATAACAAAGAGAATGTTTTTGGAAATTCGTGAATTTACCCCAACTTTCCTCACTTTCCTGCACGGTTATGCGTTCAGCTAAACTGCGTGAACTCAGACTATTCACCATGTCCTTAACTCTTAAGTGGGCGCGCTAGCGGCAAATCTTTTATTTTTACATCTTACGGTAGGTATCGATGGAGAAATGTTTTCAGGGCTTTGAGTACTTGTCAAGACCACCTTGAGGGACACGAACTGCATAAAAGTAATACCACCTTATCTTCAGTCCGTCTGGAAATAAGGCACGAATGCGAGATAAGTCTGCGGCCAAGTTGCGTGGCGCGCCCAATCGTGTAACTGCTTTTGTAGTGTTATTCTCACTATATTTGTGCACAAAGTCACTTTTACCCTTCTTTTTTTTGTTTTGTTTTGTGTTTAGTGTTTTAATTTAGTATTTTTTACCGTGTTTCTATTCTATTGACGAAGATTCCAAAAAGTCTATTGTAAATTTGGATTATAACGCTACAAAATGTGGCGTTGATACTGTCGATCAAATGTGTGCCAGTTACTCGACATCCCGAAGCAAAGACGTTGGACAATGGCCCTTGTTTAACGGCATTTAGACATTGCCGGAATAAATGCAAATATAATTTACAAATTCAACCATCTGGATTACAGCGAGCGAAGACGAAACTTTTTGAAAAATTTGGCACAGTTTCATGAGTGGACACTTGAAAGCCAGAGCGACAATCCTAACTCTTCCAAAAGATCTTCAAGTTTTTTTTGGGGGCAAATAATAAGTTATTGGAAAATCAACAGGCTCAAGTACCACGTAGACTTATTTGTCATAGTTGCGGACCACGCAAAAATAACAGAACCAAAATTGTCTGCAAATAATGTAATAAGAATGTTTTAAGAATCACAGCCAGATGACCGCTGTTTGCACGAAGCTGAAGCAATGGACGTTGATTCGGATTAAATTTGTAAATATTAATTTTTAAATTTTTGTTCATAAATTGAGTTTTTTGATAAGTGTGACCACTAGGAATTCCGTAATATTTGTCATGTTTCTTGTATAAAATGAAATCCTTTTTCAGACAAGTGTTTTTATTAATTAACTATTGTCTATGTTTCAACTATTAAATCTTTTTTAAATATATATAACTATTAAAAAACTGAAAATTAAAATATATCAATTAGAAACAAAGTATAACAACAAATAATACAATGTGTCCACTTAAAATTAGTTTACACGGGTACAAAAGCGGATTTAGGCTTTGCGGCCAAATTGCCGCGGCGCGCCCGGTTATGTGATACACCTAGGCGCACCCAGCGAGGGGTTAAATAAATGTTTGTGAAGAAGCTAGTAGTTCAAAGGACAGAAGATCTCGCAGTACAGTGGTACCTCGATATACGAGTGTTTTGAGAAAGGAGCCGCCGAGCGAGCGATATTTTGCTTTGAGATGGGAGCAAGATTTGAGATACGAGGAATCGCACACCACACTGCTGCACACGACCCAAACATGTGGGGCGCATGTTGGTGTCGTGTGCGGCGTCTAACAGTTTCTTCCACCTCAGATTAGATCTCTGTGTCTGTGTGCGCACCACTTTAACATCATCTGGAAGGAACACAGTCTGGAAGGACCACTTTAACATCGTGATATGCCTAAGAATTATTGATCAGAACTGGCTGGGTGTTACAACGAGGACCTTAACCTCTGCATGGAAGAAGCTGTGGCCTGAGGCTGTAGCTGAAAGGGCCTTCGAAGGATTGGAACCCGAAGTGTCTGTGGTAGAGGAGATTGTTTCTGTAGGAAAATCCATGGGTCTGGAGGTGGATGAGAGAGATGTAAACGGACTCGTCGAGGAACAGTCTCAGGAGCTGACAGCCGAGGAGTTACACGATCTACATGCGCAGCAGCATACGGTGGTTCAACGAAAAATTAGTTTTGAAGAGGAGCCAGAGATGGAGGAGGTTATCTCTACAAGAGATATAAAGGAGATCTTGGGAATGTGGGAGAAAGTTGTAGAGTTCGCGGATAAACATCACCCCGAAAATCTGCAACTGGTCGTGCACCGGAGTTGTTCAACGAAACTTGCCTAACTCATTTCCGCAATACCCTAAAAGAGAGGAAGAAACAAACCTCCTTGGACAGTTTTTTAAACGATCTGCAGGTGAAAATGAGCAAAGCGTGACGAAAAAAGCGAAGACCAGTGACGAAAATTAAACGCTTCCGTAAGCACTTCACTTTTTCTTTTATTATGTTTTTATAGAATATGTATTTGTTATTTATAAATAAATATTTCTTCTTTTAAATACATTTTTCTTATTCAAAAACACAACAAAAACAACTGAGGTGGTATTTTGGAAGCTGGAACGGATTAATGGCATTTTAATTAATTTTAATGGGGAAAATTGCTTTGAGATACGAGCAAGGTTAAGGAACGAATTAAACTCGTATGTCGAGGTACCACTGTATATTCATAACTAATAGGCCTATACAGAGCGCTCCACGATAGCACTCGAACTTTTCCCGCCAATTTAATCGGTAACCGTAATATTTACACAAGAACCAACTTTCATGGAAATTTTATGCTTTTCCTTCATGAAGCAGTCAAAATTATGACAGGTTTTGCCGTTCAGCCAGTATTACAGGAAATAACCAACAACTACACTCTTATAGTTGAATCAGAGCCCGCCATCATAAAACGGAAGTGAATGGGAAAAATCTTACAGATACGTCTTTCGGGCTCTGTATACGTTACCTTTGTAAGAAAGTTCAAAACAATCGGCCAACACGTTTGATTAAAATTGCGTGCACTCGTTATCGTTAAATCAGAGCCGCAATCTTGGAAGGGAAGTAAATATGGGGAATGTTATATATACCTCATTTGGGCTTTATACGCGGTACAATCGTACCAAATTTGAAAACAATCGGCCAACACGTTTGATTAAAATTGCGTGCACTCGTTATCGTTAAATCAGAGCCGCAATCTTGGAAGGGAAGTAAATATGGGGAATGTTATATATACCTCATTTGGGCTTTATACGCGGTACAATCGTACCAAATTTGAAAACAATCGGCCAACACGTTTGATTAAAATTGCGTGCACTCGTTATCGTTAAATCAGAGCCGCAATCTTGGAAGGGAAGTAAATATGGGGAATGTTATATATACCTCATTTGGGCTTTATACGCGGTACAATCGTACCAAATTTGAAAACAATCGGCCAACACGTTTGATTAAAATTGCGTGCACTCGTTATCGTTAAATCAGAGCCGCAATCTTGGAAGGGAAGTAAATATGGGGAATGTTATATATACCTCATTTGGGCTTTATACGCGGTACAATCGTACCAAATTTGAAAACAATCGGCCAACACGTTTGATTAAAATTGCGTGCACTCGTTATCGTTAAATCAGAGCCGCAATCTTGGAAGGAAGTAAATATGGGGAATGTTATATATACCTCATTTGGGCTTTATACGCGGTACAATCGTACCAAATTTGAAAACAATCAGCCAACACGTTTGATTAAAATTGCGTGCACTCGTTATCGTTAAATCAGAGCCGCAATCTTGGAAGGGAAGTAAATATGGGGAATGTTATATATACGTCATTTGGGCTTTATACGCGGTACAATCGTACCAAATTTGAAAACAATCGGCCAACACGTTTGATTAAAATTGCGTGCACTCGTCATCGTTAAATCAGAGCCGCAATCTTGGAAGGAAGTAAATATGGGGAATGTTATATATACGTCATTTGGGCTTTATACGCGGTACAATCGTACCAAATTTGAAAACAATCGGCCAACACGTTTGATTAAAATTGCGTGCACTCGTCATCGTTAAATCAGAGCCGCAATCTTGGAAGGGAAGTAAATATGGGGAATGTTATATATACGTCATTTGGGCTTTATACGCGGTACAATCGTACCAAATTTGAAAACAATCGGCCAACACGTTTGATTAAAATTGCGTGCACTCGTTATCGTTAAATCAGAGCCGCAATCTTGGAAGGGAAGTAAATATGGGGAATGTTATATATACGTCATTTGGGCTTTATACGCGGTACAATCGTACCAAATTTGAAAACAATCGGCCAACACGTTTGATTAAAATTGCGTGCACTCGTCATCGTTAAATCAGAGCCGCAATCTTGGAAGGAAGTAAATATGGGGAATGTTATATATACGTCATTTGGGCTTTATACGCGGTACAATCGTACCAAATTTGAAAACAATCGGCCAACACGTTTGATTAAAATTGCGTGCACTCGTCATCGTTAAATCAGAGCCGCAATCTTGGAAGGGAAGTAAATATGGGGAATGTTATATATACGTCATTTGGGCTTTATACGCGGTACAATCGTACCAAATTTGAAAACAATCGGCCAACACGTTTGATTAAAATTGCGTGCACTCGTTATCGTTAAATCAGAGCCGCAATCTTGGAAGGGAAGTAAATATGGGGAATGTTATATATACGTCATTTGGGCTTTATACGCGGTACAATCGTACCAAATTTGAAAACAATCGGCCAACACGTTTGATTAAAATTGCGTGCACTCGTTATCGTTAAATCAGAGCCGCAATCTTGGAAGGAAGTAAATATGGGGAATGTTATATATACGTCATTTGGGCTTTATACGCGGTACAATCGTACCAAATTTGAAAACAATCGGCCAACACGTTTGATTAAAATTGCGTGCACTCGTTATCGTTAAATCAGAGCCGCAATCTTGGAAGGGAAGTAAATATGGGGAATGTTATATATACGTCATTTGGGCTTTATACGCGGTACAATCGTACCAAATTTGAAAACAATCGGCCAACACGTTTGATTAAAATTGCGTGCACTCGTTATCGTTAAATCAGAGCCGCAATCTTGGAAGGAAGTAAATATGGGGAATGTTATATATACGTCATTTGGGCTTTATACGCGGTACAATCGTACCAAATTTGAAAACAATCGGCCAACACGTTTGATTAAAATTGCGTGCACTCGTTATCGTTAAATCAGAGCCGCAATCTTGGAAGGGAAGTAAATATGGGGAATGTTATATATACGTCATTTGGGCTTTATACGCGGTACAATCGTACCAAATTTGAAAACAATCGGCCAACACGTTTGATTAAAATTGCGTGCACTCGTTATCGTTAAATCAGAGCCGCAATCTTGGAAGGAAGTAAATATGGGGAATGTTATATATACGTCATTTGGGCTTTATACGCGGTACAATCGTACCAAATTTGAAAACAATCGGCCAACACGTTTGATTAAAATTGCGTGCACTCGTTATCGTTAAATCAGAGCCGCAATCTTGGAAGGGAAGTAAATATGGGGAATGTTATATATACGTCATTTGGGCTTTATACGCGGTACAATCGTACCAAATTTGAAAACAATTGGTCAACGCGTTTTGGTTAAAACTGCGTATTGCGTACACTCGTCATCGTTAAATAAGAGGCCGCCATTTTGAAAGAGTAAATGACTTTTTAAAGCCCAGGAAGAAGAAAATGGTTTCGTACAATGCATTTTATTATTACTAAAACTATTTATACTTTTCTATTTAATTTAGCCGCCTCGGTGGCCTAGTTGATAGCGTACTGGGCTTTCACCCCGAGGACCCGGGTTCGATTCCCGGCCAGGGCTTGGCATTTTCATGCGCTATAAATCATCCCATCGTCTGCATTAGCCCAAGTGTGCACAATAGTCGGACGTTAAACAAAACAAAAAAATTATTTAATTTATTACAAATGTAACAGGATAATATAAATATACATTCACGATTTGTCATGAACATCTGAACCAATAGCCTCTAATTTTTGTAGTCATACTTTTTTAAAACCCAGGGAAAAGAAAATGTTTTCGTTCAATGCATTTTATTATTACTAAAACTATTTATACTTTTCTATTTGATTTATTACAAATGTAACAGAATAATATAAATATACATTCACGATTTGTCATGAACATCTGAACCAATAGACTCTAATTTTTGTAGTCATACTTTTTTAAAGCCCAGGGAAAAATGTTTTCGTTCAATGCATTTTATTTTTACTAAAACTATTTATACTTTTCTATTTAATTTATTACAAATGTAACAGAATAATATAAATATACATTCACGATATGTCATGAACATTTGAACCAATAGACTCTAATTTTTGTAGTCATACTTTTTTAAAGCCCAAGGAAAAATAAATGTTTTCGTTCAATGCATTTATATTATTACTGAAACTATCTATATTTTTCTATTTAATTTATTACAAATGTAACAGTATTATAAATATTATTATTTATTATTATTATTTATTTATTTATTATAAATATACATATACGATATGTCATGAAACATCTGAACCATAGCCTCTAATTTTGGTAGTTATTCTTTTTAAAGCCCAGGAAGAAGAAAATGTTTTATTTCAACACTTTTACATTACCATGTTACTAAATCTATGTATATACTCCTTTGATATTCTTTTTATATTCTTCTTCTTTTCTGCTAGGATTATTGTCACTATGTTGAGTATAATGATCTGTTTTCCTAACTTCAATCAATTCTACTTTTGTTGACGCGTTTTGAGAACCTCCATCTTCAAAAACTATATCTATAATCATTGTTGTATAGTATAGATATAGTTTTTGAAGATGGAGGTTCTCCGAAACGCGTCAACAAAAGTAGAATTGACGAAGCTAGGGAAGGCAGATCATTATACTCAACATAGTAATCCTATATTTAATTTATTTTAAATTCGGCTAACCAGGCTGATTAGGTCCAATCAAATTTGCAATCGCTTCTGTAAAGCCTTTAGGTTGGACACAATCAAGGGTTCTCCAAACAGCTAGTCAATGGTTTGCCGAACAATGTTTTCCAAATATGTTTTCGAGTGCAGGCATGATTTGATTAACACATTTTTCTAAATACACAGTTAAAATTTCCCTAAATTATTCACGATCTGACCAAGTGAGTTGAATAATTCTGCTAACACATACATTTTTGAAGGGTTTTAAGTGAACCTCGACGTTCAAAATCTGTAATTTGTAGTAACGACAATACTGCCTTTATGTCGATGAATAAATATCAAGATGATTTTATCATTTGCGTAGTTCTTTTGACGAACGTGCGTGGTGACTTCTGTCACGTTTACCAACAGTGACTTATTTGACATTATTGACAGTAACACATTCGAATTTTGAAGTGAAAACACTCTTTCACTAACACCATTTCACCATCTCTTAAACTTTTGCCATAAATGAAGCAATCTGACATTTCGAATCAAATATCTGAAAAATCTTCATCTCCGTCAGGAGTTGGCTCGGTATTACACTCTCGCCTGACGCGGTGCACCTAGAAAACATAAAACAAAATTAACTTGTTGATTAAAAATTGATGTTTTAAAATTTTTCTAGAAATGTTACTGAAAACTAGTTATTTACAAGTAGAGGAACATAGTCGTGCAAATTAGTTCTTTTTGCAAAACTTGTACACATTTTTAAGGCTTCATTTTTGAATTAAAGGTAGAACACTGTGGCTTTCAAAAGTTGTGGATAATTTTACGTTCTACAAAATTTGTAAGAGCTACTGTAACTGATATTTGCACGGAAAGGAGATACGAGTGCTCAAGAAAGTAGGGGAAGGTAGGAAGAAAGTGGGGAAAGGTAGGAAGAAAGTAGGGAAAGGTAGGAAGAAAGTGGGGAAAGGTAGGAAGAAAGTGGGGAAAGGTAGGAAGAAAGTTGGGAAAGGTATGAAGAAAGTAGGGAAAGGTAGGAAGAAAGTAGGGAAAGTTAGAAAGAAAGTAGGGGCAGGTAGGAAGAAAGTAGGGGAAAGTATGAAGAAAGTAGGGAAAGGTAGGAAGAAAATGGGGGAAAGGTTTGAAGAAAGTAGTGGAAGGTAGGAAGAAAGTGGGGAAAGGTAGGAAGAAAGTAGGGAAAGTTAGGAAGAAAGTAGGGGAAGGTAGGAAGAAAGTAGGGAAAGGTAGGAAGAAAGTAGGAAAAGGTAGTAAGAAAGTAGGGAAAGGTAGGAAGAAAGTAGGAAAACTAGGAAAGGAAGGGCAAAGAAAGCAACTTACATTTCGTGCTGACTTGGCAACGAGCAGGATTACCGCCGCCATCTTGGTGTCCGAGTGCTACCTCTCTCGGTGCTTATTCAGCTCGTATAAGGGGAAAATTAGATTTTGCCACGATTCTGGCTGATTTTTTTCAAGATATTTTTTAATGACCGGAAAAATCGGGAAAGTCAGGGAATTTAAACTTCTGGATAAAGCCGGAAAATTGAGAAATTAACAGATAAAATAATTCCAAATAGAAATTACAGTGTTTTCAGTTCACACTTGGCACCGGCGAGCCTTTTCATACATCTTTATTCACTGTAATGACAACGGTGTTTTTACACGTTGTTCCCTAGCTTTGCTTTGCGCAAGCGCGATAGGCGAAAGTATTATTGCAGACATAAAATCGCCAGATTATTAGGCTTGAACCACGCACGTATTAGGGTACAAACTACAGGTCTATAATTCACTCCGAAACCAAAACTATAAAATTTAAGGAGGTCACTTACACTGTGAAGACTATCCTTTCTTTAGTAAGTCGTATAAAATAAATAACTCCCTATGTCTAATTCACATAACATTTTTAATCTGAGAGATTGCTTGTTCCAAGTACAATTAATATTTTAAATACGGTAACAATTTATCAAATATGTCAGCAATTGAAATCAGATAGAAACTTTGACGGAGAAAGGCCAAGTGCGAAGATTGATATTGCTAAACAAACTGAGTAAGCAGGTGAGTGGTTCTTGGCGGAATTCAAAGGGGATTTGACTTCTTCAACTGAAAACGTGGCGGGGAACGTTTTTACCATTCGGTGATTTTGTTTAGAGTAACAAACTAAGGGTCTTGTGAGTTCGACATCATGTTGAAATACACACTGAAAAATTAAATGGCGAAAAATAATGTAAGCATGACGTATAAAACTTACAAGATCGAGGCGAAATTAAAAAATTGACAGCTCAAACAAATGTTATCGCCTAAACAACATAGGAACTGAGTTACACAACCTAGTTCCTTGTACTGACACCTATATAACCACGCTAAAAATCCCCGTACTTCTCTCTCAGCTTGGAAAGAGCCTAAACCTGCGAAACCTACTTCACTGTTTCACACTCCTTGCGTATCTCGGGTCTATACTTTTAATATATTTCTGCCCAGGTATTACCGCCGGCGCTTCAACTAGCATCTCCTGTATAAAAAAGTTTCATTCTAATTGGTGCGTACACACACACACGCGCGCGTGTGTGTGTGTGTGCGTGCGCGCGTATTTTTTTGTGATGCCAAAAAAAGTTGGAAAAAATCTTTTATAGAGTACCTGGGGTAGGGTACACACTACCCCAGAGTGTGGGACTCAAATTAAGTTCAATCTCAAGCTCAAACTCAAGTTAAGATATATTGTTACCCACTAAAAAAAACCACCAAAAGCATTCCTCTTCTGAAAACCCTCCTTCCCCCACGGAACCGCCGCCAGGCATTACTTCGTGGGAACGTGGACTGGCTGACCGCCTACTCTTCTACAGCGTTGGCTCTCCTTTCTCGATCCTCAGCCCTCAACGTCTTCATAACCACTGCAGCGAATCCCACAATGGCCCTCCAGTTGGCCTCTGAAGCTATCATTGTCTCAACCAGACTTTCCGGTGTAATGCTGCCTCGCAGGTATGTTTGTAGCTTCATCCTTTCCTCGTCGAATCTCCGACACCGGAAAAACACATGCTCCGCTTCTTCCTCCACTGCTGGAACATAGAGGGGACAAGCCAAGTCTGTTTCCAGACTGAAACGGAACAAGTAAGCTCGGAAGCAACCGTACCCAGTGAGAATCTGTGTGAGATAGAAATCCACCTCCCCATGATCCCTGTTGCACCAATCCTGGATGTTACCTATGAGATATGTCCATCGTCCATTTGTTGATTCGTCCCACTGTCGCTGCCATGTCTCCAGGGTCTGATTTCGCTCCTCTGTAATTGCCATTGTATGACAATACCGCAGCTCAGCTCTTTGCTTGCGCCAGTAGAGCCTCTCTCTTTCATCATCCATCAGCTCCATTGGGGGTTCGCCCGCCACTACGCATGCAGCGTCGTAGGAAACTGTTCGATAACCACTCACGACACGCAGCAACGCACGGCGGTACACCGCATTAACCTTGCGCGCATAGCTCGCGACCGTCATAGCCTGGCTCCAAATCGGCGCTCCGTAAAGGAAGTAGCTTACTACCCCAGTCAAGAGTCGGCGGCGTGCCTGTCTTGGACCTCCCAGATTCGGCATGAGCCTGCAAAGGGCTCCTGCCACGTTCGCCACCTTTTCACTAACTGCCTTGAGATGTTCCCTGAAACAGAGTCCTTGTATCAACCCACATACCAAGGTAACGAAGGGCTGGGACGGAACTTATCTGCATATCTCCAACTGTAAGGGTTATTGTTTCCCTCTTTTTCCTGCTGGTCACAAGCACGACCTCCGTCTTATGATTGACGAGCTGCAGATCCATAGATGTCAACCATGTCCGGATCGACTTCACTGCCTCGTTGGCCCGAACCTCAACTTCTTCCAAAAATTTCCCCTCAACAACCACCGCAAGGTCATCGGCGAATCCAAAGACTTTTACGCCTAATGGTATGCTGACTCGTAAGACCCCATCATACATGATGTTCCAAAGGGGTCCAGCTTGCTCAGAGCCTTGTGGTGTGTGTGTGTGTGTGTGTGTGTGTGTGTGTGTGTGTTTACAGGTCGAAAATCATTGTTCGACAGAACATTGAGGGCCATCCACTACAGAGCAACTACACGCAGCCTACCAACACCCGGAATAACTATACGAGACATCAAAACTTGCTCGGGAAGTAATTGGAGGAATCCGGCCAACTCTAAACATATTGTAACTCTCAATATTTCGAATCGGAAAGAGTCTCGCCAGCCCGCGACCTATCAAAGGCATTTTTATTTTTCCTTGAGACTACAACACAAACTAGACAAATATGAAAAGTCCTGGCGTATAAAAAATAACTTGCAAGGAAAGTTCCAGTTTTTGTATCAGACAAACAGGTCGATCCTTACAAAAAAGGTTCAAGGAACATGTATACACAAGTGAAGGTAACACCAGCAAAACAAATTATGCTGAACATACATGTAGCTCATACATAAACAAGCGTATTTTTATCTCAAGAAAGTCGTCATACATGAGTTTCAGCGTAAACGTACATTGATTTGGAATCATTCAGTTCCAAATACTTGAATGTCTAAATCATTCGAATATCAACTGAATCCCTGTTAAAAATTAAATAGCCGACTCGGTGGTCTAGTTGTTAACGTACTGGGCTTACACCCCGAGGACCCGGGTTCGATTCCCGGCCAGGGCTTGGCATTTTCATACGCTATAAATCATCCCATCGTTTGCATTAGCCCAAGTGTGCATAATAGTCGGACGTTAAAAAAAAAAAAAAAAAAATTAACAGCGTTCCAAACTTGTGAATGTTGCTCTGTAACACAGCTGAAACACAAGTTTGGAACGATGTTATTTTTTAACAGGGTTATGGAACCTGTTACTAGATTGGAACGATAACGTTGAAACCTGTTACCAGGAAATATCCATTTCGCCCAACCGTAGTTCAGGTACCTGAAAACATTGTTTATTGTTTGACAACCGGTGTTGAATCAACAAGAGTTGCCCCGTAGGCGGTGCAGACTAGCTGCACCTATTGAAAGGATTTAGACGTCCCTCGCGGTACCCTAGTCTAACACACTTACACTTACAACACTACACTTACGACTAACACTTTACACTAACACTTACATTTAGCGAGGCGTAATAGCGTCAATGTGCTTTTCGCCTTAAAATAAAAAAAAAACCTTTTACTAATCCCGAATGACTTAATACGTAAGATTTTTTTCTCGTTCCCTTCTGTTTCAAGATGGCGGCCATTGTTTTACAATAAAGATTACGCAGTTTTGCCCAAATGCATTGACCGATTATTTTAAAATTTAATGTAGAGTATAAGCCATAACGACTTATTTGTAAGATTTGTTTCTCGCTCACTTCCGTTTCAAGATGGCGGCCTCTGATTTACAGTAACGAGTGTAGGCAGTTTTAAGACGATTGATTGAAATTTGAAACAAATGACGCATGCGTAATGTTTTCTCCCATTTACTTTTGCTTCAAGATGGCTCTGATACTCTGATTTAACGAAACGACTGTACGCAGTTTTGGCCAAACGCGTTAAACGATTGTTTGGAAATTTAGAACTAAGATACCTTGTATAAAGCCCATGTCTACCCGAGTCTAACACACACACTTACAATACTACACTTACGACTTTAACACTTTACATTCACACTTACATTTAGGGAGGCGATAATAGCCTAAATGTGCTTTTCGACTTAAAAAAAAAAAACGAGATCCTTTTTACACGAATATCCGAGTTCTCAATGAATAATTTTCTCTTCTGAGTTTTCTTCCATTTAAAAACCATTCCGTACAAAATTACACGTAAAATAGTTTTCTCGTATTTAAAGTTATTTCCCTAATGATTCTTTAATTTCATTCAGTAAACGTTCAATGGCCGAAAGGCACTTTTATTGTGTATGAATTGAAAATTATTCGCCTGACTATCGAAATCGTCTAGACTCTACTTGCATTACTGTAGACATCGATAAGTCAGAGGTCGCTATTTTGACGTGAAAGATAAAATCTTACTTTTTTTTGTGTTTAACGTCCGACTATTGTGCACACTTGAGCTAATGCAGACGATGGGATAATTTATAGCGTATGAAAATGCCAAGCCCCGGCCGGGAATCGAACCCGGGTCCTCAGGGTGAAAGCCCAGTACGCTATGAACTGGTAGTATGCAGGTAGTATCGATACGGGATATAATAGTACAGGCAGTATCGATACAGCAGACCAAGCATTCAAGTATTATCGATACCGGAGACCAGGAATTGAGGTAGTATCGATACGGCAGACAAAAGTGCAGGAAGTATCGATATAGGAGAACAAGGTTCAAGGTAGTAACGATACAAGCGACAAGAATGCAGGTATAATCTACACAGGAGACAATAGTGAAGGTATTATGGATACAGGAAACCTAGAATGCAGGTAGTATCTCTACGGAATACAAGAGTGCAGGCAGTATCGATACAGGAGACACTTAGTATCGAAGCAGGAGACCAACAATGCAGTCAGTTTCGATACAGTACGCTATCAACTAGGCCACCGAGGCGATACTGACAGGTCGTTCGGGCTTTGTACAAGGTTCTTCCGTACCAAATTTCAAAACAATCGGTCGGTGCGTTTGGCCAAAACTGCGTAACAAACAAATTCACATACAGACCAATTGCAGAACAGTTGTGGTGAAAACGTTTCTCTCGGTAAATTACTAGTAAGTTCAAAGAACAGAAGACCTCGTAGTACAGCGTATTCTTAATTAGTTTTTTTTGTTATTTTAAGGCGAAAAGCACATTGAGGCTATTATCGCCTCCCTAAATGTAAGTGTGTGTGTGTGTGTGTGTGTGTGTGTGTGTGTGTGTGTGTGTGTGTGTGTGTGTGTGTGTGTGTGTGTGTGTGTGTGTGTGTGTGTGTGTGTGTGTGTAAAGTGTTAAAGTAGTACTGTTGCAAGTGTAAGTGTGTGTTAGACTCGGGTACCGCGAGGGACGTCTAAATCCTCTCAATAGGTGCAGCTAGTCTGTACCCCCTGCGGGGTATTCTTAATTAGTATACAGAGCTCCTGTTTTCTGCCACGTTGAACAGTATTTAAAAAAAAAAAATGTTACTGGACCAACTTTATTGGGAAATTTCATGCTCTTCCTCATGAAGCGATCAAAATTACGATAGGTCTTGCCGTTCAGCCAGTATTGCAGAAAATAACTAGCAACTACACTCTCATCGTTAAATCAAATATCGCCGTATTGAAACGTAAGTGAATGGTAAAACGCTTACACATACGTCTTTCGATATTTATGTAAACTACGTTCGTACCAGATTTCAAAACAATCGGCCCTTGAATTTGGCCAAAACTGCGTACAGTCATGATATATCAGAGGCAGCCATTTTGAAACGTAAGTGAATGGTAAAACGCTTACACATACGTCTTTCGATATTTATGTAAACTACGTTCGTACCAGATTTCAAAACAATCGGCCCTTGAATTTGGCCAAAACTGCGTACAGTCATGATATATCAGAGGCAGCCATTTTGAAACGTAAGTGAATGGTAAAACGCTTACACATACGTCTTTCGATATTTATGTAAACTACGTTCGTACCAGATTTCAAAACAATCGGCCCTTGAATTTGGCCAAAACTGCGTACAGTCATGATATATCAGAGGCAGCCATTTTGAAACGTAAGTGAATGGTAAAACGCTTACACATACGTCTTTCGATATTTATGTAAACTACGTTCGTACCAGATTTCAAAACAATCGGCCCTTGAATTTGGCCAAAACTGCGTACAGTCATGATATATCAGAGGCAGCCATTTTGAAACGTAAGTGAATGGTAAAACGCTTACACATACGTCTTTCGATATTTATGTAAACTACGTTCGTACCAGATTTCAAAACAATCGGCCCTTGAATTTGGCCAAAACTGCGTACAGTCATGATATATCAGAGGCAGCCATTTTGAAACGTAAGTGAATGGTAAAACGCTTACACATACGTCTTTCGATATTTATGTAAACTACGTTCGTACCAGATTTCAAAACAATCGGCCCTTGAATTTGGCCAAAACTGCGTACAGTCATGATATATCAGAGGCAGCCATTTTGAAACGGAAGTGAATGGTAAAACGCTTACACATACGTCTTTCGATATTTATGTAAACTACGTTCGTACCAGATTTCAAAACAATCGGCCCTTGAATTTGGCCAAAACTGCGTACAGTCATGATATATCAGAGGCAGCCATTTTGAAACGTAAGTGAATGGTAAAACGCTTACACATACGTCTTTCGATATTTATGTAAACTACGTTCGTACCAGATTTCAAAACAATCGGCCCTTGAATTTGGCCAAAACTGCGTACAGTCATGATATATCAGAGGCAGCCATTTTGAAACGGAAGTGAATGAAAAAAACCTTACGCTAATGTCGTTCGGACTTTATATATTCGTACCAAATTTCAAAACATACGGCCAATACGTGTTGGCCAAAACTGGTACACAAGTCGTAGTAAATAAGAACCCACCATTTCTGAAAAGGAAATTAATAAGAAAAATCTTACACTCGTTCGGGCTTTATTCACACAGTCGGTCAGTATGTTTAGCCAAAACTGCGTAACAAACAAACATACAAACCAAAAGCCGAACGGTCGGGATGGAACAGCACCCGCTTCCTCGGTCAGTCAAATTACGTCTATCCATGGGTATGTTGAAATGGTAATCTACATAATGTATTGCCGTAATTAATAGGCCAATTGTCTTATCGTTTGTAGGGAGAGATTGTTATGTAAATAGGCCTATTGTTTAAATACGGGTAAAAGTTATGTTAATGTTTATTTTTGATAAAATTTGTTAATTTAAAAAAAAATTGATTTACTTAAGGGCAATTTTATGGTAATTAGAATTGAGTCGATATTTCATTGATAGCGTCGTATTATTGTACCGTTACTGCTGGGTGTTGTATTGTGAGGGTTTCTTGTCTGACCGTCTTTCTGGGCATTGGTGAGAGAAATTCATCCTTTAAGGTCTGCGATGATAAGGCTGGCTCCAGTCCAAGACTGGAGGACTGTCAGCCAGGAAAGTTATATCATAAAACCGTACGTAGCGTATGCGAGAGGGCTAAGGAAACTAGTTATATAATATATTACTGTGAGAACCTTACCAGAAGGAGGCGAAGAGTGTTTAAATCCAGAATCCTGGGACCTCCAGCTGAATAATCTAATCAGCGGCTGATCAAACCCGATGAAATAAGTTTACAGAACTTTTACCTAAGCTTAGTGGCGCAACAGACATTTTGGTTACGGTTCTAGAGTTATCAAACCCCGTAAAGTCTAAATAACTATCTATATGTAATAAGAACTCTTTTTTTATATATTTACTTCACTCAAAGCCTTCATCTTAGGTTGGTTTATCGTGTAGATTTTTCTTAAATACATTTTTTTGCAATTTTCATTTGCATCTTGTAAATCTACATCTCCACATAAAACCACGCTAGATTATTTTTGAGAAGTAATTAAAAAAAAACAACATTCAAATATGATTTTTTTTAACTATTCGTAAACCTAACCTAACACGATTTTGTGCGAGGATCTTCTTTTGTTCAACAGAACATATTCTTAATGATTTAGTAAAATATATTTAAGCGATAAATAAAAAGTAGATTATCTATGATTACTTTATATTTCTATCTATTATGTTGAATAGTATCTTAACAAAATATTTGTATCAAAAACCAGCAACCATAGATAAACTACTAGTAGTTCAAAGGACAGTAGACTTCGTAGTATATTATTAATTAACCATAGATAAACTTTTAGTAGTTCAAAAGGACAGTAGACCTCGTAGTATATTAATTAATTGCTCGAAACCTTTTACCAGCAACCATAGATAAACTGCTAGTAGTTCTAAGGACAGTAGACCTCGTATATTATTAATTAATTGCCCGGCCACCGCTCACCGACAGCGCTCGTAACCTTTTCCGTCAATTTAACCGATAACCGTAATATTTACGAAACACGTTACTGGATCACTTAGTAGTACCAAATTTCAAAATAACCGGTCAATCCATTGCCAAATTGCGTAACAAACAAACAAAAAACCAAAGCCAAACGGTCGGGTTGAAACTGAGACCTCGCTTCGCTCGGTCAACTATAAAACGTTAACATTATTTTTACATTTTTTTTTTGTTGGTATTTTAAGGCGAAAAGCACATTGAGGCTACTATCGCCTCCCTAAATGTAAGTGTGAGTGTAACGTGTTAGTCGTAAGTGTAAGTGTGTTAGACTCGGGTACCGCGAGGGACGTCTAAACCCTCTCAATAGGTGCAGCTAGTCTGCACCCCCCTGCGGGGCATTATTTTTTCATTAAACATTATCGGTAAAAAACTAAATAACATAATTTTCTGGTAGTCAATTGTCTATAAAACTCAAAATAAGCGTATAATCCAAATTTGTTTTTCTATTTATATCTAGAACTTAAGATAAACATTTAAAAACCATTTTATGTCGTTTTTGTTTCTTGGCTTTTTTATAAAATCGATGGTTTCGAGATATTTGTTGTTAATTAGTTGAATAAACAAAATTTTGAAATAATTAAAGGGAAATAATTACTGATTTTTATAAATTGAAAAGTTATCACACTAAGTGGCGTGTATCATTCGCTATTCGAAAGATATAAATATTTTGTTGTTAAAATACAAAGTCGGCTTGATTAACAATTCGGTATTTATAGAGAAAATTCTCATATGAACTTCCATATTTTCTATTACATTTAAAAAATTTTAATTGGTAATATGTGCTGATTAAAATGGCGAAATAGTATTCGTAAAGTATTACGATTTTTAAAAAATTGTTCCGAATAACCGCGACTTTGTAAAATAAAAAAAATATTTTCGCGAGTACAAATATTTCTTTAAGCGATTCTGTTTAAATTTATTTTAAAAAAATTCCCTTCTATCACGTCAGCGTGACGAGATTATTTTCTTTAACCTAGCAATTTAAAGGATAACACTAAAATAATGCATTGTTTACAATTTAAAATTAAATATATTTTTATAAAAATAATACAATTAGTTAAATTTATGTTTTTAACTTAATGAGATTACACTGATTTACATTATTGTTTCTGTAACTGAAAATTGTTCCGGTGATTATGTTTAAATAGAAAATATACTTAATAAATTAATGAAGCTTTTGATTTTCTTTCTATTCTCAGCATAGTCTTTCATAGAATTTTGCTTCAATTATACTGTTTGCTAAACACAATAAACAGTTGGTATTGCTATCGTAAAGCACAGGTGATGTTAACAATGCCAGGAGTGGAAGAATAACCTCAAAATAAATACAAACAGGAATAAAACGTAATCAAATTTAAATTTAACGTTCGAGATAATTCGTAAGAAATTCACAAAACAATGACAAATTAACGGATGCATCGCTATTTGGAAAATGAACCAAGCAATTTTTTGTATATTCCAAATTTAAACCGTCCAAAATTGGCCAGATTTCTTGTAAACTAATATACGTAGAGTTTGGAAGTTCAAGTATCAAGTCCGGAAATTTTTTATAATATTTAATTACTTCTAAGAAATTAGAAAGAGGCACTTCGGTTCCTGTTTGCCACAGATATATATTAGGATTTTCACTAACTGGAAGTTTATTATTTGAATTAAGAAACTTTTGTAAAACCTCTTCGTACAGTCTATAAGAAACTGGTTTGTCCATATACTGTGAAACGATGCCTATAGTCTCTTTTTCGCTAGGAGTTAAGCCGTGAATATACTTGCTATATATGGAAAACGGCACGACGTATCCATCTGGCATAACAGCTGCAGTCTCTTCTTTGTTTGTTTCGCTTGCAATTATAAAAGCAATCACATTGTGGTCGATATCTTTTCCTTTGAATTGCATTAAAGGAGTTGATTTCAACATTTCGTCTGTTCCACACAAATGTATAAGTTGACAATACTCTTCGTATTGGAGCATTAGACCATTTGGAGTGTAAACAAAAGCGTTTTTAGCTAAATTAGTAGGAAAGTTCTTAAGCACATGGTACAAATCTTCAAAGCTTCCGCTAAATAGATAAGGGACAGTGATAATAGTTTCGTTCGCTTTTGTCGTACTTTGTAAAACTTCTAATATTTGATCGGTTCTTACAGTTTTGCCGTCCGTAAGTTGCATGGATTTATTGCATTTCTCGATCCTCTCTAGAATATTACGCAAAAACACATTGGCGTTTTGATTGCTTTCCAAAACGTATTTCGGCATTTTACCGCTGTTATCGACTAGTTCTAAGCATTCCTTCTTTTCCGCAGGTATCAAACATTGAATGCACGACTTTATACAAGGCGAATTGAATATTTCCGGAAAATGTCTGTCAGAAGCACGAATTGTTGCTATGCGGTTTTTGTAACTGACTGGTTGTCCGTCATTGTTGTAAGAGATGTCAGAATATAAAAAGTATATATTATCGCAATTACAAAATACGTAAGGGCCTATATTATCGGAAGGTTCGTCGTATTCTGGAACCGAAGAATAGTGATTGCTAGCCAAGAAATTTGTTAATGCTGAATCTGCCGTTTCGTCTTGATCAGTTCCTTCTGTTTGTTTCAAAAGCGTATCTTCGGTATTGTTTTTAATAGTCGGTAAATCGTTTAACTCTATATTTGAGCAAGTAATTAATTCTTCAGTATTATTACATGCATCAGTAAAAGTGACTGGACAGTCACTTCCTTTTTGGGTTTTACTAGATGACTCTTCTGAAGAAGAAATGTTTGTAAAAGCATGATTAAAAGGTTGATCACTTACCCTGTTTGCGCCATCAGTGTCTTCTGTAATAAATATGTTTGTGAACTGACTTCCTCTTGGATTGTTGTTAGTTGCTTCTGAAGCAGTATTTATATAAGTATGTTGGTACTCTTTTCCTTTTTCGTTTGTATTGGCAGGTTTTTCGTAAGACGAAATATCGATAGGAACAGTTGTAACGGTCGAATGCATATTTTGTTTTTTTGTACCAATTCCTTCTTCTACGGGAAAATTATTTGTGAAATTATGCAAATCATCGGTCCTTTTGTTATTTGTTCCGTAAGGAGACCGTGGAGGGAAATTATTTGAGGAAGTAGTAGTTCTTGGTAAATCACTTGCTTGGTAAAAGTTTTCTTTATTATTTGTACACAAAACGTCTTTTTCTTGGAAAATATTTTGATCATAATTTGTAATTGGTAAATAATTTTCTATATTTTTTGCACTAGTAGCATCGCTATGAGGAGACATATTTGTAAAGATAAAAGTACCCATTGAATATTCTCTTTCTTTATTGTTTGTGCCAGTGTATGGATTTGGATAATCACAACCTTCGTAATTTGGGTGAGCAGTTTCTACTTTTTTTTTGTTTATACCTGAAGCTTCTTTTGAATGGAACATACTTGGGAAATTATTAGAAAAAGTAGCAGGTTGTAAATAATTTCCTTTATTGTTTGAAAAATCTTCAGTGGATGACGTATCTTGGACAGTTGATAAATAATTTTCCATATTTCTACTGGTAGTTTTTTCTCGAGGAAAATTATTTTTTGTAGTCATACTAGTTGGTGAATTATATATTTTTTCATTATCTTTTTGAGAAAAAGTATTTGCAGTATATAGATAATTTTCGTCCTGGACTTCTTCTTTAAATGCGTTATGCTTAGTAAGATGAAACGAATCAAAATTATTCAGGTTATGATTATTGTTTAAATCAACACTTGAGTCCCGAAAACAATCTTCATGAGAATATCGGGAATGGGACCATACTGGTACAGGAGTGCTTTCTTCTGGATAAAATATTTCAGTAGGTTTTGTACCAATTGTTACTTTGTGTAGGTTTTGTGAATTTGTAAACACCTTATTATCTAATCCGCCCTGGATTTCTTCTTTAAATAAGTTGTACTTAGTATGATCAAACGAATCAAAATTATTCAAGTTGTGAATATTGTTTGAATCAACTCTTGGGTCCCCAAAACAATCTTCATTCGAATATCGGGAATGGAACCATACTGGTGCAGGAGTGTTTTCTTCTTGATACAATATTTCAGTATGTTTTGTACCAACTGGTACTGTGTGTATGTTTTGTGAATTTTTAAACACCTTATTATCTAATCCGCCCTGGATTTCTTCTTTAAATAAGTTGTACTTAGTATGATCATACGAATCAAAATTATTCAAGTTGTGAATATTGTTTGAATCAACTCTTGGGTCCCCAAAACAATCTTCAAGAGAATATCGGGAATGGGACCATACTGGTGCAAGAATGTTTTCTTCTTGATACAATATTTCAGTATGTTTTGTCCCAACTGGTACTTTGTGTATGTTTTGTGAATTTTTAAACACGTTATCATCTAATCCGCCCTGGATTTCTTCTTTAAATAAGTTGTACTTAGTATGATCAAACGAATCAAAATTATTCAAGTTGTGAATATTGTTTGAATCAACTCTTGGGTCCCCAAAACAATCTTCAAGAGAATATCGGGAATGGGACCATACTGGTGCAAGAATGTTTTCTTCTTGATACAATATTTCAGGAAGTTTTGTACCAACTGGTACTTTGTTTACGTTTTGTGAGCTTTTAAGCATCATATTTTCTAATCCGACCTGGATTTCATCTTTAAATGCGTTACGCGTATAACGATCAAACGAATCAAAATTATTCAAGTTGTAAATATTGTTTAAATCAACACTTGAGTCACGAAAACAATCTTCATGAGAATATCGGGAATGGGACCATACTGGTGCAAGAATGTTTTCTTCTTGGTACAATATTTCAGTATGTTTTGTACCAACTGGTACTTTGTTTAGGTTATGTGAACTTTGTATCGTCTTACCATCTAATCCAAACGATGCTTTTTGATATGGGGAGACTTGAGTTAATGATACAATTTCTTCTTCGAATAAACCGTCCTTAACAATTTCATACGATGTTGTTTTACTTGGGTTTTGTAAGGAAAGTAAAGATTTTGTAGAATAATAATTATTATTATGATTTCTATTGCTTTCTTCTGTAAAAACTGTATTCTCTAACGAATCAAATTTGTCCACCGATCCGATCTGTTGATAATTTGACTGACGCTGTGATGTCAATGTAGGACCTGACTGACGTTGAAAAGGATCAAATCTATTGGTTGAATCCAAAGGACTCCATTGTGAATATAAATTATTTGGGTCGTTTTGTGCGATACTAGAAGCTACAAAATCTTTTGTGCACGTTTCATTAAGCAAGAATAACTGATCAGTTTTCAGGACTGAATATAGGCCTTCAATTTTATCAGTTGGATTTGTCCTTAAAAATTTCCCCGTGTTTGTTTGCGGTCTTTTTGGAAAAAATAAATCTTCAGTATTTTTAAAATTTTGCACATTAGGTCCAATGTGTGAATCTTCACTTGCGTACATAGGATTACTGATGGAAAACACATCAGAATTAGGGTAATTTGGAAGGTCTTCTTTATACTGTGTCTGTAAACTATATCTTTCGTCAAAACGTATTGCACTAGTATCACATTCCTGAAAAAAATAAAAGTGAATTGTTATTGATATTTAGCTACTTCAGTTAAATTAATTTTAAGAAACTGATCTTAACTGTGTGTGTATGTGTGTGTGTGTGTGTGTGTGTGTGTGCGCGCGCGTGTGTGTATGTATGTGTACGTGTATGGGTGTGTGTGTGTGTGCGCGCGCGTGTGTGTGTGTACGTGTGTAGGCGTGTGTGTGTGTGTGTGTGTGTGTGTGTGTGTGTGTGTGTGTGTGTGTGTGTGTGTGTGTGTGTGTGTGCGTGCGTGTGTGTGTGTGTGTGTGTGTGTGTGTGTGTGCGCGCGCGTGTGTGTGTACGTGTACGTGAGTGTGTGTGTGTGTGTGCCATAATTAACATGAAGTTTACAAAACAAATAAAATAATAATAATAAATAAAAAAATTAACACAGCCTATAAAATTTGGTATTCTTATTTCCTGTTTGCACACAAAGGGTGTAAAAGATCAACCGTCTCAAAAATATAGCTCAGTAGTAGCTGTAATTATTAATACATTATTAAATTTAGTGATAATAATATCCTAAGGAACCTTTTTTTTAGTAACACATGCAAAGTGCAACACCTTCAAACGTAAAAATGTTAAAGATGCTTCAATAAATAACAAAGCTTTGTAAGCAAAGATGATTTTTTTTTTTTTGGAAACAAAGTATTCGTATAAAAATATCACGTTACTCTACACGCGTACGCATGTATGTGTAAACAAAATAGACCTTGTCCCTAAACACTCATATATGTAGAAAATTACTTCCTCCAGTTTGTTGGCACCAACATGAATTGTAACTATACTATAGGAAATGTCGGACAGAAATGTTTGCACATACAAGTCGGCAAACAAGTTTGAGCAGTCTAAAATGTTTGTACAAACTTATATCAGGCGTTTTATATGAAACATGTGTCATCACTAGACGCGTGAAATATGTTGGCTCCAATTTGTTTGCGCAGTTTTCTACGTTTAGGCGCGAGATCTGTGTGTGAAACTTGCATGCACAAACATGTCGCGAATCAACAGGGGTTGATTTCACTTGGTTTTGTGCGCACTTAGCTAGTGCGTCGTATCAGCTGCGAGCTTCGTTTTCTTTGTTCAACTGCTGTGTGTGTGTGTGTGTGTGTGTGTGTGTGTGTGTGTGTGTGTGTGTGTGTGTGTAGGCGCGCGCGCGTGTGCGTGTGTTTGTGTGGGTGTGTTTGTGTGTGAGTGTTTGTGTGGGTGTGTGTGTGTGTGTGTGTAGGCGCGCGCGCGTGTGCGTGTGTTTGTGTGTGTGTGTGTGTGTGTGTAGGCGCGCGCGCGCGTGTGTGTGTAGGCGCGCGCGCGTGTGCGTGTGTAGGCGCGCGCGCGTGTGCGTGTGTTTGTGTGTGTGTGTGTGTGTGTGTGTGTGTGTGTGTGTGTGTGTGCGTATGTGTGTGTGTATGTGTGTAGGGGGTGTGTGCGTGTATATATATATATATATATATATGTGTGTGTGTGTGTGTGTGTGTGTGTGTGTGTGTGTGTGTGTGTGTGTGTGTGTGTGTGTGTGCGTGCGTGCGTGTGTGTGTGCTGGAAATCTGCTTTTAATTTACATTTGTCGTTTTTGTGATTAAAATTTATTTTTAGTGTTATACTATTGTTTTAAAAAAATGTGTGAAATGACTGTAAAACATTTATTCAAGAATTTATAGAAATTTATAAAACACATCCTTGTCTGTGGAAAGTCAAATAAAAGATTATGGTAATAGAAATTTAATGAACGAGGTATACGCAATCTTACTTGAAAACCTGAAGGAGGTTGACGCTGACGCCAGTAAAGATTTCGCTATAAGAAAAATTAACTCTAACCTTAATTCATTCAGCAAATTAACGTAAGAAAAATTGTCACGTTTTTCCAGCCACTCTTTACACCACTTGCTCCTTTTACTTTTTCTGATTAAAATTATGTATTTCTACTGTGACAGCACTAATTTTTCGACGTGACATGATAAATGTTGACACAACACTATTCTATACACTAGCTGTGTTTAGGGCTGTGATTTGTATGAGCCAACATTCGGCGCTCTCAGTTTTGTGTGGACAGAAGTAACAGCACTAAGCACTAGGATTTGTATGCGCAAACAGAGGAAACGAGCAAGTTGTTACAATTTTGTTCGAATGTCTGAGGGCATTACATGTTGACAGAGTTATCGTTGCATTTCTGCAACATGTAATGTCCCTACACGCTCATTTTTGTCGGCATAAAATTGTCGATTCAAACAAGTTTTAACACAAGTCCTATAGTTTGGTGCATATCTCTATAAATGGTAATACTTACATTTTTGTCATACAAATCTTTACGTCTATGGCCTGCTTAAGTACAAAATAAAATAATTTGAAAATATTTATGCTTTTTAAATACTTATGCTTTCATGGGCACTGAAATAAAATGTTATTTATGCAGTGAATTTTCACTTCATTTTGTACTGGTTAATGAAAAACAAATTAACCAGTAAAAGTTGTTAGCTGAGTCTTTAACTTGAGGTACAATATTTAAGATACAGAAATCCACCTTGCTATTTCAAAGACCTATTAAAAGCATTTAAAACTGTCCAGTAAAGACCAATAAATGCCCTTAAAAAGTCCTGCGAAGACAGATAAAATTCTCATAAATTAATCAATAAAATTTCCTTAAAGTTGTCCTGTAAAACTAACAAAATGCCTTTAAAAATGTCCAGTGAAGACACATAAAATGCCTTTAAAATTATCCGGTAAAAAACAATAAAATGTCTTCAAAATTGTCCTGCGAAGACACATTAACACATAAAATTCCTTGTCTGGTAATGAATACCGTACAACACATATACTGAACACACACATATCCTTAAAATTCATTGTTCGGTATAGACCAATCAATTGCACTTGGAAATGTCCTGCGAAGACACAAATACATAAATAGTTTTAAAGACATAAGACATAAATAGTTTTTTTAAAAACTATTTTAATAAGTCGATTCTTTTTTTTAAAGTAGACATTTGAAATTTGAGTTTTACATTTGTAATATTGAATATCACGAAAACCATTATTTAAAAAAAATTACAAGACAAAAGACAAATACATTTCATTTTTTAAGTACAAATAAATTTAGGTTGTCAGTTTCTTTCTGTAAATCAAAGGATAATCGAGTTACTAACAAAAAACTGAATAAATAGTTGTCCAATTTAGTCTTAGATGTTCTAGTCTAAATTATGTTTTCAGTTTTTTTCTGTAAATCAAAGGATAATCGAGTTACTGACAAAAAACTGAATCAATAGTTGTCCAATTTAGTGTTAGATGTTCTAGTCAAATCTCAAGAAATTATGTTTTCAGTTTTTTCTCTGTAAATCAAAGGATAATCGAGTTACTGTCAAAAAACTGAATCAATAGTTGTACAATTTAGTCTTAGATGTTCTAGTCTAAATTATGTTTTCAGTTTTTTTCTGTAAATCAAAGGATAATCGAGTTACTGACAAAAAACTGAATCAATAGTTGTCCAATTTAGTCTTAGATGTTCTAGTCTAAATTATGTTTTCAGTTTTTTTCTGTAAATCAAAGGATAATCGAGTTATTGACAAAAAACTGAATCAATAGTTGTCCAATTTAGTGTTAGATGTTCTAGTCAAATCTCAAGAAATTATGTTTTCAGTTTTTTTCTGTAAATCAAAGGATAATCGAGTTACTGACAAAAAACTGAATCAATAGTTGTCCAATTTAGTCTTAGATGTTCTAGTCTAAATTATGTTTTCAGTTTTTTCTGTAACTCAAAGGATAATCGAGTTATTGACAAAAAACTGAATCAATAGTTGTCCAATTTAGTGTTAGATGTTCTAGTCAAATCTCAAGAAATTATGTTTTCAGTTTTTTTCTGTAAATCAAAGGATAATCGAGTTACTGACAAAAAACTGAATCAATAGTGTCCAATTTAGTCTTAGATGTTCTAGTCTAAATTATGTTTTCAGTTTTTTTCTGTAAATCAAAGGATAATCGAGTTATTGACAAAAAACTGAATCAATAGTTGTCCAATTTAGTGTTAGATGTTCTAGTCAAATCTCAAGAAATTATGTTTTCAGTTTTTTTCTGTAAATCAAAGGATAATCGAGTTACTGACAAAAAACTGAATCAATAGTGTCCAATTTAGTCTTAGATGTTCTAGTCTAAATTATGTTTTCAGTTTTTTTCTGTAAATCAAAGGATAATCGAGTTATTGACAAAAAACTGAATCAATAGTTGTCCAATTTAGTGTTAGATGTTCTAGTCAAATCTCAAGAAATTATGTTTTCAGTTTTTTTCTGTAAATCAAAGGATAATCGAGTTACTGACAAAAAACTGAATCAAAAGTTGTCTAATTTGGTCTTAGGTGTTCTAGTCTAATCCCAAGAAATTATGTTTTCAGTTTTTCGTCAGTAACTCAATTATCCTTTAGTTCAGGGGCGCCCAACAGCAGGCATTCTAAGCACAAGTTGAGCATTTGGAAAGGTTTTTTTTTTGGGAGGGGGAAATTTTTATTGTAAGCAATTTTGACGTTTTCTGTTTTTTCCCCAAAAGACAACGTTTTAATAATGTAGTATATTGACTATTTAATAAATATTTAATATAAAATTAATAATACAGAGCGATCCAAAAGTCGTTAACATCATAATAAAAGTTCTTTATAAGTTGTAACAAGTTGAAAGAGTTCTATCGCCTACAATAAGTACTATCATAACGCACAATAAGTACTAACATAACGCACAATAAGTACTAACATAACGCACAATAAGTACTAACATAACGCACAATAAGTACTAACATAACGCACAATAAGTACTAACATAACGCACAATAAGTACTAACATAACGCACAATAAGTACTAACATAACGCACAATAAGTACTAACATAACGCACAATAAGTACTAACATAACGCACAATAAGTACTAACATAACGCACAATAAGTACTAACATAACTTACAATAAGTACTAACAACAACGAACTTAGAGTCAATTGATACATCATATGGTCATTTTACTTCAACAGTAATGCTTCGTTTATTACTAAAATTAATAAACGTGTTAAAAACGAGTTTTCATTGTTGAAAGTTCTTAGTTTAGCTATTCGTTCTTATGCACGTGTTGTAAAAAATTCGTCGGAAATGTCCGTAAGTGCAATGCCTAACAATTAGACCATAACGAGATTAGTTGACCGTTTGCAGGACTGCAGATCAGTTGTTTACAAGATGAGAACAGGAGACCGGCCGTTTCTTCACACACTTCCCTAGCTGTCTACAACAAGCAGAGGAGCTTAAAGATAAGAACATTATTGAGTTTTCTAACTTCAGTCCAGAAACTGCAACAATTCATTGATGAATTCAATACAAGATTTGAGAAAATTTAAACAAAAACCGTATGCTGCTTTATCCTCCTGTAGTTACTATCGAAGATCAAGAACATCACCTACTTGAACTGTGTGAACTTCAAGCTGATACGTTTCTGCAGACCAGAAAGGAAAAAGGTCATGATTTTTTTAACGGCTCTCTAAAGAAAGATGTCGGAACTTCCGAGATTTTCTTCAATATTTAGGAGCACATATGTAAAAGTGCTCTTTCCTTTATTAAATTCATAAAAAAACATTAACAGAAGTAAGCCTACAGATTCCTTTACTTTATCTTGACGAGATTAACTACTACTGAACTAGATGGATCAAGAACATCGCCTACTTGAACTGTGTGAACTGCAAGCTGATACGTTCCTGCAAAACAGACAGGAAAAAGGATAAAGATATCCAAACTTGCGAGATTTTGAACTTCAATGTTTGGGAGCACGTATGTATGTGAAAGTGCGCTTTCCTTTATTAAATTCATAAAAAAAACCTTAACAGAAGTAAGCCTACAGATTCCTTTACTTTATCTTGACGAGATTATCTACTACTGAACTAGAGGTGGATCAAGAACATCACTACAACTTGAACTACGTGAACTGCAAGCTGATAAGTTCCTGCAGAACAGACAGGAAAAAGTTCATGATTTTTTTTAACGGCTCACTGAATAAAGATGTCCAAACTTGCGAGATTTTGGACTTCAACGTATGGGAGCACGTATGTATGTGAAAGTGTGCTTTCCTTTATTAAATTCATAAAAAAACCTTAACAGAAGTAAGATCCCTTTACTTTATCTCGACAAGATTATCTACAACTGAACTAGAGGTGGATGAAGAAAATCACCTACTTGAACTGTGTGAACTTCAAACTGATACGTTCCTGCAGACCAGACAGAAAAAAGATCATGATTTTTTTAACTGCTTTCTAAGGATTTTTTTTGTTTAACGTCCGATTATTGTGCACACTTGGGCTAATACAGACGAACAACTCTCTAAGGAAAGACGTGCTAGATTTTGGACTTCAATGTTTGGGAGCACATATGTATGTGAAAGTGTGCTTTCCTTCATTTAAATTTATAACAATATAACAGAAGTGGACATTCGTTGTTTGGTGAATGAAACCGATCCACCTCAGTGTTCACATTAAACAGTTTCTTTTAATTCTTATTGTAAACTTCTTCTTAGTAATTTTTTAATCTTACATTTCTGCAACATATTAAAAAGGCAATAAAACTTCTGTTTTTGTTTTAGTTACGAATTTATACCTTTGTTTCTTATTGTTAATTTAAATAAACTGAATGTTTATTACAGTATGGCCAGTGACAATACTAGCCTATAGTTTTAGTTGTGGCCCGAGTGGTCACGCATGTTGAACATGTTTTTTTTTTTTTTTTTAGGCGAAAGCACATTAAGCACATTATCGCCTCCCTAAATGTAAGTGTGAGTGTAAAGTGTTAAAGTCGCAATGTAAGAGCAAGAGTGTGTTAGACTCGGGTACCGCGAGGGACGTCTAAATCCTCTCAATTTGTATAACCTCCCTGCAGGGGACACCTCTATTTGTATAACCTACTACGTATTGAGTGTATTTATGTCACTGCAATTTGATATAGCCTATCGGTTGTACGAGGTGTGTTCAGAAAGTAACGAGAATTTTTAAATTTCGCGGGCTTGGAGAGTCCGATTGTCCAACATTTTTTTTATTATGTTGGTATACATGCCTTTGAAGTATGATAAAACTTTCAGCTGTTTTCATTGTTGACTTTATCTGTGACAACCACTGAGGTTAGACGTGTTTTTATGAGTTCGGCGATTTTCGTTTGTTAAAAGAAATGGATCAAAGAATTTGTATCAAATTTTGCGTAAAAAATTGAATAAAGTGTGTGAAATGTTAACAAAGGCCTATGGTGAGTCTGCTATGAGTAAAGCAAGAGTTTAAGAGTGGTATAAGCGTTTCCAAGAAGGCCGTGAAGACGTTGAAGATTACGAACGCCCTGGACACCCCAGCACATTAACGACCGATGAAAACGTGGAAAAAGTGAAAGAAGTGGTTATGAATAATCGCCGAATCACAATTAGAGAGGTCGCTGATGATGTTGGCATATCGATTGGATCATGTCATGACATTGTTTACAATGTTTTGTGTATGAAACGCGTGGCAGCAAAATTCGTTCTAAAATTGTTGAATTTTGAACAAATACAGCGGCGAATGGAAGTTGCTCAGGAGTCACTAAATGAAGTCAACGACGATGCAGAGTTACTGAAACGTATTATAACAGGTGACGAAACATGGGTTTACGGATATGACGTCGAAACTAAAGCTCACTCATCCCAGTGGAGGCATTCTGGCTCGCCAAGACCGAAAAAGACTCGACAAGTGCGGTAGGACGTGAAGGTTATGCTCATTGTGTTCTTCGATATTAATGGCATAGTGCATCATGTATTTATTCCTGCCACCAGATGAAACGGTCCTACCTACAAGTTCAACGCTGTTTGCGTGAAGCAATCCGAAAAAAACGCCCAGATCTTTGGAAAAACAATTCATGGCTTTGCACCACGATAATGCACCAGCTCACACTTCACTGCTTGTTCCTGAATTTTTGACCCAAAACATCTGTAACGATGCCCCAGCCTCCATATTCGCCAGACTATCGTGTCACTTTTTCCTATTTCCAAAAATAAAGAGAACTTAAAGGGCCGTCGTTTTACAGCCGTAGATGACATTAAAAGCGCATCGCTGAAAGAATTAATGGCTCTCTCAAAGACCGAGTTTGAGAAGTGTTTCGAGGAATGGAAGATTATGGCACAAGTGCATAATCTCCAATGGGGACTATTTGAAGGCGACAACATCAATGTAGAAGAATAAATAAATATTTTGTTCAAAAAATTAAAATTCTCGTTACTTTCTGAACACACCTTGTATAATCATCTGCCATTTTAAATGGTACAATACAAATTATTCATATTTTAAACTATGTGCAATTTTTCCCCCTTAGTATTTATTAACTATATTTTCCCAACTACCGAACTATTTTTTTCTGTATTCTACGCACTTACTGGAGAACTTAACCTTGTTATTATTATTGTTACATATTATTATTTATTACATATTATTATTTATTGTACGTATGATTATATACAATAAATAATGGGTACAAATTTACGGGTACATATTATTATTTATTGTACGTATGATTAGATACAATAAATAATGGGTACAAATTTACGGGTACATATTATTATTTATTGTACGTATGATTAGATACAATAAATAATGGGTACAAATTTACGGGTACATATTATTTATTGTACGTATGATTAGATACAATAAATAATGGGTACACATTTATGGGTACATATTATTATTTATTGTTAAAATTTTTTTAATTAACATTTATAATAAGAAAACGAAACTTTTACCTTAAGCAAGAAGAGAGAAAGAGGCAGTAGCAGATACAGTACAGACATGTCTAGTATGACAGAGCACAATCGGTGCCAACCTTTCCGTATTACGTATCAGACGGAACAGAAGAAGAGAAATGTGTCTATCACAGAGCGGACGTGAAGGTCGTAGGTATCTCTGGACGTTGCTATCGGCATCTTCTGGCTGATAGGGAAACTCGGATAATTCTGCGTACTGATAACAAGATGGGCGAAACAAACGATATGAAATTTAAAAAAATATTATTTTAAGGACCGTAAATAATCAAAACGCTTATGTTTGCGCAGCACAGTGTATCTCATCTACGCATCTGATAAGGGCGTAACAGCGCATTTCTTGTGTCGAATATATATGTATATATATATATATATATATATATATATATATATATATATATATATATATATATATATACATATATAATTTGCCTTTTCTTACAAGGTATTTTCTTACAACAATATCAAGGTGTATTAAGAAAGGATTTTGCAAAAACTTGATTCCGACGCCATTAAACTACTTACCCAGTTCAAATTTAATAAACAACGTACAGCCAATACTATTATAGCTAGAGACTTGAAATTTTCAAGGTATTTTCTTACAACAATATCAAGGTGTATTAAGAAAGGTTTTTGCAAAAACTTGATTCCGACGCCATTAAACTACTTACCCAGTTCAAATTTAATAAACAACGTACAGCCAATACGCATATTTAGGCACATTTCTTGTAATATATATATAACATAAGTATGACATTTGTTTGGAGAAAAAAATTTAAATATATATATAAATTTTTGCGTCGAACGTATGTACACAGGTTTTCAATGTAATTCACAATTTCCCATCACATTATTTTTTAGGGAAGACTACTCTGGGAATTACCTACATAAGACGGAATTCCTTCGGTATTAACATATTTATTGACTTTGAAGGAGCTCGTAGAACTAGAAATGACGTAGTGTTTAATTAGGAGTTGCACAAATAGCTTCACTGTAAGCAGATTTGCTAGAGATCTTACAGGACTCCCCCAATTGCAATTACAATCCCCTGCAACCGATTGCAGCGAGATTAGAAATGGAATACTTGCAAATGTATTTATCACCTGAGGACAGTGAACCTAGGTCACACGATCGATAAATCAGATAACACGTTGATAGATAGCAGAGTAGACATAGATCAGATAAGTATGTGAAGGACAGTCTGAAAGTAAACATTTAGGCTGTTCGAGCAAAGACATACTTCATTAAATATTTAAATATATATATATATATATATATATATATATATATATATATATATATATATATATATACGAGGGCTATTCAGAAAGTAGATTACGTTTTTGGATAAAAAAAAACTAAGTACAGGAAAAAATTTTATTATATACATTTGAAAGAGGAACTAAAATACTATTTTTCGACATAATCGCCAAACAAATTTAGACATTTGTCATATCGGTGAACTAGCTTTGAAATTCCCGTGTCGTAGAATTCCGCCGCCTGTGACGCCAGCCAGTCAGTCACGCCCGCGCGGAGATCTGCGTCGTCATCGAAGCGCTGTGTTGCAAGCCAAGTCTTTGTTTCCCACAAGTTTCGCGAACATTGTTGTACGAAATTGTCACCAAAAAGTTAGGATACCATAAGTTTTGTGCCAGATGGGTGCCAAAGTTTCTGACAGAACAGCACAAGGGTCAGCGTATGGCTGCATCGTTGTCATTTCTGGACGCTTACGACAAAGATGGTGAATCATTTCTTGATCGCATCGTAACGGGAGATGAGACTTGGGTTAAGCACGTTACCTGTGAGACAAAACTACAGTCTATGGAGTGGGGCACACAAATTCCCCCAAAAACCGAGGAAATGTTTGCAAACCCTGTCAGCAAGGAAGATCATGGCGACCGTTTTTTGGGACAGGAAAGGTGTTCTTCTGGTTGACTTCCTAGAACGTGGAGCAACCATAAACTCAGAAGGGTATTGCCAAACATTACGAAACTTAAGACGAGCTATCCAGAACAAGCGGAGAGGAAAAATGAGTGCAAAAGTGTTGTTTTTGCACGACAATGCCCGCCCTCACACGGCAAATCGAACAAAAGACGTCTTGACGGCCTTCAAGTGGGAGATTTTCCCTCATCCACCCTACAGTCCGGACCTGGCACCTAGTGATTTCCACTTATTCCCGAAGATGAAGACTTGGCTTGCAACACAGCGCTTCGATGACGAAGCAGATCTCCGCGCGGGCGTGACTGACTGGCTGGCGTCACAGGCGGCGGAATTCTACGACACGGGAATTTCAAAACTAGTTCACCGATATGACAAATGTCTAAATTTGTTTGGCGATTATGTCGAAAAATAGTATTTTAGTTCCTCTTTCAAATGTATATAATAAAATTTTTTTCCTGTACTTAGTTTTTTTTTTATCCAATAACGTAATCTACTTTCTGAATAGCCCTCGTATATATAAGGCAATGTCCTGACTGACTGACTGATCAACGTACAGCCCAAACTATAAAACCTAGGGACTTGAAATTTTGAGGATACCTTCGTTTTAATATGTAAGCGCGTACTAAGAAAGGATTTTGCAAAATTTTGATTTAGACGTCATTAAACTACTAACCCAGTACAAATTTAATAAACAACGTACAGCCAATATTATTATAGCTAGAGACTTGAAATTTTCAAGGTACATTCTTACAACAATGTCAAGATGCTCTAAAAAAGGATTTTTAAGAAATGTGATATTAACGCCATTAAACTACTTACCAGTACAAATTTAATAAACAACGTACATCCAATACTATTATAGCTAGAGACTTGAAATTTTCAAGGTACTTTCTTACAACAATATCAAGGTATATTAAGAAAGTATTTTGCAAAAACTTGATTCCGACGCCATTAAACTACTTACCCAGTTCAAATTTAATAAACAACGTACAGCCAATACTATTATAGCTAGACTTGAAATTTTCACGGTATCTTCTTACAACAATGTCAAGGTGCACTAAGAAAGGATTTTGCAAAAATTTGATTTTTACGCCATTAAACTACTTACCTAGTCCAACTTTAATAATCAAAGTATAGACGAGACTATAATAGCTAAAGATTTGAAATTTTTAGTTTTACCACCACATGTAGCGGTGCACTGAAAAACGATTTTTCAGTATTCACACCCTAAAGAGATAAAAATGATATACAACAACTTTATTGGAAAAATATGTTTTTCGTCTGACCTTCGTAAAACGTAACATAGTCACTCTTAAATATAAGTAATGAAATATATTTTTCACCATTTCCCAAAATTCATCCCGTAAAGAGATTGAAAGGTGGTAGAAAATGTAGAAAGGTGTATACAATTTTGCATTGAAAAAATATTTGTTTTGAATCGTATATTCTAGAAATATGCTATGAAACACCAATAATGAAACACATATTTCAACATTTTTCCGAATTCATCCCCTAAAAGAATAAAAATGTAAAAAAGAGGTATAGTTGGAGAAAAAGAGTGTTTTCATTGGAGAAAAATATTTTTATCGGCTTTTCTTAAAAGTAAACAAAATATTCTAAAACACAAATTATAATACAAATAATTCAGCACCCCCCACCGAATTCATCCCCTAAAAGGACAAAATTATAAAAGAGGTATACATGTTTGTATTGGAGAAAAATATTTTTTATCAGATTTTTTAAAATTCGAATGGAACACGTTTGAAGACAATAAAACAACATATTCAGGTTATAATATTTTTTCATATTCACTGTAAAATAATCATGAGTTTAGACAATAACGCTTTTATTATTATATTTTTTTTATGTTTCTAAATTATTGTATTACTGAAAAAGTTTAAGTTTCGTGGGCAAAGCCGCGACAGGTAATGCTAGTATAGTATATAATTCAATATTTGTTATTATAAACCTTAAGTTTGTATTACATTTTAAGGAAAATGATTTTTATATCACAGGAAATGAGTTACTGAAATATTTGAGACCAAATGTTTAACAAATATTCGTATTGGTGGATAATAATACTGTAATGTTTGTGGTATGCGTCCATTTTATTAACACCTTTCAAATTGAAGGTCAATGTGAGATTGTTTCATTGAAAGAGCTGAGAAAATTTAAACATTGTATTTGGTAAATGACATGGGGATAAAGAGATAGTGGTTTTTTACGGAAACGCTGGAAGCCCCTAACGTTGGACTACAAGATGATTGTTTCTAGTGGGCTGTATTCATACGCGCTAACAGCCACTAGTTGAAGGTTGGTCAAGGAGTCAATGTGGCATTTACAGGAACTCTGAAAGTTAAAACTTGTGGCGTACAAGGAATAGTCGATAATGTAGTATTTATGGAAGGTCTACAAGCCTCCGATTGTCTAGAAAGAGATTTTTTTAATGTTTAACGTCCGACTATTGTGCACACTTGAGCTAATGCAGACGATGGGATGATTTATAGCGTATGAAAATGCCAAGCCCTGGCCAGGAATCGAACCCGGGTCCTCGGGATGAAAGCCCAGTACGCTATCAACTAGGCCACCGAGGCGGCTCTAGAAAGAGAAGAGGATAGTAAGGAGACAGTATTAAGGTGTTCGTCCACACCGGGCGAACAATGTATGTCAAACAAGTTTTTCAAACAATAATATGTTTTTTTACAAACATTTGTTAGTCTGGTGTGGACGCGTCTCCGAACAAAACAATGTGGTCCGTTTTCGTTTAGGGAGGGGTAAGCCCTGCTATGTTTGTTCGAGGGATTTGTTCGCTCTTACAGCGAACAAAGCACAAACAATTGCAGTAGTTTTGAGGAATCTGTCGATGAGAGAAGTCCGTATTGCCAGTTATTTTTAAGTGCTGTATGTTTATAGACTGTATTGTGAGATTATTTTAAGTGACAATTGTGTTTTTGAGATACAGTAAAGATGAGCAAAGAATTTTGGATCCAAGAACGACGTGTGATCTCCATTGTTCTGGAGTGGTGTTTTCGTGTACTCTGACAACTGATTCACTAAGGCTGTGCAAACTTCAGGCCCGATTTCTGAAATAATCTGCTTAGAAACTTGAAATAAGTACATTAAAGAATGGTATGAGTCACCTGTAGATAAAAATCTTAGGGTAATTGCTTAAGATCGCTCGCACTAACTGCTTCATGATAGTTACATTTTCCGAGCTATGCTTGATCCTATTTTATTAACTAAAAAACTCGAAATATGCGTTGGAAATTCGAGAAAAATTTGAGAAAATCATAGCCGTCAAGTCACCGCGCAAATCTTCACCACTTGCCACCACCTACGTCGACGTGTTTTTTGTTCACAACGAAAGCAACTGCAATACACGTAGTCGTAACCGCACTTCTCTATCCATTACTTAATAATACACTTAACCTTCACAAAGATATATCTCACGTGGAAGTGCTGAAGGAGACTTTTCAAATGCCGGACAAAAAGTTTGTCCAACTATGTTTGCCCCAACATTTTGTTTGGGACAAACTGGAAATGTTCGTAGTTATTTATCTGCGCGAACGTGTTTGGCCAACATGCTTGACGGATGTTTGCTTGGTGTGGACGCAGCTTTACATTAAAAAAGATCTGAAATCCAAGATGTGTGTAGGAAAAGGAGGTGAAGACACGTAGAAGCACTGAAAGTAGAAAGTTATTTGGGAAACGTTGGGTAGACAGGAAGATATTGTACTATTTACAGGAGCTGTAACATCTCCAAATTGTGTTTAAAGGGATGGTATTGAAAAAAGGGACAGTGCTGTATAACAGAAGATCTGGAAGCCTCTAGTTGTGTAGGAGAAGGAAAGGTCCGTCATGTGGACAGTGCTACATTTACAGCAACTCTGAAAACCAAAAGTTTTGTAAGAACAAGATGGATTGTCGTTGCATTTATGAAATACTACAAATTTTAAACTGTGTTGGAAGAGGAGGGTTCAACAAGAGAACAGTACTTCATATGTAACAGCTTTGGAAATCTCAAATTGTCAAGGTATGGAACCTTTAAAAAGATCAACAAGAACAGAGAACAGTGCTTATTACAGAAGCTCTGGAAACGTTATGTAATGAGAGAGGACGACGTGGGAATAGTGCTGTATTACAGAAGCTCTGGAAACGATATGTAATGAGAGGAGGGGACGACGTGGGAACAGTGTTGTATTACAGAAGCTCTGAAAACGTTATGTAATGAGAGGAGTTGTCGAAGTGGGAGCAGTGCTGTATTACAGAAGCTCTGGAAACATTATGTAATGAGAGGAGGGGACGACGTGGGAACAGTGCTGTATTACAGAAGCTCTGGAAACATTATGTAATGAGAGGAGGGGACGACGTGGGAAAAGTGCTGTATTACAGAAGCTCTGGAAACATTATGTAATGAGAGGAGGGGACGACGTGGAAACAGTGCTGTATTACAGAAGCTCTGGAAACGTTATGTAATGAGAGGAGGGGACGACGTGGAAACAGTGCTGTATTACAGAAGCTCTGGAAACGTTATGTAACGAGAGGAGGGGACGACGTGGAAACAGTGCTGTATTACAGAAGCTCTGGAAACGTTATGTAATGAGAGGAGGGGACGACGTGGAAACAGTGCTGTATTACAGAAGCTCTGGAAACGTTATGTAACGAGAGGAGGGGACGACGTGGAAACAGTGCTGTATTACAGAAGCTCTGGAAACGTTATGTAATGAGAGGAGGGGTCGACGTGTGAACAGTGCTGTCTACAACAACTCTGCCCAAATTTTGAGTATGAAAAAGTAGAGTTGTAGATGAGACGATGCTGCATTAACAGTAGCTAGGGATGCCTGAAGTACTAGTAAAATAGGTGGATTGGAAAAGGGACAATGTTGGATTTACAGTAACTTTGGTAAATCAAAAGTTGTATTGGAAGAGAAAAAGAGAGGCTGGATGAGTTAAGGCTAGAGGGGCGACAAGGAGATTATAATGTACTTAGAAGAGCTCTGATAACTTAAAGCATTTTACTGGAAACTAAGGGACAGTACTGAACTGCATTTTCACATAATGGTGCTTAAATTTTTGGTGTTGTTATTTTAAGACGAAAAGCACATTGAGGCTATTATCGCCTCCATAAATGTAAGTGTGAGTGTAAAGTGTTAAAGTCGTAATATATAGTATTGTAAGTGTAAGTGTGTGTTAGACTCGGTTATCGAGAGGGACGTCTAAATCCTCTCGGGTGCAGCTAGTATCATTGGTCAATGGAGCTTAAAATACCAACGAATTATAAAATAATAATTTTGTTCGTGAAAGTTTTTAATTTTAAGAAAATCATTAGCGGTTGAAGTAATGTATTCTAATTTGATCTGTTTTTTATTTAATTCAATTCAATAGAAATTAGAATAACCGCGACTTCGAACGGACGAGCTTTTGTCTCTCCTGGCGTGACACAAAGTAAGTTTAAACAGGTTACTAATCCTCTGCATCACACGTGTCTGTTTACAGCTAAGATATCAAGATGTCCTCGACAAAAACAGTATAAGCACACCTGTCACGTCACACTTGGTAAGACAGTTCCTTTGTTAAAATTATACAATGGTTGACTTTAGGCAGATAATAATTCGTAGATATCGAGATGGACTGAGTTAGGCACGTTCTGTAACCTGACCCACAGATAGATTCCGAAATAGAAATCTTAATAGGTAAGTTAAGTTTATCTTGTGTAACTTTAACGTTGGTAAAACGTTATAGTTAGCTGAAGTCACAGACATGTGCATTGCATACAGTAGAGACGTTAATCAAGAAAAAAAAATCATAGATTAACGAAGTAGGTGAATCAAACGCAGAAAGACGTATAGCTTATTACACCTTCAAAAAAAAAAAAGTTGAAGAGCCACGGAAGAATGGAAAAATTCTAAAAAAAGGTTTTTCCTCTGCACTCCAGACACTGCACCTTTTCTTCTCTGTTTGAATGCCTAACTTTTTCATATGGTATGGATTCTACTTGTACCAAAGCCTAGTTGATAGCGTAATGGGCTTTCACCCCGAGGACCCGGGTTCGATTCCCGGCCAGGGCTTGGCACTTTCATACGCTATAAATCATCCCATCGTCTGCATTAGCCCAAGTGTGCACAATAGTCGGACGGTTAAACACCAAAAAAAAAAAAAAAAAAAAAAATCTACTTGTACCACTTTCTCATAAGAAAAATGTCTTAAAATTTAGGTCATTAATGATTTCTTAAGGAGTAGGTTCAGGTCGATATCATGTCGGAAGTTCAGGTTGGAAAATTGAAGATAGAGCGTAGCGAAAGAGATCCGCGACGCCGGCAATGTCCACTAGTTTTTTCTGGAAATTTTCTTACGTAATACAAAAATGTAGGTTATTTCGCTCATGTTTGGAAAACATATTTTAAACACTTACACAATAAAAAATATATTTTAAAATAAGAAATACAATATTTACAACTAAAAATATACTAAATTTGTTTACCGAGAAGACGTAATTGTGATGACGAAAACCTGAAAGCAGAGAAAAATGTATAAACAAGCGTACTTTTCACATAGCAAATTAAGTTACATTGAAATAATTTCTTAGTGAGTTTATTACGAGTAAAAGTATGAAATCTGCTATATGGCCTTGACATAATAATTATTAAATTAAGCCTACCTTACTACCTTACTGGTCTATCTACACTTTGGTGGCTTCAGCGAGTACTCCTGAAACATAATCAAAGTGCATCATGAAATATTTGCACTAACTACTATAAAAATATATACTAGCTGTCATTTTGTTCGTTATATATTGAGAAAATCTTTATACAAAAGTCCTTTTTCAATGATCATCGGTGCTTTCTTCGTGGTCTTCAGGATCTGTTCTCATTCGTTCAGTGCACGTATCTTGACTTTCACAATCTTCCTACTTTAATTACTGAACTCTCTGTACAAGTTTTGTATTCTTCAGTTGTTCTGATCTCAAACAGTCTTCCACTTCAACGTGACGTACGTTTTTCGCAGTACTTTTTTTCGAAATTATTGAATCATTTATCCACGATTTAGAGAGTAATCCATGATTTAATATTAATCTTTTTGTTTAATTGGTTTTAAGTTTCCAAGACCTTAGGGATCTTCAGTCAGTGGGTTGCTGGAACTTATTAGGAAACCGATCTGCTGAACTAAGTATTTTAAGAGGTTAAGTTGCACAATACCTTAAGTTGATCGCAGTACCTGGGGTTGAATTATCCCTTCCTCTAGTATATTATCTTTCTAACACTTTACTATCTTATGTAAAGTGGTCTCAGTACTGCAATATATATATATATATATATATATATATATATATATATATATATATATATATACACGAGGTGTGTTCAGAAAGTAACGAGAATTTTAATTCTTTTGAACAAAATATTTATTTATTCTTCTACATTGATGTTGTCGCCTTCAAAATAGTCCCCATTGGAGATTATGCACTTGTGCCATAATCTTCCATTCCTCGAAACACTTCTCAAACTCGATCTTTGAGATAGCCTTTAGTTCTTTCAGCGATGCGCTTTAATGTCATCTACGGCTGTAAAACAACGGCCCTTTAAGGTTCTATTTATTTTTGGAAATAGGAAACAGTCACACGGAGCCATGTCAGGCGAATATGGAGGCTGGAGCATCGTTACAGTACTGTTTTTGGCCAAAAATTCAGTAACAAGCAATGAAGTGCTCACGCTGGTGCATTATCGTAGTGCAAAAGCCATGAATTGTTTTTCCACAGATCCGTTCGTTTTTTTCGGATTGCTTCATGCAAACGGCGTTGAACTTGTAGGTAGTACTCCTTATTGACCGTTTCACCAGGTGACAGGAATTCATGATGCACTATGCCATTAATAACGAAGAACACAGCGTATTATAACCTTCACGTTCGACCGCACTTGTCGAGCTTTTTCGGTCTTGGTGAGCCAGAATGCCTCCACTGGGATGAGTGAGCCTTAGTTTCGACGTCATATCCGTAAACCCATGTTTCGTCACCTGTTATAATACGTTTCAGTAACTCGGCATCGTCGTTGACTTCATTTAGTGACTCCTGAGCAACTTCAATTCGCCGCTGTTTTTGTTCAAAATTCAACAATTTTAGAACGAATTTTGCTGCCACGCGTTTCATACACAAAACATTGTAAACAATGTCATGACATGATCCAATCGATATGCCAACATCATCAGCGACCTCTCTATTTGTGATTCGGCTGTTGTTCATAACCATTTCTTTCACTTTTCCCACGCTTTCATCGGTTGTTGATGTGCTGGGGCGTCCAGGGCGTTCGTCATCTTCAACGTCTTCACGGCCTTCTTGGAAACGCTTATACCACTCGTAAACTCTTGCTTTACTCATAGCAGACTCACCATAGGCCTTTGTTAACATTTCACACACTTTATTACACTTTATTCCATTTTTCACGCAAAATTTGATACAAATTCTTTGATCCATTTCTTTTAACAAACGAAAATAGCCGAGGTCATAAAAACACGTCTAACGTTAGTGGCTGTCACAGACAAAGTCAACAATGAAAACAGCTGAAAGTTTTATCAAACTTTAAGGGCATGTATACTAACATAACAAAAAAAATGTTTGACAATCGGACTCTCCAAGCCCGCGAAATTAAAAAATTCTCGTTACTTTCTGAACACACCTCGTATATGCTATACAATTAGTTTAGGACTATCTAACAATATTGCTCCGACGATCTGTGTAGTAAAATACTTTTAAAGTCGCACTTTACAATAATTAAAACACTTTGGATATGTGTACGTTACTTTAA
>CM040182.1:6117604-6120104 GCA_022606455.1 Callitettix versicolor
AAAATTAACAGGAGGGACGACCGTTGAAGAGAAAGTTTGAAAGGAGCCAATCAGAAGCGAGCGAAAACGTATGAATTTGAAGAGCCAATCAGAAACGAACAGTTAGGTTTAATGTGCACGTGTTGAATAGAGGAAGGGGTACGAGGTGGAGCTAGAAAATTATAAATAGGACGAGCCATAATATTGGTGACCAGTACAGATATAGTTTTGAAGATGGAGGTTCTCCTAAACGCGTCAACGAATGTAGAATTGACGAAGCTAGGGAAGGCAGGTCATTATACTGACAATAGTGACAATAATCCTAGTAGAAGAAGAAGAATATAAAAAGAACTTTATGTCAGTTTAAGTAATGAGGACGAGGGATCGGCGTAAGCGGTTAGGATAACGTGACGGCAGTGACTGCAAATCTCGAAACCACAACCTTTGACACGCGCAGTTTAGAGACGCAGTGGACTGACCGTTGTCTTAACTATATCGACCACGAAGCCCTGTTTTGGTTCTTTCTATACAATAATAGTAACAATTGCTGTAACTTTACCGACGCTAATCCCTTGTCCTTATTTGTCTAACTCGCATAAAGTATGAACTTCAAATAAATAAATAAAATGGGGAAATACCAAACTCTGATACAAGATTTTAGTTTTGAAGTTATTATTTTTCAAAAACAACATTAAACAGCCTATGAAGTGAAAACGAAGCGATATTTCTAAAACGTTTTCTTATTTTTAGTTACTGGATTAGCTTCCTAGTCATTGCTGTGTAATGCTAAATCACCCTGGCCATTGAATATAAACGTAATAGACATTATAAATAGCCTTCTCGGTAACACCGGCTAAAGTCCAAATAATTGGACTATCTGCCACTACGAACGCTGCAACAGGAGGTGGAGACGTTTGAGAAAATAGACAGTACTATTGTATATTTAACTGTAGTTGAACACTCTGCCGTAAGATGCCACCAGCAGCGAGCACTCATATCTCTCATAAGGGTTATCATTCTAGTACGTTTATATGCAATGTCCTGACCATGAGTATAGATTAATGATGAGTAGAAGAATGTAGCGCAAGGAGACAAATACTTACACTGTTTTGGATTCAACGCAGTTAGAATTACAAACAGGAATTTCTATTTGATAAGGTAGGTTGAACCTTTCAACGGTAGAAGCAGTGGGTTGTAACACTTTATACATGTAGTTACACGAAGGCTTATATTCACAGGCGGGTACCTCCACTTTAAAGGGCAGCTCGAGTCTGTCACAAGTCGCGGGAGGCGGTATTACAACTTGGTAACTGTACTCGCACGAAGGACCTTGTACTTCGGACTTATACACAGGAATCTCCACTTGAAACGGTAAATTCTGCAAAATATTACAAAAGGTTATGTAGATTTCTTAAACGGAAGTGCATTGGATAATCATGAGTAGTTAAAATAAACCGCCATATGCAAAAATGAACGCGTGCTTCCATCGTGATCATCGAAAACATTTTAAGCAAAACTAATATTTTTTAAATTTCCCCGTAAAAATTAACGACATATTTGCTTTTGTGATAAAAACTTTAAAGTTAATGTTGATATATTTGTATTATCCTGAAATATCTGTTCCTAAATATTTATTTGTTGAAAGAAGGAAAAAGCCAGTAATTTAAAAGGTAAATGTATTCCATGTTATATATATATATATATATATATATATATATATATATATATATATATATATATATATATATATCTTATGTCATATGATAATATAAAAATATAATATATGTTTATAACATATGATAATATGTTTGTATGTGTGTGTGTGTGTATTATTATTATTATTTGCGTATAGACCCTGTTGGATCACGCAAAGCACTTCGACTCATGTCTTGTTCCTTCTAATCCTCCACACCTCTCTCATCCTGTCCCCATGGATCCTCCTCCGCTCCTCCGTCCATTTTACCCCTGCTCTCTTTGGGATTTCATTCTCTGGGATTTTCCAACCGTATTTTCCATGAGGAAACGTGTCTCCAAGTTCAAACACAATGAAAGGCAACTAATTACAGGATTCCGAGAGGATCTCCACTACAGAGTGTTCCCGGAACGTCTCACTCTGTCGAAACAGTCAATCAATTCGATAGCTATGTCGTCGAGTGAATGTGAAAGAGGTTTATCACAGATGAACCTTATTATCGCACCAATTAAATGAGGTCATCACTGAATATTGCGACAGTGTCTGGCCTGTTGTTTATCAACCAACCTCCTCTTCGGCACTGTAACTCAAGTATGTTGACTCTTGACTTGCGTTAGCAGTCAAAAGTATTTTTTTTGACTATTGTGCACACTTGGGCTAATGCAGACGATGGGATGATTTATAGCGTATGAAAATGCCAAGCCCTGACCGGTAATCGAACCCAGGTCCTCGGGGTGAAAACCTAGTACGCTATCAACTAGGCCACCGAGGCGGCTCAGCAGTCAAGAGTAAGGAGAGGTCAGGAGACAAGAAGTATGATAAACATTT
>CM040182.1:6125104-6137604 GCA_022606455.1 Callitettix versicolor
AATATCAATAGAATAGACTTTTCAACACTAACTGCAACAGACTTGCAACAGCAGCGACAAAAACAAATTAACTGTAATATTTATACGTACAAATATCAATAGAATAGATTTTCCCACACTAACTGCAACCGACTTACAACAGCAGCGACAAAAACAAGTTAACTGTAATACTTATACATACAAATATCAATAAAATAGATTTTCCAACAGTAACTGTAACCGACTTACAACAGCAGCGACAAAAACAAGTTAACTGTAATAATTATACGTACAAATATGAATAGAATATATTTTCCAACACTAACTGCAACCGACTTACAACAGCAGCGACAAAAACAAGTTAACTGTAATAATTATACGTACAAATATGAATAGACTATATTTTCCAACAGTAACTGCAACCGACTTACAACAGCAGCGACAAAAACAAATTAACTGTAATAATTATACATAAAAATATCAATAAAATAGATTTTCCAACATAAACTGCAACCGACTTACAACAGCAGCGACAAAAACAAGTTAACTGTAATAATTATACGTACAAATATCAATAGAATGGATTTTCCAACATAAACTGCAACCGACTTGCAACAGCAGCGACAAAAACAAGTTAACTGTAATAATTATACGTACAAATATCAATAGAATAGATTTTCCAACATTAACTGCAACCGACTTACAACAGCAGCGACAAAAACAAGTTAACTGTAATAATTATACGTACAAATATGAATAGAATATATTTTCCAACAGTAACTGCAACCGACTTACAACAGCAGCGACAAAAACAAGTTAACTGTAATAATTATACGTACAAATATGAATAGAATATATTTTCCAACAGTAACTGCAACCGACTTACAACAGCAGCGACAAAAACAAGTTAACTGTAATAATTATACGTACAAATATGAATAGACTATATTTTCCAACAGTAACTGCAACCGACTTACAACAGCAGCGACAAAAACAAATTAACTGTAATAATTATACATAAAAATATCAATAAAATAGATTTTCCAACATAAACTGCAACCGACTTACAACAGCAGCGACAAAAACAAGTTAACTGTAATAATTATACGTACAAATATCAATAGAATAGATTTTCCAACATAAACTGCAACCGACTTGCAACAGCAGCGACAAAAACAAGTTAACTGTAATAATTATACGTACAAATATCAATAGAATAGATTTTCCAACATTAACTGCAACCGACTTACAACAGCAGCGACAAAAACAAGTTAACTGTAATAATTATACGTACAAATATGAATAGAATATATTTTCCAACACTAACTGCAACCGACTTACCACAGCAGCGACAAAAACTAGTTAACTGTAATAATTATATGTGAAAATAAAAAAAATCAATAGATTTTCACTTCTCTATATAAAAAATATTCACTTTTAACATTAACAAAATTTAATACTTAGGGTTTTCTAATATAAGAAATGTTTGTTTGTTAATTATGTTTTATAATTTTTAATGTCTGTAGTTCAGCATATATATATATATATATATATATATATATATATATATATATATATATATATAGTTTATTTATTTTTACGGCGACTCTCCTAATGGCCGCAAGCGGACTTTACTATATATTCTTAATTAATTGCCTGCCCACGGCTTTTCGACAGAGTCCGCGCAACCTTCCCTACCAATTTAAGAGATAACCCAACTTTATTGAAAATTTTATGCTGTTGTGAAAAATTATTATAGGTCTTGCCGTTCAGCCAGTATTACAGGAAATAACCAGCAACTACAATCGTCTTTTAATCAGAGGCCGTTCTTGAAACGGAAGTGAATTAAAAGATCTTACACACATATAGTTCGGGCTTTATCCCAGTACATTTCAATGAATTTCAATACAATCGGCCAATGTGTTTAGTTAAAACTGCGTACACTCGTCATCGTTAGATCAAGTATTTTGTCATAGCTGGCGTAAGTAAACCAGGCGAAAATATCGAAGACGTTCTAAATGCTTCACTGCAGGGTCTTTAATGCTGCCAATGTATTGAAAATTTAAGAATGTAAACATTACGATACGAACCTGAATCACGAACATCAAACATAGAACAATTACAAAGTTAAACATTTTTTTTTACTATGCGCCAACTGCAGTGACTTCAAATCTTTAGAAGGGCCCGCGTGCTTCCCAGGGAATTTATAGAATAAATACAAAGGTCGTCTTATTTGCAAAGTAAGCTAATGTGACGATGCATTAAGTAATTGACCTTTCGATAAAAATAAACACAAACTAGATTCCGTAGGTTATTGTACTCGATGTGTATACCGTGTACAGTATAACAATGCTTGTGTGAGGAAAGGCAAGTATACCTACAACACAATACTGTAAGTTTATAAACAAACATAATGCAGTACGTGTTTGTCCCTGTCATAACTTTGCAGTTGCTGTGTGTATGTTGTAGGTAGGCAGCGTCTGGAGTCAGCAGAAATATAAAAGTAACTTGTACATACAGTAGAGCGTCGATTATCCGAAGCCCGGTCATCCGAAACGTCGGTTAACCGAAAGCGGTGGCGCAGCGGCCAGACAGTGCCGGCGCGGCAGCTCGACAGCAGTACAGTCTCAATATAGAGTGTGCACTAGCACATACAGTGACGAGTCAGTCTCCGTGTTGTTTAGACCGTTTGTGCTTCTGTTTGTTTTGCTGTGTAATTACCGAACTGCAACTTTCTTTACCGAATGTAATTACCAAATGTTATTCTTTCTTTACCGAATGTTTAATTTTACTTTACCTAATGTTTATTTTTTCATTATCAAAGAGTTGTTTTACTGTACAGAACACTATATACTGTACTGCTTATATTTATCATATGTCATTAAACAACTGGATGAATTTATGTGCTGTACGTGTCTACTTGCTCCTTAAATTGGTTCTACCACTGTTAAATTATATCACACTACCTTTTTTCGAATATGTTCGTTTATCCGAAAAATCGATTATCCGAACACCCCCCTGCACCAATTATTTCGGATAATCGACTCTCTACTGTATTGCTCTTAAGTGGGTATCCAGTAGGGGTGGGCGTTTCTGCCATTTTTACAAAATATCAACAAACTGTTTGTCGAGGAAAAACTGCTTTTTAAAACAGTTGGGAAAAAACAGGTTTAGAAAACTGAAACTCGAAGTTTAGCAGCTAAAACATAAAGCACAAACGTTCAGTTTTCTAAGACTACTTTTTCATTCCCATTACCACCATGTCCTTAACTGTTTTTGGGTGTAAAGCATTTAGAAAAAAATAATCTTTATAAGTGTAGTAATAATTAAATTACATTCTCAAAACGTAATTTTTTTTTTTGTGTTTAACGTCCGACTATTGTGCACACTTGGGGCTAATGCAGACGATAAAACGTAATATATATGTATGCCATTTTATATTTACAAAATGCAATGAATTTCTAATAGAAACATTCTTTTTTTTACTTTAAAAATTAAATAGTCCTTTGCATATTTACTGAAATGCAAACAATTTAGAATATTTTTAGTTGATTAAAAAATATTGATGATTGATAATAAATATAAAAAATACGTTTAAATAAAATGTATTTACAAAATGTGAGATGTTACTGTCATATTTTTATTTGGGAGAAAGTAGGTTTTCACTTTTTAACACTGAAAAAAGTAACCTTAATAAGTACAATATAGTAGTAAGAACATAGGCCAAATGTGTTTAAATAAAATTAGCTCTATATAGTTACAAAATTATAGGTTATTAACATTAGGTTATTATAAATGTCCTTTCAAATTAGTCACACTGGATTTATAAGATAAAGCTTGTTTACATATATTGCAAAAAGTCTTTTCATTCTCAGCCTTAGAAAAATAGTTCCAAATTATACTTCTTTGACGGTTAACCATAATTTTAAAACATATGCCACCAAAAGATTTGATTATGTTCAGATGTAGCCTACATTTCGCAAAATTTAAAAAAAAAGTACTAAAATAACCTAAAATTATTCAAGATATGTACAAGAGTAGATATTGTGAATTTTAAAAAGTTCACACATCCAATAAATAATTAAAAACTATGCACTTAATTCTAAAAACATAAAAAAAGTAAAAGAAAACTTTCAAAATTGTCCACTAAATATTTTAAAATTTCTAAACACAAAGTAAACTACGGAGAAAAACTAATATAAAACACAATTATGGCTGATTTTATAGTTTAAAAAATGTTTGAACAACAAATTTTACATTTAAAACTTTCAAACAACTCGCAACAAAATAGAGATAAACGTTGACAACGCCCAAACAGTTCTTACTTCACTACAAGCAACAAGCAACAAGAAACTTTGAAATAAAGGGAAAAAGCATAAAAACAGGTTGAAGAAAAGCAGCAGGAAAACAATTAGCAGGAAAACAGCAGGAAAAAAAATTTAGCGCTTGCGGCAACGTTCGAATAGAACGTGGGTGTTGGGGAAGTCCCAACAGCTGTTCCTTGTTTAACCAATCAAGAACCAGTCCAAATCAAACTGCTTGTTTCTGTTTGGAAAAGCAGTTTGTTTGTCGTATATAGAAAAACAGATTTTTTTAACTGTTTGGTGTTTTCTTACCCACCTCTAGTCTCCAGTGAATTGGTGAAACTTAACTACTTAACCAGTGGTGTACCTTTAATAATGCCTAGATGAATTTTTAGAATTATTATTGCACTGTGACCTTTTAGATGTACTGTGCCTTCTTTCTACATTCCTGAGATGCTCAGTTACAGCGCCTTCTCCAACTTTACTCTCTTCATAAAGTCTAGGATTTGGAGAGGAATGAAGTTGGGCTTCTAAGTGGTAACTTCCCAATTTGTTGCCGAAGCGCTCGCAGATGCTTGCTCTGCTTTCAATTTTTTTTACCCTTTACTCTTAGCCCTTATCACGGAGTTTGTGTCCCGTTTGGGCAGATTTTTATGAATCCGTTAATTCTATTTACATTCTTACTCATGCTCTTCCCATGAGTAGCTAGGGAAATGAGGTCCTCCCACATAGAGCCCTGTATGCATAGGCTAAAGCACACTGGTTGCTAGGTATCCAGGACTCCGTTTGATACACCATTAAACCCTCCATTCCCTCCATCAGCACAGGTCGCTTTACACTTTAGAGTAGTGGTGGGGCAGAAAACACTAAACTGTTAAAAAAACTGCTTTTCTATGAACAACAAACAAACTGCTTTTTCAAACGGAAACAAGCAGTTGAATTTGGACTGCTGTATGGTTTGTTAAACAAGGACCGGACTTTCCCTACTACCACACCCACGTTCTATTCTAACGTTACCACAAGCGCTAAAACTGTTTTCCTGCTAACTGCTTTTCTTCTACCTGCTTTTATGCTTTTTCCTTTTATTTCAAAGTTGCTTGTTGCTTGTAGTGAAGTAAGAACTGTTTGGTCAATGTCAACGTTTATCTCTATTTTGTTGCGAGTTGTAGTAACAACCTCTCACATTTTATAGATACAGAGCCTAATTTTATTTAAACATATTTTTTATATTTATTATCAATCATCAATATTTTTTAATCGACTAAAAATATTTTAAATCGTTTGCATTTTGGTAAATATGCAAAGGACTATTTAATTTTTAACTCAAAAAAAAGAGAATGCTTCTATTAGAAATTCATTGCATTTTGTAAATATAAAATATAGAACGTAATTTAATTATTACTACACGTATAAGGATTATTTTTATCCTTTCTAAATGCTTTATACCCAAAAACAAGTTAAGAACATTGTGGTAATGGGAATGAAAAAGTAGTCTTAGAAAACTGAACTTATGTGCTTTATGTTTTAGCAGCTAATACAATTTTGAGTTTCAGTTTTCTAAACCTGTTTTTTCCCAACTGTTTTAAAAAGCAGTTTTTTTCCTTCAACAACAATCGGTCAGTGCGTTTGGCTAAAACTGCGTACACTCCTCGTCGTTAATTCAGAGGCTGTCTTCTTGAAACAAAAGTAAAGGGGGAAAATCTTACACATACGTCATTTGGGCTTTATAAAAGCTACCTTCGTATCAATTTTGAAAACAATCGGTCATTGCGTTTGGCTAAAACTGCGTACACTCCTCGTCGTTAATTCAGAGGCTGTCTTCTTGAAACAAAAGTAAAGGGGGAAAATCTTACACATACGTCATTTGGGCTTTATAAAAGCTACCTTCGTATCAATTTTGAAAACAATCGGTCATTGCGTTTGGCTAAAACTGCGTACACTCCTCGTCGTTAATTCAGAGGCTGTCTTCTTGAAACAAAAGTAAAGGGGAAAATCTTACACATACGTCATTTGGGCTTTATAAAAGCTACCTTCGTATCAATTTTGAAAACAATCGGTCATTGCGTTTGGCTAAAACTGCGTACACTCCTCGTCGTTAATTCAGAGGCTGTCTTCTTGAAACAAAAGTAAAGGGGAAAATCTTACACATACGTCATTTGGGCTTTATAAAAGCTACCTTCGTATCAATTTTGAAAACAATCGGTCATTGCGTTTGGCTAAAACTGCGTACACTCCTCGTCGTTAATTCAGAGGCTGTCTTCTTGAAACAAAAGTAAAGGGGAAAATCTTACACATACGTCATTTGGGCTTTATAAAAGCTACCTTCGTATCAATTTTGAAAACAATCGGTCATTGCGTTTGGCTAAAACTGCGTACACTCCTCGTCGTTAATTCAGAGGCTGTCTTCTTGAAACAAAAGTAAAGGGGGAAAATCTTACACATACGTCATTTGGGCTTTATAAAAGCTACCTTCGTATCAATTTTGAAAACAATCGGTCATTGCGTTTGGCTAAAACTGCGTACACTCCTCGTCGTTAATTCAGAGGCTGTCTTCTTGAAACAAAAGTAAAGGGGGAAAATCTTACATATACGTCATTTGGGCTTTATAAAAGCTACCTTCGTATCAATTTTGAAAACAATCGGTCATTGCGTTTGGCTAAAACTGCGTACACTCCTCGTCGTTAATTCAGAGGCTGTCTTCTTGAAACAAAAGTAAAGGGAGAAAATCTTACATATACGTCATTTGGGCTTTATAAAAGCTACCTTTGTATCAATTTTGAAAACAATCGGTCATTGCGTTTGGCTAAAACTGCGTACACTCCTCGTCGTTAATTCAGAGGCTGTCTTCTTGAAACAAAAGTAAAGGGAGAAAATCTTACACATACGTCATTTGATCTTTATAAAAGCTACCTTCGTATCAATTTTGAAAACAATCGGTCATTGCGTTTGGCTAAAACTGCGTACAATCTTTATTATAAACCAGAGGCCGTCATCTTCAAATGGAAGTGAAAGGGAAAATATCTTACATTAAGTCGTTCGGGCTTTATACAAGGTACCTCCGTACCAAATTTTAAAACAATCGATCAGTGGGTTTGGCCAAAACTGAGCAACATACAAACAAATGAACCAGGGAATAAACGAACATATCTGTTATACCACACACACACACACACACACACACACACACACACACACACACACACACACACACACACACACACACACACACACACACACACACACACACACACACACACACACACACACACACACACACACACACACACACACACACACACACACACACACACACACACACACACACACACACACACACACACACACACACACACACACACACACACACACACACACACACACACACACACACACACACACACACACACACACACACACACACACACACACACACACACACACACACACACACACACACACACACACACACACACACACACACACACACACACACACACACACACACACACACACACACACACACACACACACACACACACACACACACACACACACACACACACACACACACACACACACACACACACACACACACACACACACACACACACACACACACACACACACACACCCTTTGCAGGCTCATGTCGAATCTGAGAGAACCAAGACAGGCACGCCGCCGACTCCTGGCTGGCGTAGTAAGCTCAGTGCTCCTTTACGGAGCGCCGATTTGGTTCCAGTCTATGACGGTCGCGAGCTATGCGGGCAAGGCAAATGCGGTGCACCGCCTTGCGTTGCTGCGTGTCGTGAGTGGTTACCAAACAGTTTCCTACGACGCTGCTTACGTAGTGGCGGGAGAACCACCAATGCAGCTGATGGCTGATGAAAGTGCGAGGCTCTACTGGCGCAAGCGAAATGCTGAGCCGCGGTATAGTCATACAATGGCAATTACAGAGGAGCGAATCGGACCCTGGAGTCATGGCAGCGACAGTGGGACGAATCAACAAATGGACGATGAACATACCAACTCATAGGTAACATCCAGGATTGGTGCAACAGGGATCATGGGGAGGTGGATTTATATCTCGCACTGATTCTCACTGGGCACGGTTGCTTCCGAGCTTACTTGTTCTGTTTCAGGCTGCAAACAGACTCGGCAGTGGAGGAAGATGCGGAGCATGTGTTTTTCCGGTGTCGGAGATTCGTCGAGGAAAGGATGAGGCTGCAAACATATCTGCGAGGCAGCATTACACCGGAAGGCCTGGTTGCGACAATGATGGCTTCAGAGGCCAACTGATGGGCCATTGCGGGAATTGCTGCAGCAGTCATGAAGAGGTTGAGAGCTGAGGATCGAGAAAGGAAAGCAAACGCTGTAGAAGGGTAGGCGGTCAGCCAGTCCACTTTCCCACGAAGTAATGCCTGGCGGCGGTTCCGTGGGGGGGGGGTTACAGAAGACGAATGCTTTTGGTGGTTTTTTTAGTTGGTAACAATATATCTTAACTTGAGTTTGAACTTCATTTGAGTCCCACACTCTGACGTAGTGCATACCCTACCCCAGATAGTCTATAAAAGATTTTTTCACCTTTCTTTTGGCATCGCAAAACACACGCACACACACACACACACACCTAACGGTCAAATTGAAAATAACCTCGCTTCACTCGGTCAAATACTGTTTATTATTTGTATAATCTGTAATATTTTTCTATCAGTAAGACAGAAGTCCTTTGAATATCAGTCACCTCGACACAACTGACCCTCTGCCGGGTGAGTCATTAAGGATATGCGTATAGACCTACCGGATTCGTATTTCTCACTTCTCACAATAAAGTAGTCTTCTAATAGTCTTTGTCTAATGTGCTGGAAGTTTCTTTAACTTTTTTTTTTGTTGGTGTTTAACGTCCGACTATTGTGCACACTTGGACTAATGCAGACGATGGGATGATTTATAGCGTATGAAAATGCTAAGCCCTGGCCGGGAATCGAACCCGGGTCCTCGGGGTGAAAGCCCAGTACGCTATCAACTAGGCCACCGAGGCGGCTAGTTTCTTTAACTAATGCTGATAACATGGATACACGGGATTCTACAGTATCGTTTTCTTTGACGATATAAAATCGAAATAATTTTTAAAAAATGTTTATAAAAAAGAAATAATAAATAATTTTTATTTCATTATATTAACAACACTTATAAATACAAAATTTAACAACATACTAAAAATTGTAACGAAATATTACAATGTAAAGAAAGGAGTTACGTAGACCTGTGATAGATTGTGGCTTTCCTTCCACGTTTACATCAGCTATCACTGTTGCCTAGTCTCGGCGAGAACTTCCTCATTAATGTATTTCGAACTTCGTCATTATAATCACAGTCATCAGCTCGTTGATAACCTGTCTTTGCTGCCATACTGCCGCTATTGGGATTCCGGCAAATAGGAGGTGCTGGAAGCTGAGAAGGAGGCGGAACTACTGGCTGGAACTTAGGGCAGACAGGACACTCTGGCACATAACCTAGATCTTGATACGACGGGTAGTTGATACTTGCATCGCAATCGCAGTCACAATCACAATCGCAGTCGTCTTCATTAAAGTACGACAAAGCGGCTTCTTCAGCGGGGGAAGCTATCCTGCGACAGGATGGCCTTAGTTCAACTATTTGATTTTTAAACGCGTATAGACCGTCTTCGGGTACGTTGCATGCGGTTTCGACGACTTCGCATTCCACGGGTTTTCGTATCGCTCCGAAGTTGAGTTTTTCTTCTCGAATATTATAACCTTTTTGAGCTTTGCTGTATGCCAGTGCGAGAGATACTGGATCTATCGGGAGGCTAGGCGGAGACATACAGATCTCCTGAGGACTTGGAACGCAAGAAGGATCAGACTGCGGTGGTAATTTCTGCATTACTGCCGGGACACGTTGTGTAGCTAGCTGTGGAAAAAACAGTTATACAGAATATATAAAAAGTATGAAAGTAACGAAAACTTTATTAAATTCAATTAATTATTTTTAACACCGTGAATAATTAATAAATAATTAATTATTAAATAATTAATAATTAATTAATTATTTGAATTATTAATAATTCAATTAATTATTTTTTAATTAATTAATTTTAAAAAATAATTATTTTGTAACACGTTCGCTACCACAGTGAAAAAATCTCGTACATTGTAGATAAGCATTTCACGGTTTGTTTTCAAAAAATGTTAGTGTTAGAATTAGCGGTTGGCAAGGCATTACTCTACTGTACAAATCATTTAAGTCCCTAAGTCGGAAAATTTGGTTACGAAAATGTGGAAAACAAATGAAAAACTGTCCAATTTCTAAATATAGGTTCATTACAATTGAAGTTCAGAATGTTTTAAATGAAAGAAATTGACGGCTCGATGGTAGAATAATAATGATAAAGTAAATGTTAACGAAATGGTAATGGTAATGAACTGGTGTTGATAATAAGCCCTGACCACTATTTTCTTTAAAAAAATTGGTATATATTTTTAGTTAAATACAGTGATTTATTACTAAAATTTCAGTAAAATCCGATCAATCGATTTTAAGAAATTGAATAGATTTTCCGTTGTTTTTGTCAAGAACCTCGAAACTGGTGTTTTTTGTGAATAATTAGATATAAGAAAGTTTGTATCATGTTTTTGTACCATTCATTAATATTAGTTAAAAGCAAACAATCAAATACAAATTCTATACTTTAGACCTGACCTAATGTTTTAGTGAACTTCGGCCGCCGCGGTGGTCTAGTTGATAGCATACTGAAAACCCCGAGGACCCGTCGTCTGCATTAGCCCAAGTGTGCACAATAGTCAAACGTTAAAAAAAAAAAAATTAGTGAACTTCTTAAGTTTTTTGTAATTGCTCCTGATTTTTGTTCAGTAACATACTAATTTACCAAATTTACCAATGATTAAATTTTGATAAGCAAAATTTCCAGTCTATTAAAACTTCAGCCCTAGGCGATATTTATATTAAGCGGTATTAATATTTAAGCGTGTACTTTTATTATTACTTTTAAATTTCCATGTCTGTATTTGCACACGCTGTTCATTCTTGATTACATTTTCGGTGACGAAAGGTCAACGAACTGTCAAAAATTTACCAATGATTAAATTTTGATATAGCAAAAATTTCCCGCCTATTAAAACTGCATATTTTTATGCAGTTTTATAAATCCCGCCCTAGGCGATATTTATATTATTTATTTATTTTTTTTTGGTGTTTAACGTCCGACTATTGTGCACACTTGGGCTAATGCAGACGATGGGATGATTTATAGCGTATGAAAAGGCCAAGCCCTGGCCGGGAATCGAACCCGGGTCCTAGGGGTGAAAGCCTAGTACGCTATCCACTAGGCCACCGAGGCGGCGATATTTGAATTAAGCGGTACTGTATTAATATTTAAGCGTGTACTTTTATTATTAGTTTTAAATTTCCATGTCTGTATTTGCACACGCTGTTCATTCTTGATTACATTTTCGGTGACGAAAGGTCAACGAACTGTCAAAAATTTACCAATGATTAAATTTTGATATAGCAAAAATTTCCCGCCTATTAAAACTGCAGCCCTAGGCGATATTTATATTATTTTTTTTTTTTTTTTTGGTGTTTAACGTCCGACTATTGTGCACACTTGGGCTAATGCAGACGATGGGATGATTTATAGCGTATGAAAAGGCCAAGCCCTGGCCGGGAATCGAACCCGGGTCCTAGGGGTGAAAGCCTAGTACGCTATCCACTAGGCCACCGAGGCGGCGATATTTGAATTAAGCGGTACTGTATTAATATTTAAGCGTGTACTTTTATTATTAGTTTTAAATTTCCATGTCTGCATTTGCACATGCTGTTCATTCTTGATTACATTTTCGGTGACGAAAGGTCAACGAACTGTCATCGCTACGGGTGTCAGCGTTTTTAAACACCGGATCAGCGGATCACTTCTGTAAATTGTAGGCAAATATTTACAATCTACAATACACAGTGCAGTACTGGGCAAGATGTTCAAACATGTGTTCCTGATACTGGTACGAAGTCATAACAATACAGCGGAAGATCGAAAATAAACCAGTAATTCAGGCGAATCGCACGTCTTGGTAACAAATCGGAGATTAAACTAATCTAATTAATTGGATATCTGAGCGATGCGAAGGACGTGTTACGACTATGTTGCGCTATTTTTAAGTGGACTAGCCGCCTCGGTGGCC
>CM040182.1:6142604-6147604 GCA_022606455.1 Callitettix versicolor
AAGATTTGTACTTTAGACCAGGGGTCTCCAAACTTTCCAGCCTTAGGGCCATACTGATTACTCCAGTAAGTTCCGAGGGCCAAAACCATATTATCATTGTTGCCGGTGGTAAAAAGTGAAATAGTCCACTGATGAAAAAAAAATTCCGAAAAAGTACGCAACGTTTAAAAAAGACTGCAAATCGGACTAAAGTCCGCAAAACGGCAACACTGCATATTATTATATCTGTAATTTCTAGATTAATCGTAGAGTACGAGCCATGAGGGTAACGTGACACGACATCTGGTGGACACAAGCGGAAATAGGTAGTACCTTCTATCGCTAACAGATGGCGCTAATAGCACGTACAGAATAATCTCGTTGGTTCGAGAAAGTTCTGGTGTCTTCCACTCACTTCTAGATGGCAGTAATTGGAATATATAAGAAGGCTAGTATTTAGCCTTCCGGCCTCTCCGCGGGCCGGACAAAATCTGTCCGCGGGCTGGATGTGGCCCTCGGGCCGTAGTTTGGAGACCCCTGCTTTAGACTATTGGGCTTAGGCCTGTATTTAATAATCACCATGTGACCGAGTTTCGCTCGGTGGAGATTTTTTGTCTAAAAGAACCACTGCTTTTGAAGAACTATTAAATTCTACACAAATATAAACATAAAAAGAAATACACAGATTTATTTTTATAGGAGCATACCAAATGGTTTTTTTAATTTTAAATGTCTTTAAAATATTTTGCTTCAGTCTGCCTGGACCTAGACCGAAACAAATGGCATGGCCCTTTAGAGACATTCGGAGTAAGATATGCGCAAATTAATATGTATTTAGTTAAACAAATACAATTTAATAACCAAAACCTTCGTTTATTAAATTATTTTTTTTAATGTATCGCACCAAGATCGGTTTTTAATCAGGGAATGTATGTTTCGAAAATACATTATAATATTTTATGAAAATCGTTAGAACAGTTTACGATGAAAAAAAATGGTGCATGCAAAGATAGTTCGTTTGTATTAAACACGCATTTGATATTGAACGAGATGTGTCCGAAAAGAAAATCTGAAATGATTTTGTTGTAGGTCGGGAAAGTGAGAAAATGACCTTCTCAAAAGTAAGATCTCGACCATGGAAATTAAATTTTTGTTGATAATAAGATCGCGTCCAATGAGTTTCTTGTAATAAAAAAAAACCCAGTGACAAAGTTTCAAGCAAATCGTTGGTCCCGTTTTGGAAAAAAAGGTAAGTAGGCAATAAATATAGCTCGGGAAAGCGGAAGAATTAATTTTTTTTGGAAAGAAGACTTTGGTCAATGAATCTATCCTATTGGGAACCCCAATGACAAAATCTTAAAAAAATTCCTTGAGCCATTTTGTTAGAAAAAACGATAGAGAACTATTTTTTGAAAAGCGGAAAATGATTTTTCTCGATAATAAGATTTTGACCAATGAATTTTTCGTATCGGAAAGCCCTCCAAGTGCCAGTTTCAAGAAAATCCTTAGAATTGTTTCGGAGAAAACATTTTACGCACGCGCTCGTTTTCTCTCTCTCTGTCTGTCTTTCGCGCGCGCACGCACGCACGCACGCACTTAGATCAACTACTAACTTTAAAACTGATCATCAGTTTTTTTATAGTTCTTGTCAGCTGGTGTGAAGATATTTAATAGGTGTACTAAGTTTGAAATAAGAGACATTTATGGTCTGAACAGTAATGTAGCTAAATAAGGCAACTGAGGCATTGCCCTGGGGCCTCAAAAATAAAGAAAAAATAATCAATTTTAAGCAATAAAATTATGAAGCTCATTTGGAGTCAAGGATCCACAATAATAATTATTAGAACGACGAACGACAAACCTCAATAATTATCAAATTTTTTTTCTCGTTTAATATTATACGATTTCAAAAATTTAAATCGTAACTTTTCGCGAAATTATGAAATCTGGAATGCCAAATAATAAAAACGTACGATTAATCTTTCAAAAACCAAAAACAGCCGGTATATAAGTTGCAATTACTCACTAATCCTACACCAATCCAACAATCACGGATCACTCAGTAACTCACCTGGCAGAAGGCTTCTAAACTCAGCGTGGTTATTATAAGTTTGTTTATGAAGTACATTTTGTCTTGCTAAGATTAGTAGGAATGTTGAGTGCATTTGTATAACATAGCATATATAGCTCACAGTTGTGCTGAATTGTCTGACCTGAAGCGACCACTCAAGGCCTGTTTAGGTTGGAAGAGGTCGTGCTTTCGTCAAGAACAGTTACGTGATCTTTTTAAAGAAATCTAAAACGTCTCGGCTTTAATTGTATACAGTCGACTCGACCATTGTATGAAGTTTATCAAGACTTCACGCTTCATTGTCTGAACGGGCACCTTGCGTTTACCCAGGCCCTCTGAGTTGGAGGCTGAATCCAGAGGGCTTGGCATCAAAGGGGTAGCCGCCTCGGTAGCCTAGTTGATGGCGTACTGGGTTTTCACCCCGGGTTCGAATCCATGCCAGGGTTTGGCATTTTCATACGCTATAAATCATCCCATCGTCTGCCCAAGTGTGCACAATAGTCGGACGTTAAACACAAAAAAAATATAAAAAATCAAAGGGGTAGAGATGATACTATTTGTGAAATATTGCTATATGTGAAAACTGATACTGCTACTTTTCAATATCTGTTAAATTAAACTGTGAATAACTATGAACTGTGAAATAATGTCTGGCTGGCCTGTTATGTAGCTATTGCTTCTTCATAGAGGCTAATATAAATCAGAAAAAACAAACAAACAAAATCAGGTATTTTTTATCTACACAAATACACATTCTTCTATACAATTATTCTTCTACACAATACTACTTGTGCACAAAAACATTCGCTATACTAAATAAATAATACTAACAAGCTAAATCTGGCGGGAAACAACTGTGCGCGCGCAGTTAGCAATATCAATATTTATCTCGTCTCAGTAATTCCGCACTAAGAAAAGCGTGAACTGAGAAAATTTCACTGTTCACATTGGTGTGTAGATAGGTAGGACCAAACTGTGAGCTCACGCATGCGCAGGGCAAAGCGATGCGATCTTGGCGGAAATAAAAGAAACTAGTTTAGGGCACGGATTAAACTAGTTTTAAAAAAAAGAAATAAAAGAGCATGGATTAGTTAAACAGATTTCGGAGATTTCATTTCACAGTAACAGTTTAACTCAGCCATTCACAGTTAGATTAATATGTGAAATTTTACTATCTGTGAAAAAGTAGCAGTTCTGTGATATCATTACCATCTCTACAAAGAGGCCCAGTCCAGGCCTTGGAGCAGCTAGTGAAAAAATTAAAACGAAGAATGCAATTTAAAGAGGAAATTATTGGAAGTCCCTAAACATGATATTAGTCATGAGGTTGTTTAAATTCTGCTGAAAATTATCCGAGTACGTTTATTTTGAATGTGTAATTATTTTTGGTATAGTTTATATTATATATGTTTATTATTTTTGCATATTATTTATTTATTTATTTTGATAGGCGGATCAAATTTATAAGGTGTTTCTTTATGTCTTAGATATTCAATAAGGAAGTGTTCTTGGACCACTTCTGTACCTGTTGTATACAAGAGATATACCTCACGACCCTGATACAGTCATTGCCACATTTGCGGATGACACTGCAATTATGGCAGTCGGGAATAGTGGGGAAGAAACAAAACACAAAATTCAGAATGCTATTGATGGAGTTAGTATCTGGTTGCATAAGTGGAGAATAAAGTTGAATGAATCTAAGTCAAGCTATGTAAATTTTACTAACAGAAAGATAAACCCAACACATATTATAATAAATGGTCACTCAATAGCTTCGGAAAATACAGCGAAATACCTAGGAATGACGCTTGATGCTAAGATTCATTGGAAAGAACATGTCAAAAGAAAATTATAGAATTAAATATAAAATTCAGGAAAATGAATTGGCTGATTGGTAGAAGATCTGCTTTAGAACTTCACAATAAACTCCTAGTTTATAAGCAAATATTAAAACCAATTTGGACCTATGGAATACAGCTGTGGGGTTGTTCTAAAAAAACTAATGTTAAAATGATTCAAACGTTCCAAAATAAAGCATTGCGGAATATGGCTAATGCACCATGGTTCGTACGTAATGATGATCTTCACCGTGATCTTGGGATGAGTTCTGTCACAGAGGAAATTCAGAGATATGCGATCTTGCACAGGAACAGATTGCAAAGACATGAAAATTCAGAAATGCATGGTCTACTGGATAACGCAGACGACGTGCGGCGCCTGAAGCGAACAAGACCCTTGGATATCAGTGGATGTTAGTGTAATCCACATGAAGAGTGCCTGCACAATCATAGGACTCCATCACTGGATGGTGTTCCCAACACAGTGACAATATTGTGAAAGACAAATTGCTGGATAAGTGTAAAACTTAGTTGTAATAATTAAAAATAAAATAAAAAAAAAAAAAGATATTCAATGATAATTTTAGAGCTCACTTTCCAAATTTTCTATAAAAAGTACAGTATAGAAAATGTTTAACGTTAAAATATCAATCTTAATAATTTAATGAATATATAGTCCAATAAAATATAATAGTAACATAATATATCTAGTATATAACAATATAAAAGATATTGTTATATACTAGATATATTATGTTAGTCTACATTTAGTACAAAGAATATACAGTTCAAGTCCCATAGTCCAAAAACGTTTAGTGTACATCGTTTAAAACTAATGTAGTTCAATGTTTACAATAAAGTTTAATTTGGGAGCGTGATTGGCCTGTATTTTGTGTCCTTATTCAAAGTTGTTTAATTCGTATTCAAACCTTTTTTTTTCGTGAAAACTCCTAGTGAAATTAAAAAAACAAAAATTTCGTCCAAATGAACATTGCAGATTTCGTTTAAGTGTAAATATGTTACCTCTCCAAAATATAAGATTCGAGAGCAATTCTCCATATTACTAAAAGACTAAGAAATGTGCTTAATTTATCAAAATTAATTGATCG
>CM040182.1:6150104-6160104 GCA_022606455.1 Callitettix versicolor
AATAAGGTGTAAATTAAGTTAAGAAACTATGAAATAGTCTTTACCAGTAAAAATCTACTAATTAAAATTAATAAAATACCTTAATTGAAGAGATTACATCGTGTAGCTATACATATGTAACATAATGTTACTCTAACTGCTGTATTAGTATCAGTACCTCAAGCAGGAGAAATGCATGAAACCACATTCATATATTTTAAGGGAGTTTTTATTCAAATAGTTCATTCAAGGCTAACCTAATGAAATACAACCTAAAAGTACAATCTATATCATTCAAATGAATCGTTTGTCTTTAGTTTTTTTTCTTCTAAAAAATCTTCTTATAGGCCCTATGGTAGACTAATTGCTCATTTACTGATTTACTCATAAAGCGTGTTTCAAATGATCCACCAGTGTATCTGTTATATATGGAGACTAGCATTAATTGTTGCAGCTTTGCGCATGAGACTTAAACTGTTTCAGTAATGTAATAATTTATAAACATAAAAAATATATTAATTAAAAAAAAACAGTACTAGTGTATTTAAAGTAGCCAACTAGCCACAGTGGTTGCTGATAGTAAATTGAACCAATGTTTATAATTTGGACATATATATTGAATGCAATATATTGGTCATGTGCATATATTTACCAAATTCATGGTTATTCTCTAGTGAATATGAAGGCAATATCATGTCCAGAATAATATATGTTTTAGTTACTTCAAAATTGTTGCAATCGAATTTGAATGACCAAAAAACTCATAATATATGACAGGGTTGACTCATAAAAAAATATGATAATTATTTTTTCTATTGCAAACTTTTATACTTTCTTTTTACATGTTTAGGTGGTGATTTCGGAAAAATGCTGAAATACATATTTAATTTTTTGTGTATTAGAGTATTTTATGTTTAGCTTAAAAAAAAATCTAAATTATTTTCCCGCAAATGCAAATTTATGCCGCTTTTTACCCTTTTAGGTGATGCATTATGGAAAATAATGAAATATATGTTCCACAATTTGTGTTTTAGAATTTTTTTTGTTAAGTTTTAAACAAATCAAATATAAAAATATTTTTCTCCAATCCAAAAACTTATACTTCTTTTTTTCATTTTTATTTTTTAGGGGATAATTTTGAGAAAATGCTGAATTACGCGTTTCATCATTTGTGTTATAGAATTTGTTTGGTTAATTTTAAGAAAATCCAATAAAAAATATTTTCCTCCAATGCATACATTTATAACTCTTTTTTATATTTTCATTTTTTAGGGGATGAATTCGGAAAAATACTGAAAAATATGTTTTATTATTTGTGCTTCACAGTATGTATCTTTCTAGATGGTCCAAGAAAATTTTTTCCCAATGCAAACTTGTATACACCCTTTTTACATTTTCTACTCCCTTTTAATTCCTTTAGGGGATGAATTTTGGAAAATGGTGAAAAATGTACGTCATTACTTGTACGTTTTAGAGTAAGTTAAATTTCAAAACGTTTCAACCAAAAACATATTTTTCCAATAAAAACTCTTGTACACCATTTTTATCCCTTCAGGGGTTAAATATTGGAAAACCGTTTCTTAGTGCACTCGGTATTAACGTACCCTGAAAATTTCTGGTCTCTAGCTATTATAGTTTTGGCTATACATTGATTATGAATCGGTCGGTCAGGACATTTTATTTATGTGTATAGATTTAGCAGTTTTATGAAACATTACAACATTGTTATAAAACTGATTATTGGATAAAAAAATCCATTTATTTATAATTGACATTTTATGTTCAACAATAAAGCGGCCTAATGATTAACACATGTTATGAATGTATAACAAAATTATAGAGCGATATTGTGACATATTAATGGAGACACCACAACTGACTTTACGGCCATCTTGTTACATTGTTGATATTATTGTGCTTTGTCTTCATTCATGTTTTAGTTAAGTTAGTGCTTCCCTTACCCTGCTTTCTGTAATGTAGAGGGATGCAATATATGATTAACGGATGCACGATGATGATATTTGGAAGATAATGATGGTTGATTCATTGTTGTATTGCTGCACTGTGTGATTGTTATTTGTTTTAACAATTCATACACCAAATTAAATCGGGCATTTTGAGGGCTTTCGATATTGTTACAGAAATGTATGCAGGGACTCATTGTAATCAAAAACAAAAGATGGAGCAAGGCTAAATAAATACGCACTATTTTGTGTACTTTCGTGACTTAAATTTGTGTAACGATTTCATTTGCTAATGATATTTATTGAACTAAACCACATACTGTTTGTTACCAGTTAAAGTAACATCATTTTTTTCTAATAATCAATGTTTTTCATGCTGAAAAAATTATGTTCTGAGAAACTTTATATAGTGTATGTCAACTTATACAAAAGTATGTGTAAACATACATACTTGCCTTAATATTCCATTACACTTTCAAGTAAAACTTCTAATAAAATTAATAAAAACATGTTTTTTTGGGGGGTATTTTAAGGCGAAAAGCACATTGAGGCCATTATCGCCTCCCTAAACGTAAGTGTGAGTGTAAAGTGTTAAAGTCATAAGTGCAGTGTTGTAAGTGTAAGTGAGTGTTAGACTCGAGTACCGCGAGGGACGTCTAAATCCTCTCAATAGGTGCAGCTAGTCTGCACCCCCTGCGGGGTATCATGTAACAAAAAACATATACAGTACTTACTTTCTTTGTGATATACTCAGTAGGCTTGCAATTAGTCAAACAATCTGTCAAAGCAATAGCACTAATGCAAGTTTTGCCTTGATATTCCTTTACACGAAAACCTATTTTAGTGCAAGAATACGTTTTCATGGATCTTTGTTTTCCAGTAATCCTGTTTGAAGGATTTCTACTTTTTGAAGATTTTCTACTTGATTCCTGACTCTGAATCAAATTGGCGTATATAACATTGTGTCTGTAGCAAATTTCTTGATTAATTTCACGCTTTCTACTCTTAATAGATTCACTTTGACAAGATTCATCAACTATAGCGTAGCTTGCGGTGAATTTTGCTGGATCCTTTATGATACAGTTTTGAGGCGTCGTAAAATCAGTAATAGTTTCACTAGTGAACGTCCCACATAAACCTCTAACTTCTGATCTGTAAGTATTATTTGCCTAAAAATCAAAAAAAGTAATATTTGAAATAATATTTATGCATAATCAAATACGGTATAGTTTAATTCTGAAACCATTTAATTATTTAAAATGATTATTTGCAACTATATCATATCAATGATTGTGAATATGTTTCATTAAAATTCAAATTTGACTGAACATGAAAATTAAATTACACACAATCTTTTTATATTCTTCTTCTTTTCTGCTAGGATTATAATCACTGTGTTCAGTATAATGATCTGCCTTCCCTAGCTTCGTCAATTCTACTTTCGTTGACGTGTGCGTTTCGGAGAACCTCCATCTTCAAAAACTATATTTATACTCTATACTCTATAGGGTATAGAGTATAGATATAGTTTTTGAAGATGGACTCTTTTTTAAAAGAACACCATTAAAAAAACAATTTGGTAATATTTACGATTATACATTTTTTTTTACTTAATTATTTCATTTTTATAAAAATAAACATAAATAGTTTGTATGATTTCAAAATCTTAATTTATTTTACTCCTTTTAACTACTCTTAGTGCCATAATATTTACTATTTGGATACGGCATATTCAGATGTTCCAGAATGGAGGTAGTCTACTCCATAAAGAGTATTAAGCAAAACCAATATGCTTACTTTTTACTATATATATATATATATATATTTTTTTGAACAATAAATATCAAATGACTGTATTTAGGTTTTTATCGCTATTCAGTAATATTATTTTAAATAGAAAAGTCATACTTTTTTAGTTATATCTGATACCTAAACAACAATATCGTTTTTATTTGTATGAAATTTTATAGGCCTAATTACTGTTGATAGCAATAATATAAATAAATATTTTTACCAGTAATAGTCAAACATATTCATTGTATTTATTGGAACAAGAAGGCCTTACACAATAAACTTTTTTCTCACCAGGTCTCAAATTTGTGAAAGGTAGCTTTGTACCAAAGATGGTGGTCGATAATACCCACTTTGTCAAAACTAAGTGCTGTAATAACTAACCAATAATTATCGCTATTAGTTTCAAAACGCTGCCTGGAAACATTCATGAAAAAGTAGAAATATTTTAAACTATTTTGATATTATAGATTAGAAAATATCATTATCTTCAAAACAAATCAATATATTTAAAAAAAATGTTTCATAGCTTTGTGTTAAGCTCAAACAATGGTCTGATCACCACAGAAATAAAAGTTAAGCACTGATTTCTTGATAATGTTCAGCTGTAGTCGAGAAGAATATCTGACAAAATGTAGGAAAAAATATGTGAGTAGTTTTGAGCCCTTGTCACACTATGAATTATGCAGCTACAGAAATTAAATTGTAATAGACCGTACTAAAACTAAACTAGTTTATAATTTTGTATTAAAGTAATAGGCTACCTGCAATTTAACTCGTGTACCATCATAAAGTAGTTCGATACCATGTTGAGGCGCATACAACCTTATAACAGATACAGGAAGAGAATACAGCCTAAATAAAGTATTTCCACTTTGATCTCGTACTTCAGTTAGTGTTTCCGTTGAAACGTGTACCTTTTCATTATTTATATATACAATTTGTTGTGAAGCACTGCTTGATGATGATAAATGTAAAGTTTTTTTGACCCAATCCATTCCACGAGTGAACATATTGCTGCTATCAGGTGAATCGGAAGGTGTAAGTCGTATGATGTTTTCTCCTAACAATAATTTTACTTCCTAAACATAAAAATAAAATGTCAGAATGTATGAAAAGCCGTTCAAGGTTAATTGTACACAGGATTGTTTTATTGGGTACGAGAAGGCCGACCAGGGACTCAAGCTACTAAAAAAAAGGTAATTGTTAAATGAAAGTAAAATGATATAGTTAGATTAAAATTTTTGTATTCAATTGGACATTGACATTACGTTTTTAAAACACCTTATAAAAAAATTATACTCTGTATACTGGAAAACCTTATTAAATATAAGAATATACTGCTTATTTTATTTAGGTCAGCACTTCGAAAAGATTAGGTATAATTACTATTAGTAAACCTTTTTGTGAATTAAAAACTAAAATTAACAATTAAACTTATTTTTCTCTAATTAAATACAGAAATAATATTGTTTACTGCCAAATATTAACCTTAAGAAAACATTGTCAGTAATGCACTGTTGTAAAAACATAAATTAAAAAACACACCTTTTTGTTTGATTCAACGTCACGTACAATAATGGAAATGTCTCCATTAGCATTTTGGTCTTTAGCAAGTCTCCAATTGTTTCCACTAAATTTGGGAGTGGAATGCATCATTACATGCCAACATTTCTCCAAATTTATATCATATGTCTTATTATCGAATGTTGTTGCTTTATTGTAGTCAACAGCACAAGTTGCTAAAATATAAAAAAGAATAGAGTTAATCAATTTTGTTTTGCTACGAAGATATATCAAGAAGTTTATCAGAAGAAATATGTTTGAAAACTGTTTGTTCATCACAAAGTACGTTCAGTTTGTTTTAGCGAAATTTTTATGACATCATTGTACGATTTGTACAACATGCTTAGGAAGAAGATTAGATTGAGATTAATTTTTTGATGTGTAAGGCTTGGTGCCCCTGACACTGTGATCAAAATATATTGCGTAACTCTTGGTTTCTAGTTCACCTTCAATAAGTTTTAGCAGCTCACTGAATAGCTCATTCTGCTACAGGTTCTCAGGATCCTAGAAGCCAAACCTTCTGACAACAGTCTCATTATCATAGATTATGTGGCCCGCAGCTTCATTTCTCTTCCTGTATTACCTACTCATGTTATCTTCATAGAATATTCCTATCCTGTTAATGTTCATGAGGCCATAGTGTTCTGTAATGGATTTTTCTGATTTCTTCTTTGCCCAAGATATTAATGTTCCTGGCTGACAGACCTCAAATTTTGAAGTCATCACACCTCTGTAAGGGTTGTGTTCAGTCTTTGTCTAGCCGCCTCGGTGGCCTAGTGGATAGCGTACTGGACTTTTTACCCCGAGGCACCGGGTTCGATTCCCAGCCAAGGCTTGGCATTTTCATACGCTATAAATCATCCCATCGGCTGCATTCGCCCAAGTGTGCACAATAATCGGACGTTAAAAAAAAAAATCCAGTTTTATTTTGGTATTATAAAATCACTTTTTATTTGACATACAATTTTATATTTTGATCTTTTTTATTTCAGGTTCTGTATATAACATACTTTCACAAAAAAATTTGTCCAACTTGTTACAAATCTACAGTAGATTTTTATCTAGAAAATAATTTGTTTTAGTTTGCTTTTTAATTAGTATACAAAATCACTAATAGACTGCATGCAGAAAATGCATACTTTAATTTGAACCTCATTAGCACATTTAGCATCTCGCTGTCTACTAAAAGGGTTTTTAATTTTGTCAATATAGCCGCCTCGGTGGCCTAGTGGATAGCGTACTAGGCTTCCACCCCGAGGACCCGGGTTCGATTCCCGGCAAGGGCTTGGCATTTTCATATGCTATAAATCATCTCATCGTCTGCATTATCCCCAAGTGTCCACAATAGTCGGACGTTAAACACACAAAAAAAATTGTCAATATACCAGTTTGTGAATCGTACAATGTCCATCTCAAAAATATCCTTAGTAAAAAAATTACTTTAACACTTAACATGAGCACGCTATAACTAGTATTGCCCATTACACCAGAAAAACATCTTTCAGTATTATGACTGAATTCTTTGGTTTTTTTTTGAAAAGGATGAAAAAACTTTATTTTTTTATTTCTACCAAATTTATCAACATAATAACCTTTTTCATGACACTGCTGTCCAATAATTGTGGTTTGTCTATAGTTGGAAACTGTGATTCAAGAACTGGCTACATCTCTGATTCACTCTCATTTTTTTTTCTTTAAAGTAGTCGAGAATTTAGAGAATGAATTTTAAATGTCTCTTCTCTACTCTCTAGTTGTTTTTGTTTCTTTAATTACTGTTTCCAAACCAAACCAGTTAACTATTGGGTAGTTAAAATTTAATTTTAAAATATGTTGATATTTTCATTCGCAATCTTGGAGATCTGTTTGAATATGTTGGGCTATAACTATGTGTTTGATAACACATCTTTTCCGGAAATGAAAAATATTTTGATTAAAAATATGTTCAATAAAAAATAATTCACTCAAACCGAAATACATAGCTTTTTGTAGGATTTATATGTGTGCAAATAATAAATAAACTATTTGTAAGCGACTTATTTGGTGATGAACGTTTAACCAAATAACTTAAAGCATATATAGTTACAGTTTAGTCTATGATGTTTGATATTATAAAAAATTACTTACCAAATTGTTGACCCCACATCAGATACTGTGTCAAACGATCAGTTATCGAATATTGAGGATGAACAGCCAAAACTTTGCTTACATATGGATTAAGAACAACATTGCTCATCTGTGCAGTCATGAAAGGTGCTTCAAGGGAAACGTTTATTGTTTTTAAGGAAGGAGAGAGTTGGACTGTTGCTTGGATTTGGTTTTGGGGGCGACCGTCGTTTATAAGATCCTCGCTTAGGTATTGGTAACCAAAATAACGTGCCAAGCTGTAGACCTTGTACGTCAAATTCTTAAAAAATTCTGGCACCTGAAAACATTATTATAAAAATAACTTAATTAAACACGAACAAATGTATTATTTCAATACAATATTTTATGTTGTGAATGAATACTCCATTCACTTTCAATTCCAGACGGAGGTTTCTTATTTAACGATGAGGGTTGTATGCAGTTTTGGGCAAACAAATTGACAGATTGTTTTAAAATTTGCTACGAAAGGTACATTGTATAAAGCCCAAACAATATATGTGTAAGATTTTTCTCATTCGCTTCCATTTCAATATGGCTGCCTCTGATTTAACGATGAAGTGTGTAGTTGCTGGCTATTTCCTGTAATAATGGCTGAACAGCAAGAGACCTGACGTAATTTTGACCACTTTATGAAAAAAGAGCATAAAATTTCCAATGAAGTTTGCCCAGTTATATATTTTCCCTAAATATTATGGTTACCGGTTAAATTGGCAGAAAAAGGTTGCGAGCGCATCAGAGCTGAGGCCAGGATGTTAATTAAGAATATGCTGTGAGTTCTCCTGTTTCTTGCCGCCTCGGTGGCCTAGTGGATAGCGTAATAGGCTTTCACCCCGAGGACCCGGATTCGATTTCCAGCGAGGGCTTGGCATTTTCATACGCTATAAATCATCCCACCGTCTGCATTAGCCCAAGTGTGCACAATAGTCGGACGTTAAACACACAAAAAAATCTATTGTTTCTTTGAATTTCTAGTTAAATATACTTATTTTACTACAAATTCATATAACAACTTTTTCTAAGTATGAAATAATACTGGGGAAAATGTTATTTTTTAATATTTAATAATTTAAATATCTGTTCCTCTTGTTTACCAAGTGATGCTATATACAGTACATTCCATATTACTTGACAATTTATTCTAACAAAAAGTGAGTTAAATATGACAGAAGGTTGCCTCCGTTCTTTATCATTAACTTTCTCGCAGCCATCTTTTTAAAAATGAGTGTTTAATGGGTTAGTTTTTACGCTTCTATCCCATTTTCTTACTATTCCATTGTTCATAGTTTTTCTCCAAACATTTCACTGATCTGCTGAGGAATTTCAGCTGCCTTCATGTCTTTTACATTCAGGAAACTAATGTCCGCACATATTTCACAGTTGGTGGGATGTTCAAGTGATTGAAGCATTTTAAATACTCAGATATAAACGAGGTCAAATTCCTATGTAATGGCATTGGTAGGTAGCCAGTAGACACAGGTATGCAGTGCTCATGTACGAAACAGCAACTGCAGCGGCGAAATTTCAAAACAGTACTTAGAAAACACTCTCCATATACGAATAAATTACTGGGGGTTGTGCCCCAGGAAATAATCATTAATTGCTACACATTTGTTCTTAGAAAACTTTTTTTTTCCGGCGAAAAACCGTTAAGGTTATCATCGTCAATTCTTAGTAAACTTATAATTAAGTAGAAACATTCATTAATTGACCTTTAATTATCATACTATTCCATATAAGCTATTTGTGACAAACTTCTGTTTATAACTTTGACTTTAATTTACCTTTTCGTAAATAGCTTCAAACTTGATTAAGTCCATTTTGTTAGCACTGGCAGTGGCATTGAGACATGCAGGTAACAGTTCATTGCCTTCTTCCATTTGTTTCATACACAGTTTTGAAGTAGGATGCTCAGAAATGTAGTTGAACCTGTTGTGGGTTTCCTGAAGTTTGCCCTGTAAATAAATGTTTAATTACTCATCATAAAAATAAAAAAAAATTAAACTAGATTATTTGCACAAGTGCTGCTTTAAAACGTGGCTGATGTGGCAAGGGTGGGGCTACCGCCACCATCTTGGTATCTGGGTGTTCCTTGACTTAATGTGCATCCTGCTGTAGTTGTTTGAAGTTCATGATGCTTTTGGATAGTGGAATGTGCATTTTTAAAATGTATGCAGCAATAGAAAATCCCACCAGCTGTGAAGTGCAATCGATGTTGAGATTTTTGTTAAGAGAAAGCAACAAGCAAATTGAAATTTACCAGAAACTTTATAAAGTGTTGGAGATAGAGTAATGAGTGAGGGTGGCGTAAAATAGTGGTGTATTATGTTTAAAAATGGCTGCGTTAATATTCACGATGAAGAAGTGGCCAAGCAAGCACTGTCACTGATGAACTGATGTTGAAAGCGAATGAAAAAAATCATGAAAACCACCGCTTTACAATTTTGGAGTTCTTGTTTTAGTTTGCTAAAATTTCATGAATTTCATTGCATGAAATCATAAAAGATTTCATGTTAGGCTACCATAAATTTTGTGCTAGATGTGTACCAAAATTCCTG
>CM040182.1:6165104-6197604 GCA_022606455.1 Callitettix versicolor
CCACCAAACAGCCAACTAGTAGTTATCAATGAGCTAGCATCAAGAATTAAAATGAAATTTTATTAGTGTATCATAGCCATCGGACTACATATTCAAATAATTAGGATTATAACCTATTCTTCCCATCAGCGGTCTATCAACTCACCTCATAAAGGCTACCATGGTTTTGAAACTCTATAGTTTCATCTTCAGGCCATACAAAATGTTAAAGCCCTCTGTCGAGGTCATCACAAAGTCAAACAAAACATTAAAACATACATTATAAACACTAAGCACAATTACACATTTAAAATACTCATCATGAAATTCGGCTTGGCCAAGCTACACACACGACTCGTGCGTCGTTATATTCCGTACTGTGGAGTCTCCATCATTAGTAGTGCGCTCGTCATTGTTATCAGTTACGGTGCGTCTGTTGGTTTTTGTTACTCAAATCACTTATCCTTAGAGCCATGTCATATATTAAATTTGATTTAAATGAAAGTTTTTCATTGAGGATGTTCTGGGGGTCTGATTTTTTGCTCTTGTAAATCTCAAACTCTTCAATCGCATCCATATAACTACTTTTATGACATAAATGTAATAATTTCATGTTAGTATGGATGTCTTCAAATTTATGGTTTTTGTCCATAAGATGTTCTGCGAAAGCCGAGTTTGTTGATAATTCACTTCTGGGTATGTGCTCTTTAAATCTTTTCTTAAAAGAGCGAGATGTCTGACCGATATAGAAGCTTAGGCAATCACAACATATCATTTTGTATATGCCAGTTTTTTCAAAGTTATCACCACTTGTATTTGCAACTGGCTTCTTTAATAATGTTGATAACTTATTACTTGTTCTGAAAGAGACATTTATATTCTCTTTGGCTAATTCTTTTTTTTAGGGTGTGGCTTAAAGTCGAACCATATACCGTGAAGATGTATGTTTTTTATCAGGAACGATTTTTTTATTTTTGTTTTTGTGTTTGGCAATAAGCCTATCAACAATTGAGCTTTTATATCCATTAGAAACAGCTATGTACTTAATGAAGTTCACTTCATTTCCACAGCTTCCTTTGTCCATAGGGAGTGAAATTAACCTGTGTACCAAACTATTGTAACCTGCCATTTTTATATTGTATGGATGGTGGGATGAAGAATGCATTGTTTGGCTGAAATTTATAATAATAATAAATGAAATTATTATTATTATTATTATCATCATCATCATCTTCATAATCATTATTACTAAAACAATGAAAGTTAAAAATAACGTCAAAAGTTAAAATAATTAATAACAAATTGTACACTACAAATAAATCTTGCATAACATAATTTGTTATTCTTTGAACGTATGTTCTTTAAATTTGCTTATTTACACTGTAGGCAATAAAGCAAGTTTTTGCAAAAAAAAAAAAATGTTTATACATTGTTTGCATCACTTTTTCAATGTTCTTAATCAATTTTATCATCTTGTACTAACCGTAAGTAAATGTGATATCTACTCTTTCAGCAGTTGACTTTCTTGGTAACATTACGAAGTCGATTTGATTCATGTTTATGTTACTTTCAGTTGTCATAAAGAGGATAGCAGATATAGGGTCATGCCTGGAAAGTGCCTTTAGCATAGTTACAAAATCAGTGAATCTTTGTTCAGTTGTCATATTAAACTTAAACGCAAATCCAGTCTTTTCTCCGAATGCCTTTTCAAACTGAAATGTAAACAGAATGACCATTAAAAAAAGTAAAAATGTAAGTCAGCTGAAAAAAAAACAATACATTATGTGCAATTTCTGTAACTGATATGGTGTTTTTGGTTGCATTTGATTTTTATAATACACACAGAGTGTTTAGAAAGTGATACAACCTTATGGAGAAGTAAGAAAGTTGCTTTATTTTATGAGTTAATTATAAAAACTGTTGAAATTGGGCTGCATTATGCTATTCACATAACTGAATACAATGTTATGTATTATTAAACACGGGTCATAACATTTGTTGAGAAATTGCAGCAATACATCGTCTTTTTGGTGCACCTGCTAGCACAATACCTGTCTCTTTGAACTTGTTGTACAGCTACATGATGATGAACTTGTTTGATGCACCCATGCCATACTTTTAATGTTGTCTTATTTAATTTTGAGAATTTTATAATGGAGCCTACTTTCCAAAGTTTTTGTAACTAACTCATATAATAAAGTAACTTTTTACAAATCACTGACACTATGCTCATGGACAAAACAGCCAAAACAATAACCAAGGACAAGAAGCAACAGTTCCAAGGCAAAGTCAAATCCAAGCGAACGATCCAAATCTCTGACGAAGAAGGAAAAGCAAGATCACAACGAACGAAGCAATACTGGGCTACGAGGAAGGCACAGAACATTAAAAAGTGATTGATTTAGTGTACCCCAAAGTTGGATGAAACAAAAAAAAGAGAAAGTAACTTTTTATTTCCTTATAAGGTTTTATCACTTTTTGAAAACTCTGTATTTTGTAATAAAAATATCCAAACGATTAGTTTTTGTACAATTAATAAGGAACATTATTAATGATTTTTAAAATGTTAGTGTTATCATTTCGGATTCAATGATATAAGAATTGTTCTAAACAAATATTATGCAAATCAGATAAAGAAATACTTACTTTATTTTACATACATATTATTTTGATTATATAATTGTTTTAGGATAATTACGTTTTGTAAAAGGAAACAATCAGAAGAACTTATATTAATTTGTTTCAGTTAAATTAAAGTTTCGATATTCTTGCTAGCTTTTAATTACATAATTATTATTACATCTCTGGAATAATAATACAAGGCTTGTCCAAAAAGTTCTAGAATAGCCATTTTGTTCTATCACCATTGCAATGTTACTACTGGTGCTCCGTCCATGTGTACTAGTCTTTGTGATTCATTGCCACTTCACTGAGGCTATTACTGTTGATTTGTATAGTACAGTGTTTCCAGATTTCTATGTGCATTTAAAATGTTTAAGACAACTCATGAACCCTAAGAATGTGAGATTTATTCTGTCATTTGGTTTTTGAACACAAGGAAGATTAAGTCAACAGAAATTCATCGTAAAATTCAAGATGTTTACAGTTAAAATACAATGAGTGATGGAATGGTGAAAAGTGGGTTAGGAATTTTAATGAAGGACAAACACAATATCCAACAATGAGGCACAGCGTTAGCTTCCATTGTTAACGATTATGTAAGGAAAGTTGATGTGAAAATTTCAGACCATTTAGGTTATCAATGCTGTTTCCCCACTGTGTTTCAAAAATGCTTGTTGATGTATATAAATCCCAGCGACTGGTAGTGATTTGACATTTCTTAATCAGTAGTGATGAGTGGACTTTTTAAACCAAATCACGACTGGTGATGAAACTTGGGTTCCTCAAGTCACGATGAAATTGAAACAACAGTCAATGGAGTGAATACACTCAATCTCCAAAAAACAAAAATTCAAAATTACAATGACAGCTTAGAAACTCATGTATTTCATGTTCTGGGACAGAAAGGGGTTCTTCTTGTCAAATTCCTTCCCAGAGGTCAAAACATCAATTAGGAGACTTTAAAAAACCTTAAACAAATAAAACAATGTGAGGGATGATCAGCCAAGGAATTGTGTTGCTTCATGACAAAGCTCGGCCCCATACTGCTGGCGACACTGAAACTCTTATTTGACAGTTCTGTTGGGAGCAGTTTCAACACCCACCGTATAGCCAAGACCTGGCACTATGTTCTTGCACATGAAGCATGAGCTTGATTTAATCACTTTGACACCATGAAACAGTTATGACTGCCATCACTGGAGGAATCATTCTTCGAGGAAGGACTGGATAAATTGGTTGACTGCCATGACAAGTGTCTGAACATTGGTGGAAACTATATAGAAAAATAGTTTAAGGTATTCTCTTTCATGTGAAAATATTTGATTTAAATTACAATTTTTTCAAAACAATATTTATGGTACTTTCTGGACTTTATCTCATATTATGCAACTTTAAATAACTAAATTTAAATTTCCTAATGCTAGCTTTAATTGGCAACAACTTTCAGTCAATTAATCTGTCAAACTTACATACAATGTATTAAAATTTTAGGAAAGAAAATAAGTGTATTTACCGAGATTGGTCTTCTGATATGAATGTACTCTGTATTCTTGGCACACGAGTGTGGTTCAATACGCAATACACTTCTCTGAGTTGTATAAGGCCAAGTACTATAGTGAAAGATATTAATGTCTTCTTTCTGACTTCTCTGGTTGGTAAGAGGTTTAATTGAAGTTTGTAAAAACTGATTTTCTCTATCTACATACACGGAAGCACTGAATGGGAGCTGTACTTGTAAATTCTTGTCTAATCCGGAGCCATAATAGTAGTTATCGAAAGGAGTGACAAATCCAAATGTAGATTGTACTTGTGTTGAATATCTAAAAGAAACCAACAATTTTACAAGTTTAGTAATGAATGAACAACATTTATACAAGTTTAGTAATGAATGAACAACAATTATACAAGTTTAGTAATGAATGAACAACAATTATACAAGTTTAGTAATGAATGAACAACAATTATACAAGTTTAGTAATGAATGAACAACAATTATACAAGTTTAGTAATGAATGCATCATTTGTAGGCTACATTGCCATAAATACTGCGAGTTTGAGCAGTCCACTGAATACCTTATTCAGCTAGAGGTCCTCAGGGTCCTTGAAACATAACACCATTAGCCTCCTGCTGAAAAAATCTCACAATAACATATTATATAACCTGCAGTTTCATCTTCCTTCCTGCATAACCTGCAAATAGTTTCTCCGTGGTACATTCACATCCTGTTCAGATGAACTCTCAGACCACAGTGTTCAGTAATGAGTTGATGGTTTTCCTAAGTTGCTTTCTGTCCAGCTTGTATAACTGCACTTTTTTTATCCATCCTGAAAAGGCTATGCATCGTTTCTCTGTGGTTCCTGGCTTACAGCTCTTCAGTCTTGAAGTTATGGTCCTTGTCAGCCCTATAAGAACTGTGTTTCTCATATCCAAGGTTTGATTCCAGGGAGGTCTTCTACTTTTAGGTTTAATTAAAAGCCCCTTTGCTACTGTCTCCTCTCTTCTCATTTCCACTTTTGCTCTCACGGCAGACATTTGTACATCTACAAATGCTTATCCCTATCTGGTTTGAGATTGGCCATCAACTTACTGCTTTAAAATGTTCATCCACAACTCTCACTTCTTCTGCTGCACTTTGAGTAGCTCCGCCTATTGTTCACAACATCCTGCTGAAATTCACTGCTTGTGAGTTCCATAGGGTTAGTAGAATCCTTGTATTCTCCACCTCCGTGCCATTTTAACTCTCCAAGTTCACTTTTGCCAGTTTTACAAGGTTTAGTGGCCTTTGATGGTTTATTTCCAGCTATCAAAATCTCACAAGTAGCGAGGGGAAAATATCCATCCATACAGAACCCCTCATGCATAGATAAGGGCTAAACTATAGGTCACTTAGCATTCAGAGCCTGCATACTTAAGATAAGCTCTCCCTAAATCATGCAACCTAGGGTGTATGCTGTTCGATCTTGGTTTGGGATATTCACCAAGATAAAAAAAAAGATACATATACTTTTGCATATTATATATCGATGCGTTATTAGATACGTAGGCTCATACTGTAACAAATTAATTTTTCAAGTATCTACACGGTTGAAAAAAAAGCAAACCTTGTTTAAAATCAGTTATATTTAAGAGACAGTTAAAATCAGCAATCAAATCTTAAAATGTAATGTATCTACTTTTTCAAATTAATTTATAACACAGCAAAACACAATACTGTATTTGAGTTGTAAAACTTACATGAATTTAACATCGGCTGATACGTTGGCAACCTTAGGAACTTTTAATTCACCATTGTTTTCACCTGCAAGACTAGGATAACTTCGTGTTTTAGCTTCTCCTCCAAGATAAAACAGTGAAGGAGTATTAATTCTGAAAGAGAAGGGCATTCCAGTTGCCATGGGGAAAGCAACCATTGCTTTGTAATCCATGTAATACCTTGTGAAGTTAAAATTATCTCCATTTTGCAATGAAACTGAAATATCTCTCACAACTGAAAATTCAAATCATTACTATTATATTATTTTGTATATATTATTATTAGTATTATTATTACTATTACTACAACGTGCACATGCATTTATGTGTGTATTTGTTTGTGTGTGTGTGTGTGTGTGTGTGTGTGTGTGTGTGTGTGTGTGTGTGTGTGTGTGTGTGTGTGTGTGTTTCTGTGTGTATTTCTGTGTGTGTATGTATGTATGTATGTATGTGTGTGTGTGTGTGTGTGTGTGCACGTGCACGTGCTACAATATTTACTACCTACTGAACTAGAGCTGTTTTTCAGGGTAAAGTGGCTACACAGACTGATTTTAGCAGTGAAATACTGGATTTTTAAATTTAGTTTTGAGTAGTCATCAGCTGTAACTAGTACAATTAAATAAATAAAATATTAAAAACTAATAATTTATTGAAACATTGTTTTGACCAAAATCTATTAATCCTTCCCTATTCATGTTTAGTTTATTGTCTGTCATTTATGTTGTCAATGATAAGCTTTAAAAAAGTCTGTATTGTAGAAAAAGCATACTTTTTATCCTGAAGATTTGTGACTCTAGATTTGCTCACATTCAAAAGTTTAACTTGCTGCTGGACATTAAACTTTTGTGTTCAGGAACTGTTTTTTTAAAAAAAGGACATTATCAAAACATTATGTCAGCATTCTTAAAAGTTCAGTAAATACAAATACAACTGGTAAGTCATGTTCATTGTTTCAAGTATAGTGTAAAGTAAGTGCTGGTTTTTGTTATGACGTTTTTTAAAATTTGGATAACCAATTTTATTTGTTAGTTATTTTGACATTTGAGGTTTTGTTATGTGTTGAGGTTGACATATGTTATGTGGGTGTCAAACATATTGAGGTTTATAAATAAAAACATAGTTTAATCCACAAGAGCAGTGATTGCCAAGACCCACCTTCAGCCCTGAAATCTTTTTCGTGATCTACCCTACACACACACACACACACACACACACACACACACACACACACACACACACAGAGAGAGAGAGAGAGAGAGAGAGAGAGAGAGAGAGAGAGAGAGAGAGAGAGAAGAGACACACACACACACACACACACACACACACACACACACACACAAACACACATACACACACACACACATGTGCACACACACATGCACACACACACAAACATGCATGCGTGCATGCACGCACACACACACACACAGACACACACACATGCATGCGCGCACACACACACACACACACACACACACACACACACACACACACACACACACACACACACACACACACACACACACACACACACACACACACACACACGCACACACACACACACACGCGCGCGCACACACACACACACACACACACACACACACACACACACACACATGCATGCGCGTCTGCACACACACACACACACACACACACACACACACACACACATGCATGCACACGCATGCACACACACACACACACACACACACACACACACACACACACACACACACACACACACACACACACACACACACACACACACACACACACACACACACACACACACACACACACACACACACACACACACACACACACACACACACACACACACACATAATTTTATATTGGAAAAAACAAGACCACAAAAAATAAATACAGTACTCCTTATATTTTGTTTGTGTCTAATAATTACACTTCATCAGAAGAAAAGAGAAAATGATGCATAAGTGAGTTAAAATTTTTAATCTTTTATTTTTTCTTCTGATGAAATACATGTCCTAAGATACATGATGCCAGTACAGCTTCATTGTCCTTATTGCCCTGTTCACTTTAATTTTAAAATATCGTTTTTGTGTGTAATTTTATAGTTGGCAGTGAAACAGTTTTTGTGAAATTATTGAACATATTTTTTTAGTTATGTTCAATTTTCAATTTTTCTTGCAGTCAAGATAACTTAAAAATTTTCAAGCTGATTGCCCTTCACGACTCACCAGAGTAGCTCCTGCAACCACACCCACTAGTTTTCAACCCATAGTTTGGGGACCGTTGTATTAGAGTTTCATTGCTCACTTGTCTGTTATAGAGTACATCACTTGTCATTGCTCTTATAGATTGGAACTGGTAGTGAATATTTAAGCTCTGCAGCGAATTAAATTTTTTTTTTTATTTATAAACCTTAATTTTTAGTAAGACTATTATGGCTTCTATTTATCCAGTAAGTTGTATTTAATACAAAAATAAATTTGAAAAAAATGTATTTTCAAAAGTAGCATTTCTTGAACTACAAATAGGCCTATATGCTATTCCATGCAACTAAATGAAATTCGCTCAATTAATACCTTTAGGTATACGGTCGATAGTATGATTGTCAAAGGAGACCAGAGTTTTTCCTCCGAAAATATCCAATGACAGTTGACCTTCTACTTGGTTTGCAAAGTCGGACTTAATGTTTAACAATTTTGCTATCTTTTCTGGCGTATAATCTGAACTTGAAGATTCGTGACGGGTTTCAATATGTTTGTGGAATGGTGTGTTAAATTGATCAAAAATGAGTTCCAAAAGATCATCAGTACTTGAAAACATTGCGCTTGCCTGTAACAAATAAGTTATGTGAATGCTTATAAAAAAAGTTAATTAGCTTTAAATTAAATTTATAACACTTACTGCTTTGTAAAACTACTGTAGGCTATAACATGTTTGCCGATGGTGATATTTTTTATTCTCATTCACTAATAATATATTAGACTCTGATTAATTAGTGTTTTTCATAATAAAACTAAATTACTAAATGAGTAAATCCTCAGTTGTAATGTATATAATGATAAAAAAAATTGAGCTTATACAGATACAAAAAAAATTGTTTTAAAATAGGTGTTTACCAAAACAGCTGACCTAAGTAGGATATCGAGCCTTTAAAACAACAAGACTACACTAGTCCTTGACCTGGGAAACCTCCTGCCCATCTACAGGAAAAACTCTTACCTAGTGCAACTTGTTATGCACGAAGTTGTGAGGAATGTCTACACTCTGACTTCCTTTTATTTGCTTTCTATTATTTAGATCTGTCTTCACACTTTCTATACAAATAATGTGCAGTCATTTGTCTATTCTGTTTACACGCAGTACAGTGCTTTTGAAGGGTTTCTTTAAAATTGTTCTTAATTTTCAATTAAAAATGTTTAAAAAATGTCTTACTAAAAGCTGTCTGAAACTTTATCCATAACCACAAATTTCGGACTCGTATAAAGAGAGATCTGAAATTTTTTATTGATTTACCAAGTCATATAAAAGCTCATAAAAGGTTAGAATTTATTAGGATTATTTTCATTTGCCAGGATTTCGCAGAATGTCATGGTCTTCTTTTCGTTCGGTGTTTAATGAATGATGATTGTAATTTAAACAACTAAATATATTTATAACTATTAAGATTTCGGAGTTGCTTTTCAAAATATTTTCTTCTCCTTTACTTTTAACTGACCCCTAATCCATAAATAAATTTATCTTTTATTTGGTCTAGTTTCATTTAAATTATACCATTCACAATACATTTAAAATATAGTAACTATATATATATTCTCTTTATTTGTTTCACCCAACTTTGGGGTACACTAAATCAATCACTTTTTAATGTTCTGTGCCTTCCTCGTAGTCCAGTATTGCTTCATTCGTTGTGATCTTGCTTTTCTTTCTTCATCAGAGATTTGGATTGTTCGCTTGGATTTGACTTTGCCTTGGAACCGTTGTTTCTTGTCCTTGGTTACTGTTTTGGCTGTTCTGTCCATGAGCATAGTGTCAGTGATTTGTAGTTCTGTTATGTCTTTCTTCGTTTCTCTAAACCAAAGTGGTTTGGCTCCTCTATTGCGAAAGTAGTCAAATGTTTTTTTGGTTAGTCTATTTTTGTCCATTCGGAGGATGTGCCCATAAAAATCAATTCTCCTTTTTCTTATTGTGTCTGACAGTGTTTCAGTTTTTTGGTAAAGAGTTTCATTACTGATGTGGAGTAATTGGTTGTTACGGAATTTGGGGCCTAAGATTTTTCGTAATACCTTTCTTTCTTTGATCTCCAGCCTTTCAAGTGGACCCTGGGTTGTGAGAGATAATGTTTCAGCTGCATATAAGGCTTCTGGTTTAATTACCGTATGATAATGCCTTATCTTTGTATTCCAGGAGAGGGACTTCTTGTTGTATGTGTCTTTGGTAAGTTGGAAGGCTAATTCAACTTTATTTCTCCTAGATTCCATAGCTTTTTTCTCTAGGGCATTCCAGCTGATCCATTCCCCAAGATATTTGAATTCTATGACTATCTCAATGTATTGTTCTTCCACTTGAAGCTTTTTTGGTGGTTTTTATATACATTATTTACATTAATTTTTTTTCCTATTTACATAGGAAATTTTTTTAAAATGAACACTGTTGTTATATTAATTTATGTTTGAACATCATTTAATTAGTCAATGCAACATTATCATTTATGATATTAATGTTTTTGTCATTATGTTGCAAAGTTTTGTTTTCCTGTTATCAGTTATGATTCCAAATAACGTAATTTTGAAGTCAACTTAATGTCAATAGATATGTATTGTTAATCTTTAATCTAATTCGTTGCTTATAATAAACAATACTAACATAAATAATAATAAATCAAATAGTTTTTTTATTTACCATAAATGTTTGTTTGTTAAATCCGCCTAAGCTACGCTGAAGCCCATACAGGTACGAACTAGGTAAAGCACTGTCATCGCTCCCAATATAACTCAAGTACTGCTTGTATGCTAGATTCATTTCTTTAACGACTTTACTGCGGATGTAATTTTTGGAATAGTGCGCTCCAAAAGGCTTAGGATTAAGGAAATTGACTGCAGCTTTTGCGTTTCGAGTCCTACAACAATTAATTAGATTCTTATTAAAATCATTATTATGAAGTATGCTAGTGTCGATTATCACCACATGCCTAATACTGTAGACCAAAAGTTTTTCTTTTAAATAATTCTTCCTAAAACAACATAAATTCATATTTTAATTTACAAAAATAACTGTTATTAGCAAAGAGAGATTAGTTTGAACATTCCATGAATACTAGCTTAAGTAATTTTTCACGAGTGTACAAGTATTAGTGAATACCTATGTTGTCATAAAAACTCATTTTACACACACACACACATGTACATAAATATGTATGTTTTTTTTCTTTTTGGTGTTTAACGTCCGACTATTGTGCACACTTGGGCTAATGCAGACGATAGGATGATTTATAACGTATGAAAATGCCAAGCCCTCGCCAGGAATTGAACTCGGGTCCTCGGGATGAAAGCCTAGTACACTATCAACTAGGCCACTGAGGCGGCTTATACATATGTATATATATATATATATATATATATATATATATATATATATATAGCAACTAATCTAAAATGATTGACAAGTTATGAAATAACAGGAGTTTGGCACTGTGAGCCCGGTCATTATTAATTGCTATTAAATGCAAATTGCTATTAATACGGCCTGCAAAATGTTAAAATTATATGTCTAAGTAACGTAAAGTGAATAAACTTACAGTTCTCTGTCAAAAGGTCCTTCTTGATTTGCCGCAGTTTCTATTGAAGACTTAATCATCGAGTTTACCTGTTGATTGTCATTTCCATGTGTAGATTGAGCCAATCGTTGAAGAAGTTGCATAGATGGATTCGTCCTCATCAGCAATGTTACAGAAGCACATCGCAGGGTATGTTCTTCGCCGATATTTTCATAAATTCTGAACAATATACTTTGGGCTACTTTAGGGAACACCTTTGCCATTTTGTTCAATGAAACAACAATCAAAAGTCGCTGGAAAGGACTCATCGGTCGTTTTCCTTCAAGATAGGGTGCAAATACATTTAAAATTCTGGGATGAGCGATGTTCCCTAAGGCTTTGATGGCGGTGTGTATCTGTTGGCTATCTGCTCTTTGAACAGCACTATCCAAAGTTTTAGAAAAATAAGGAATATATTTTGATATCATCAGGTCTGAGCTTTTACGAACCAAGTGTCCAAAACTATGGACTGGGTATCGGTTATGAGATGTGTATTTATTAACTACTGATTTGCGGAGTAAATTAGTGAATGTAATGGCAGCACTGCTGTTCAAATATTGGCTACTCCTAACTTCTACAGATGTCATAAAGTTCTGAAAAATAAATATTTTATAATATTATTGTCAAATACTGTACACATCTCTCTCAGGAAACAGAGTTACATGGAGTGTACCGAATTTATTTTTCTGTCTGATCTCGTCTCGCCCAACTTTTCTTTATTTTTTAATTATAATAAAAACACTTATCATTTGACCTGTTCAATGCCTTAAGTAATCAATTAATTAATTTAAAACAAATAATTCATTTATGTTAAGATAAATTATTGTTTATATATTTTAAAACATTTTAAATTATCTTCAATGTTGTAAAAATATATTTCCTATTTTCTAAGTACATTTTCCAAACAAATTTTTATCAATTCCTCTAAAGTAGGCGTTATTACCTACATTGTATTGTATACTAGCTACAACAGTACAGTAGAGCCAGGATATCTGAAGTTATAGCCTATCGATATCTACTTGAGCAACTACTACCCTATTAAAACACAACTGTCTTTTGAGCTTGGATGGTAGCCAGAATTCTGACTCCCTTGTTTTGTCTTTTTATGATTTTATCATACTTTATCTTACTTCTTTGTAAGAAAAGAGAGGAAAGTGACTAAAAAAACCCATAAATAATGAGGCAAATAGTTACGTAAAACTTCATATATTAAAATCAAAATAATAATTAGACTTAGCCAATTTGGTATTATATACTTGAAGTTTGCTGATAACATATAATTATTGACAAATATAATTACTTTATAAAAATAGTTATATTAAAAAAAAAATCAGAAAAAAATAAATGTATGTATAATACAAATGTACTATGTATAAAAGGAAATGCACTATGTATAATGCTATAAAAAAATTATTATGTATAATACGATAAAAAGAAATGCATTATTTATAATAAGATAAAAAGAAGGCTCTATTTATAATACGGCAAAAAAAGGCATTATGGATAATACGATAAAAAAAGGCACTCTGTATAATATAATAACGAGAAATGCACTATTTATAATACAATAAAAACAAATACACTATTTATGATACAATAAAAAGAAAGGTACCATGTATAATATGATGAAAATAAATGCACTATTTATAATACAATAAAAAGCAAGTCAGTATATAACTACTACTGTAAAATAATTAAACCTTAATACTAAATGATTAAAGCATTAATAGAAACTTTAAAAAACCATTACAATAATTACAAAATTAGTTAGAGCCTGTTCAATAAAACCACATTGATCTGATCAAACACGTCTTGTGGTAGCATTTTTTTTTTTTTTGTGTTTAACGTCCGACTACTAAACACCAAAAAAAAAAAAAAAACACTTTAAAACTGTAATCAGCAACACCAGACAACCTTCATGGGCATTCCCATAGTAAGCGCCCTTTAAGCAGGGTTCCATATGGAGAGCTTAAAGGGTAGCAGAAGTCTTGGGCAGAGTACAACTCAGGATAATCATGACACTTATTACTGAGAACTGTAGTGTAAGTGTGCACATGAATAGGATAGGTATGTACCATGGAGAAACCGTGTGTAGGTTGTGCAGGAAAGAGGAGGAGACTGTAGGACACATAATCCATGATTGTGAGGCTCTTGCCAGTAGGTGGCTAGGGGTTTTTACTTTCCAGGATTTTAGGGATCTTCAGCAGAATGAGCTAGTCAATGGATTGTTGGAACTTACTAAGGGCGTCAATCTGCTTAACTAGTACTCAAGTGGTTTAGTTGTATAATAGGTCTGTTAACCGCAGTGTATGGGGTTGTATTATCCCTTCCTCTAGTTTGAATCTAATCTTTCATATATATATTGAATTGTTAAAGAATATCTTAAGAATGATACAGTAGTACGTTTTGGGATATGTACTCTTGAAAATCTGTAGTTTATAAAATGAATACACTTTAAGTTACTTATTTGATTAAATATTTTTCTGAGTGATTTAAATAAGGTTTTATTTTTTGAAATTTACTTTTGTTAAAGTAATCAACATTAAAACGTATATTATTAAATTGTTATTTAAAAAAGTTATTTTTTTACTTGAAGTAAAAACATTTTGTAGATGCTAAACACTAATTTGATACAATAAATTATAAAATTTTCACAAATACTGAGCAACAATTAGTTGTTTTACTAGACACTGCTATTTTTTTTTTTTTTTTTGGTGATTAACGTCCGACTATTGTGCACACTTGGGCTAATGCAGACGATGGGATGATTTATAGCGTATGAAAATGCCAAGCCCTGGCCGGAAATCGAACCCGGTTCCTCGGGGTGAAAGCCCAGTACGCTATCAACTAGGCCACCGAGGCGGCTTTGGGTACTGCTAAATACTAAATACTGATCCCAAGGAATGAAACAAGTGTTTGTTACAAAATGGTTATTTATGAAACTATTTTCTCTATAAATTTATTTATTTTTAATATACTTATTCATTGATAATGTTCTTTTATTAGTTTTACATAGACATCTAAATTCTGGTATAACATTAAATTTGTGCTAATTTTTTTTAAATTATGAAATTTTATATTTTTAGGTATTGTAATGACAAATGATAGTAAATAAGTAAATACTTACAAAGAAATACTCCAAGTATTCCACTGTAGGAACCATTGCAGAGTTTGCTATAACACTAACTACCTTGGCAGCTTCCATTCCAGTTATTTTCTTTGTCTGTGTCCAATAAACAATATTAACAAGAGCTGGACCTGTACCACTCTCAGCAACAGCATCTCGGAATACAAGCCTAGAATGTTACAACAAACTTGAATACTTTGTTCACTTTTAGTTCTCTAATAATAGTTTAATATTAATTTGTTTTTAATGTTTCAAATGAACATTATTTCAATGTATATTTGATACTGTAAATCAATTGCGGCTTTAAAATTGACCTGTAATTTTAATTAATTTAAAGAGTTTTTTATTTTTACTTTTTAACTATCACTAACGCTACTGATAGGACTTGAATGTTAATTTTTAGTTATTAGTTTTAAATATTACAATGAGATCACAGCCAAAGAATGAACACTGTTGACAAAGACAGGCAAATTACGAAACTGCTGACATACTGCCTGTTGCAATTAGCTTTTTTTTGCGTTTAACGTCCGATTATTGTGCACACTTGGGTTAATGCAGACGATGGGATGATTTATAGCATATGCAAATGCCAATCCCTCGCCGGGAATCGAACCCGGGTCCTCGGAGTGAAAGCCCAGTACGCTATCAACTAGGCCACCGAGGCGGCTTATTGTTGCAATAAGCAACGAGGTATGTAGAACAGCAGTTGAAATAAAAGCTTGGGGAAGAAGTAGGGCGGGGACAGTCGATTCCGAGGGGACCGGAACGTCGGTATGTTCCGAGGGACGTCGATTCTGTGGAGACCCGAAAGGATATACGTCGGGACGCACTATGGAAGAGCATTCCAGCCAGGCGGTGCTGAGAAGTGGCGAATCGGCGGTAAAAGTAAGTAGACAAAAATTTACGTATACTTCATCCCCTTTTTACTTTTGGTTTGAATACATTAGTATATATTATGGGGGAACATTTTGAAGAAGAAGGCAATAGTGTTCATTCTTGGGGTTGTCATCAACCGTAGTTGTAACTGTTATAAGATAAATGTAATGTAATACATCTCAATATATAGTTTTTTTTTCATGAACCACCGATAAATAATTCTTTGGAGGACCCGAGCAGTAGAGACCCCGAACCCCTAACAAGTAAATGGATTACATTACATTTATCTTGTAACACTACCATTACTGCTAAGTCTTTTTTTTTTTTTTTTTTTTTTTTTTTTTTTTTTTTTTGGTGTTTAATGTCCGACTATTGTGCACACACTTGGGCTAATGCAGACGATGGGGTGATTTATAGCGTATGAAAATGCCAAGCCCTGGCCGGGAATCGAACCCAGGTCCTCGGGGTGAAAGCCCAGTACGATATCAACTAGGCCACCGAGGCGGCTCTACTGTTAATTCTAATTAGACCTAATATGAATTATACAGAATTCTATAGAATCCTAATAAGTACTAAAAAAAAAATAATAAAAACTATAATATTTCCAGTAAAATAAAAGGGAAATTACAATACTTACCAAGTTTGGTACTTCTTCGCTTCAGTGCTGCCAGATGTTTTTGAAATTTCTGAATAATCATGGAACAGTGCTGCAGTTATGTGTTTGATTTGTTCACTATCTAAAGTCCTGATAAGCTTAACCATAATGGTAAATTTATCCAATATTGCATGAGCAGGGATAAAAGAAGGCTGTTGATGTACAGTTTCTGCAATGTCCTTGGCAATTTTGATCACCGTTTCTGCGACATTTATTCCTTTAGCACTGACAAGTGAATTCCCTTTGTTCGCTATAAATTCAGGCAGGAAAGGTATTGCGGGAGGTTTGTTAATTTCAGGCTTTGGTTGAACTTCTGCACTGCTTGTTGAAGATGAACTACTGCTGGAGGATGAATCAGATCCGGAATCATAATCAGAACTAGAGCTGGAGCTAGAACTGGAACTGGAACTGGAACTGGAACTGGAACTGGAACTGGAACTAGAACTAGAGCTTGAAGTGGATGTAGAGTTTTGATGAGCTCTTAGTTCTTGGCTTTCTGAACTAGAACTAGAGGATGAATTAGAACTAGAGCTTTCACTGGAGTGTGAACTAGATGAAGTGGAGTTAGGACTTGAGCTTGAACTTGAACTCGACGTGATATCATCATTGAATTTTTTTTTGTTTAATTGTTTCCTAGGAGACATTTTTGTTTGATCATTTAGTATGGATTTCTTATTTTTGTTGAAGCTATTCCACTGTTCCTCAGAAGTAGATGAACTGCTTGAATCAGAACTTTCACTGCTGGCTGAAGAGCTATTACTGCTGGAAGATGAAGAGGAACTACTGCTACTGTCTCTTGAACGTAGTTTTCTATCATACTGAGGTTTGTTTTCACTGTTTGAAGATGCAGGGTTGAATTCATAAACTAAGTCTTTTATTCTGACAGGATTTGATACTGGTTGAGCAGATCCTGATGACGATTGTACTTCAATCAATGTTAAATTAATACGACTGCCAACCATACCTTTTTGCATGTCATACAAGTGAGGACTCAGAATGACTTTATTTGTAGTCATAGAAGATTGAATTGCAAAGTTCTCTAGACTTCCAGACAGTATGACTCTAGTCACTGAAGTACGCTAAAAATATAAGAAATGAATTAACAATTATAATTTACTACAATGCAATAATTTTAAATATTAGAAATATCTTTGAAAAAAAATTAACCAATATTTTGGGCATCTCAACATTGTTCAGAAATCAATGTTTTTACTTAATAATTTGTTAATTATCGTCAATTATATTAATTTGCCAGATTCAGAAAATATAGATTACTTTTCAGTAAGCTTCAAAAAATTAAACTACTGCATTTTTGTTTAGACCTATGTAAAAACCCAAAAGATTTTTTGGGTTTCTTTATTTTTTGTAAAGTTGTAAATTTTATTTCATGTTCACTTTAAGTTAAGAAAGCACGAACAGTTATAGTTCCCCCATAGAGTGCACTAGTTAAAGCAAACAGATATAATGTTTACTGTATGTTGCCAGTGCAACATGTTGAATAAATTTAAAAGGCATCAAAAAGTTTTTTTTTATGTGTTCAACGTCCGACTATTGTGCACACTTGGGCTAATGCAGACGATGGGATGATTTATAGCGTATTAAAATGCCAAGCCCTGGAATGGATTCGAACCCGGGTCCTCGAGGTGAAAGCCCAGTACACTATCAACTAGGCCACCGAGGCGGCCGCATCAAAAAGTATGCGAGTTGTTCTGTCATTGATTTGTTTCCAGTTTTGAAAAACTATCTTTGTAGGGAGAAATTAATAATAATAATTCTTAACTTTGGATCACTACAAAAATAAAATAAAAGCTTTTTCTTGGATAGGCCGATCTATCTTTCTTGGAAAGTTTAAGGTAATATTATATCTGTTTAGTTCTGTATTTTTTATAAGATATTTTAATTTTATATAAAACATTATTTGCCTAGGATGGCTATTGCAAATCGTTTTGGTAAATCTTTATTTAAAATCCAATTAAAGAATAAGAACAACAAATATTTTGTGTGACTTAAACCTCAGTTGGTGCAAGTAACGTTATTATTATTTTTTTTTTGTTGATGTTTCTATACTAAGAAAGTTTTTTTTTAAAAAAAGAGTTTAAATCAGAAACATATAAATTGTGATTGTGGTTAGTTTAATGAACATTCTGAATTATGGTGAAAACATGTTTTTTGCACTCTTTTATTCAACCTATCACATTTTGTTAACCAGTATATTATCAGTTTTATTATGGTTAATATAGAAAGTATTTACTGAAATTATTATTAAATTTATGACTTATATGATTAACAACATATTATAAATCATTTCTAGTTCTGTACTTTACATTTTCTTAATATTTTGGGTGGACTTCACTTTCAAAACTGTTAAAAAGTAATAAGTGTTATAGCAGCAAACATAAGGTGGCTGAATGTGCTGTTACCACATATTGAACTGACAAAGTTAGGAAGGTAGAATCGCTTGCTCTACCACATGAACTGGCAGTTCTGAGCATCTAATGTTGACTAGTAAAAGCGTCAACCTCACATCAACCTCTCTCGTCATTTTCAAAAACTAATTTAATTAAACATAATTTGTTATCATTGAGTAATAATAATTTTTTTTTTTTTTTGGTGTTTAACGTCCGACTATTGTGCACACTTGGGCTAATGCAGTCGATGGGATCATTTATAGCGTATGAAAATGCCAAGCCCTGGCCGGGAATCAAACCCGTGTCCTCAGGGTGAAAGCCTAGTACGCTATCCACTAGGTCACCGAGGCGACTAATAATAACAAAGACAGCCTACTTAAGAGATAGTTACAATTAAAGAAAAAATAAATATCAACCCAAAACGAGCACACTGTCAAAAGATACAACAGAGAACTTGACTATGCTCCACACTTAAACACATGTTTAAAATCTAACAGTATTTTCAATGAAAATGTTTAAATATACAACTTAGAAAATACAGCTTTCTCATTGACAAAACTTCGATACTTGAAAAACAAAAATATCATTACTTACTGAAAAAATTATCATAATTTCTTTTAATTAAAAGTCTGTTTTGTTTTAACTATTTTAATAAATTGTTGAGGAGGTAAAATTAAATCAACACAACCCAATACCCTTCTTCTAGTAAACTGTACTTTAATATCTACAAGTAAATATATAAAGTTATCAAAATGAAAGAAATTGATTAGGATTATGACCTATTCTTCCCATCAGTGGTCTATCAACTCACCTCATAAAGGCTACCGCGGTTTCGAAACTCTATAGTTTCATCTTCAGGCCATACAAAATGTTAAATCCCTCTGTCGAGGTCGTCACAAAGTCAAACAAAACATTAAAACATACATCACAAACACTGAGCACAATTACACATTTAAAATATTCATCATGAAAATTCGGCTTGGCCAAGCTATACACGCGACTCGTACGTCGTTACATTTCGGACTGCGGAGTCTCCGCAGTAATCATTTGAATATGTGGTCCGGTGGCTATGTTACAACAATGAAAAGAAATTGAATCGCTTTGAGCTACACAAAACTGTTGTCACTAACACGCACTCAAAATACTTGATTTGGTACTCTTTACCATGATTACTATTGTACATGCAAACAGTATTTAATGAAACTTGTTTGTGAATAAACCTTGTTCACCATTTCATTATATCTCTCATAAAATAAAAAACTTCCAGAGTATTGAACTTACTGTAAGAAATTGTCCCATTTGACTGCTTGCTGGTTCCTTCTTTGTTAGGCCGTTAAACCCAAAGTGGAAACTAGAATGTTTATCACAGTTGCTGAAGTTTTTAGTTTTTACAACATCTATGAGGTTTTCATTTGGTGATGGCTGATAGGTTGGAGCAAGTTCTGGTCTGTTAAGTACGGCAATGTTAGGTAATCTTGCAATACTGTAGAACGTTTCACACTCTCCTTGTACTGAGCTCTGTTCATAAAAACCAAAAAAAATAATAATATAATTAAAACTCAACTGAGAATTAATATTTAGTAAATTTATATATTACGCTATTAATTATGCTATTTGGAATTTTTTTTAGAAAAATTGTCACGTTAATAAGGGTTAAGATTAACTAACAAATTTGGATTTGAAGGAAGGAATAAATCAGAATGAATTTATATTGGCAATTTTGATACATTAGGTTCTAAAACATTTGTTTGAGTTCTCTTTGATGTCATTACTTAAACTGGAGGTAAACAAAGTACAGTACTGCTGCCTCGACTGACACTACTCCGTCTTATGTGTATCCAAAATTACACAATTTTTGAATCGTATACAAAATATTTTAAGGCGAAAAGCACATTGAGGCTATTATCGCCTCTCTAAATATAAGTGTGAGTATAAAGTGTTAAAGTCATAAGTGTAGTGTTGTAAGTCTGTGTTAAGACTCGGGTACCACGAGGAACATCTAAATCCTCTCAATAAGTGCAGCTGGTCTGCACCCCCCTCTGCGGGGGGTTATGACTCAAGTGATATGACTACTAATGTGTCCCACCAGATGTTTCTTTGTATAATTGTCATTGTTAGTACTTTTTCTTTTGCGCTACTATTTCTGCAAGTTCAGTTCAGCTTACGTACAGCCCAGCTACAAATTATTATTTTGTATTAGTTTATATTTTACAATGTGTGTTTGTTACATATATGGAGACCTGATTGACTCTACTATGCCATATGACATCCAAACAAAGTAGAACTGATTCTCTTTCATAAAACAAGAAAGGAAAATCATTATCTTTATAACGTAAACTTACCATCAAAGACTTCAATGAAAAAAAAACATAAAAATGTATGAATTGGCAAAGAAATTTAACCTACCGTAATCAACAGTTATAAGAAGTAAGAAAAAAATTCTTGAAGCTGTGAAAAATGTTCAATCTTTGAATTCAAGCAGCATACGTAAATGTCATGGTATTTTGTAAACCCTTTTATGTCAAAATAACTTTTGTTTATGTTTTTGAAATTTATAATATGTAATATAATTTGTTGTACTGTATTATCTAAGATTTTATTACCCATTTCTTTCTAAATTATTGTTTATTCTAAATGACTTTGAATTACTTTATTTAATTAATTTTTTTATTTTTATATTATTACAACTGAAGTATGTCCTGTCATAATTCTATCTTCATATGTAATTTCACTGTTTACTGGGTCGCAGCCCGACAGCTGTTCCCAATGTGTTTACTGGCTTAAGAGGTCCACTGGCTTGGTCCTTTTCAGCCTTCTTGTTGTTAGGTTGTCACACTCGTACAGCAATTGTACGATCTCCTTATTCTTATGCTGCTCTAACCGTAGACGATACTTAACGGAGAGCTTCTTGATTATTTCTGCAACAGGTTCAATGCCTAGGTCTTTATGCAGGTTGTCATTACTGACATACCACGGGTGTTGACAATCGTCCACAATATTTTAGTCTTCTAGAAAGAAGACTTGTATTATGTCAATATTGCTTTTTTTGGTACAGCCCCATAGCGGTGCACCGTAAGTCCATACACTTGTTTGTACAGTAGTAGTTTTTTGCTTATTGACAATTCGGAATTCCTTCCAATGAGCCAATACATTTTACTTAATTTGAGATTTAGTTCTTCTTTTTTCTTTTTTACATGCTCTTTCCAGCAGAATTTTGTATCCAGTGTCATCCCGAGATATTTTGCACTGTTTGCATATGTTACTTGTTTTTCATTTAATACTACTGGTACTGGTGATGTGTATAGATTTTGTTTCATTGAGCTTAATTCTCAATTTTTTCGTCCATCGACTAATTGTGTTAATAGCATTCTGTAGTTTCTCTGTTGCTTCACAAATATTGTCACCCACTGTTAATATTACTTTGTTTAATTAATGTGTCAAGAATTTAAATTAATGTGTTTTTATTTGATAGTTTTAAAAAGAATTCTTATAATATGTCATAAATTGAAAAGTTATGTATTGGACTGCTACATTAATTTTGTTCAGATTTTCACCATTAAATAATAATACATGAATACGTAAATCAATAATAATATAACTCAACTTGTAATATAACCTTGCAAAATACAGGCTGTAATAGTATTGTGTGTGTGTGTGTGTGTGTGTGTGTGTGTGTGTGTGTGTGTGTGTCTGTGCATGCAGTGTGTGTGTGTGTATGTGTGTGTGTGTGTGTGTGTGTGTGTGTGTGTGTGTGTGTGTGTGTGTGTGTGTGAGAGAGAGAGAGAGAGAGAGAGTGTGTCTGTGCATGTGCGTGTGTGTGTGTGTGTGTATGTGTCAGAGAGAAAGCTTATTAGTAATAATTATAATTGCTAATAATAAGTAAAGTAATAATGATAAAATAAGTGCTTTAAAGGTTCTTAAAATGTTATTAAATGAAATTATTTTATACCTCCATAGTTTTAAACATTCCTGTCTTGCTATTTTCCTCATTACTAGGTAATGAGTTCAGTCTAGATTTGATGAGATTGTTGGCCTGAGTGTCCACTTGAAATTGACTAGCAATGCTTCTGATGAAATTTCTTTCCCAAGCTGCAGCATGGCTGTTTACTTCCAGTTCTTTTACCTGAAACATTGTTTGAAAATTTTAAGGTCAAACTACAGTCTTTTATATAAAAATAACATTTTGATTTTCCGTTTCCTTAGAATTAGAACTAGTTATATTAAAATTTAATAAAGATTTTAATCTAAAGTATAAACAAAATACATTACTATTATGTCTAACAATATTAATCCGTAATATCATAATTTAGTTACTTGGAACACAAAATTTACTTTATTTATTTAATTAATTTGAAATATTATTTATTATAATTATTTTAGAGTTTTTAATAATTAAAAAAAATATCCCTACAGATTTTTGAAACCATAAAAACCATCACATGGTTTTTCACCATTTTTGCTCCCATCACATCCAGCATATTCTATTTACTCTGCTGTATTTTTTTTTTAATTTCAAATTTGGTGCACTGATTTGAGTTTTGAATTTTTATTTTGTAGTATGAGCATAATTTGACAAAAATCTATTAAAATAAATTAAAACAAGCCGCATTGCATACAGTTATTCAGCGCTATAAATGTAAAATATAGTAGGGCCCGTATTTAGCTTATAACTCACTTGTCCAAACAAATGCCGTGTTCATTCTCGCCTGGCACATGAGATTCTCACATTTCTTTGACTTTTAATCTATACTAGCCTACTTGTATAAATTCTGTACATTTCTTAGCCAAAATATTGATTTATCAAATTTTAGCAGTAACAGTGACTTGGTCTGGATATCGGAGGGTCTGGACATCACAGGGCTGGATATGTAAGGTTTTACTGTACTAAATATAAACTTGCTGTGTTCAGTGTAATGATCTGCCTTCCCTAGCTTTGTCAATTCTACATTCGTTGACACATTTCGGAAAACGCCATCTTCAAAAACTATATCTATTCTCTATGGCTTGCATTCTTAAGATTTTAGATGAAATGAGTCGGTTAGAGAAAACCTTACCAGAGCGAGACAATTGACTGAAGCCACAAGCCAGAATCAGCTGGGGTCCTAAGTACTACAAAGACCCTGGATCCAGACTCTCCCGGTACACCGACTCATCCGTTAAAGTCTACTGGGCTCCAAGGATGGATTGCTTAGAAGACTTTCCCTCAGAATTTAGCTTAAGTTTAGAGAAACCTAAATATTAACATGAGGAGAAATGTCCGTCTGTTTCTTTCTTTTTGGTTGGTCTGCTTTCTGATGTTATTGGCTGTATATTATAGAATGTATTTCCCTTTAGTAACGTGACTGCGTATTTTGTTTTCATGTTTATTTATTTCAAATATATTTTTCTAATGAATCTTTTTTAATTCAAGGAGTTTTTTAATTGTTTGTTAATTTATTTCTGAGTCTATTACTGTTTATGAATTTATTGTGCCATCAAATCTAGGTAAAAAATTGTGTATTTATTTTGTTTATAGATTTTTTTTTATAAAAAGTTTATTTATTGAGAACTTAAATTGAAGAAATATTCTGTAGTTTTTATATAATTTTGTTGACTGCCATTATTACAGTACACAAATATTAAAATTACATTGCTAGCAGTATATGTATAAATTATTATTATTATTATTTTTATGTTTATGTTTGATTTCCGCAGTTTACTTAAAGTTGACAGCAGTTGACTTAGATATTTTATAAAGTATTGAATATTAAAAAATATAAATTTTTATGTTGCAGTTCCCCTTCGTTTGAAAAATATTACATTTGTAATACATGAAGAATTGTTGAAAAAAGTAAGTTTTATAAAACATTTTTAACTGAGACATTAGAGTTTTATTATTTGATATTAATCATTTTTCGGTTAAGTAGCCTTTGTATTATTTAAAGGTTTATTTATTGAAATGGGTTTTCTAGGTTTAAATGAAAGTTACAAAACAAAACTAATGCAAAATCTTTCAACAAAGTATTAATCATATCATTCTACTATTCTGAACTTCCTTAATAACAATAAGCTTCTTTTACTAACAAAAAAGCATGTTTTCAAACTATTAATTGTTAAAATAAATTTTATAATCAAAATCTAATAAATATTAAATAATAGCTGATATAACCTACAGTTGTTTGTTATTATATTTAAAATTAAGAAATTATATAAAAGTTAATAAAAACAGTTTTTTAATATGTTGAAAAAAAAAGAGTATAGATATAGTTTTTGAAGATGAAGGTTCTCCGAAACGCGTCAACGAATGTAGAATTGACGAAGATAGAAAAGGCAGATCATTATACTGAACACAGTGATAATAATCCTAGCAGAAAAGAAGAAGAATATAAAATAATTTCAAATATAAACTTTCTTAAACTTTATTACCTTATTTTGTAAATAAAATTAAAGAGTTTTTTGTAACACAATGTATTTTGTTTGTTTTGGACTCAGACACTTAACAAAAATACCACTAAATTGTTAAACATAAGGATATACATAAGAACATAATGGTATGTAGACGTATGACTGGTTGACCATAAAAATAATAAAAAGAAACTATTTTCAAGTAAATTCTAAATTGTACTTACAACACCATTTTTCAGTTTGATTTCAAAGTGATTGTCTGTGAGTTGCAAGGGCTGAAATTGCTGCCAATTTTTCGGAATAGGTGTTTCAAACCCATTAGAAAAGTTCTGCTGAATCCGAGCATATTCTAATTGTGAAACCTGAACAAGAGAAAAAAATGTTATAAATTTATAAACAGGTGCCTTTAACAAGTGTGTCTGATATGCCTGTTTTAGAGATTAAACATTCACACATAGTACTTATGGCCTATCATGTACTGGTATAGAGTATACATACACCATAGAATAAAATTAAAATTACAGAAACATTTGTTTGATTATTTGGAAATTTGTTTTTCAAAGATACTAATATGTACAATAATTCACACAGGACAATATAAACAATACAGGAGTCTGACAATACATTACATGTACAATAATATAATATATGTAATATAATATACGAGGTGTGTTAAGAAAGTAACGAGAATTTTTAAATTTTGCGGGCTTGGAGAGTTTAATTATCAAACATTTTTTTTATTATGTTGGTATACATGCCCTTGAAGTATGATAAAACTTTCAGCTGTTTTCATTGTTAACTTTGTTTGTGACAGCCACTAAGGTTAGATGTGCTTTTATGAGCTTGGCGATTTTCATTTGTTAAAAGAAATGGATCAAAGAATTTGTATCAAATTTTGCGTAAAAAATGGAATAAAGTGTAACAAAGTGTGTGAAATGTTAACAAAGGTCTATGGTGATGAGTAAAGCAAGAGCTTACGAGTAGTATAAGCGTTTCCAAGAAGGCCTTGAAGATGTTAAAGATGACGAACGCCCTGGACGCCCCAGCACATCAACAACCGATGAAAACATGGAAAAAGTGAAAGAAATGGTTACGAACAATCGCCAAACACAATTAGAGAGGTTGCTGACGATGTTCGCATATCGACTGGATCATGTCATGACATTGTTTCTAATGTTTTGTGTATGAAACGCGTGGCAGAAAAATTCGTTCCAAAATTGTTGAATTTTGAACAAAAACAGCGGCAAATGGAAGTTGCTCAGGAGTCACTAAATGAAGTCAACTACGATGCAAAATTACTGAAACGTATTGTAACAGGTGACGAAACATGGGTTTACAGATATGACATTGAAACTAAGGCTCAATAATCTCAGTGGAGGCATTCTGGCTCGCCAAGACCGAAAAAGGCTGGACAAGTGCGGTCGAACGTGAAGGTTATGCTCACTGTGTTCTTCGATATTAATGGCATAGTACATCATGAATTCCTGCCACCATGTGAAATGGTCAATAAGGAGTACTATTTACAAGTTCAACGCTGTTTGCGTGAAGCAATCCAAAAAAAAGTCCGGATCAGTGGAAAAACAATTCATGGCTTTTGCACCACGATAATGCACCAGTTCACACTTCATCGCTTGTTCGTAATTTTTGGCCAAAAACAGTACTGTAATGATGCCCCAGCCTCCATATTCGCCAGACATTTCTCCGTGTGACTTTTTCCTATTTCCAAAAATAAATAGAACCTTAAAGGGCTGTCGTTTTACAGCCGTAGATGACATTAAAAGCGCATCGCTGAAAGAACTAAAGGCTACCTCAAAGATCAAGTGTAAGAAGTGTTTCGAGGATTGGAAGAAGCACTGGCACAAGTGCATAATTTCCAATGGTGACTATTTTGAAGGCGACAAAATCAATGTAGAAGAATAAATAAATATTTTGTTCAAAAAATTAAAATTCTCGTTACTTTCTAAACACACCTTGTATATGTACAATGATTTATTTCCGTGTAAAAACTTCACTTTTACTTTAAGTGAAATAGTGAATGAAAAAGAATTAGCATAGTTTTAATATTTCTTTTGTTTTTTCAAGAAGATTTCTCCAAGAACGTTTTTATTATTCTGTAACATTTCTAACTGTTAACTTACCAAGCCAATTTTTGGTTTATCAAACATAAATGGAAATAAGATTTGCTACTTCCAAGATTTTTTAATTACAGTACCAACTTTGTTTTTTTTGGTACTGTTTGGTAAAATATTTAATTAATTATCGATTCTTTTATCATTGTGGTCAAAGTTCACACTGTGGTAATTGTAGTTTTAATCTAAGTGCACGCTCTCGTGCCCCTCCACGTACACCTTATGAATTTACTTACTTTAATACTGAATACTTCACTTGATTTTGGTTGAACAATCACATTAGCTTTGATTAAAATACCAGTAAATTGATTGGTTACTTGATGAATAGCAGATAACGTTCTTGATTTCATAGAATATGTATATTGTTTTCCAACTTGCCATCCTGAAAATAAAAAATAAAATGTCACATATTTTACGAATTACACATTATTAAGTACTGTACTAGTATGGTATTTCCATCACAAAATTTAATGACATACATACAGTTGGATTACAAATTGTAACAAGTAATATCAAGTACGATTTGTCTGATTGCATGGGATATTCATATAGAATAGAAACAAGATATATGTTAAATCATTGATTATTAAACTGATAAAGATTATATTGGAAAATATTTTTTAATTTTACATACCTGAGCTGCTAGATGAGGCAGTAGCAGATGCCACTAAAAAACAAAAACAAAATTAGTAAAACAGATATGGAAACTTAATATCAAAGCATATTAATACATGCTAAACATCAGACTTTAGTATTTTTATTTAATTTTGTTCAAGTGTTACTTTAGCTTGACTTTTTGTAACGCTAAGCACTAACAAAAATAACCGCTGCATGGAGCTGTCTAACTGGCCTAATGGAAATTAACTTCAAAAAACTAACAACAAATATTGACGAATAACATAATGCCAACAAACGTTTTAATATGTAAAAATCGAACTAGGCGCAAACTAGGACTGAGAAATTCAATTCATCTGTAAAAATGGCAGTTATTAATTTATGTTTAAAACATAACTTTTTTATAACACATATTTTTGAAAATCTGCTCTTATCAGAATTAAAATTTACATAAATCGTCTTTTTAAAATTTAATGGAATACATGAAAATGACATCTGTTGGGATCATTTCCTGGGTGACAAACTTGTATCCCAAAAAGCTTATAACAAAATCAAATTTTGTACCAAGTTTGAATCTAAGCAGACCAAAAATTGCAAATGCCTACAGTGCTAAAAGACGCGCGCGCGCACATACATACACACACACACATACGCACACACACCCACCCACCCACACACACACACACACACACACACACACACACATCTGTGCACCCACCCACCCACACACACACACACACACACACACACACACACACACACACATACACACACACACACACACACACACACACACACACACACACACACACACACACACATCTGTGCACACACCCACCCACCCACACACACACACACACACACACACACACACACACACACACACACACACACACACACATACGCATACACACACACACACACACACACACATACACACACACACACACACACACACACACACACACACACACACACACACACACACACACACACACACACACACACACACACACACACACACACACGCTGCACACACACACACACACACACACACATGTGTGTGCACACACACACACACACACACACACACACACACACACACACACACACACACACACACACACACACACACACACACACACACACACACACACACACACACACACACACACACACACACACACACACACATGTGTGTGCACACACACACACACATATGTGTGCACATACACACACACACACACACACACACACACACACACACACACACACACACACACACACACACACACACACACACACACACACACACATGTGTGTGCACACACACACACACACACACACACACACACACACACACACACACACACACACACACACAACATACGCGCGCACGCGCACACACACACACACACACACACACAAATACACTTACACACAATTTTTAAAGACCCTTTAAAACTAGTTCAATTGATCTTAACTGCGTTTCATCCTGATGGTGAAATGCAGTTACTTCAATAAATTTATTTGTTGCTTCAATAAATTAGTCATTTTCGAATTAAAATTCATAAAAATCATTTGCTGTTAATCATAATTCATTTTTTAATTCATAACTGAATGTTACAAATTTGTATTCGTAAAAACCTATAAGTGTGTTGGAAACTTTTATTATTTAATAATATATACCTTTTAACTGTTATTTTAAATTTAATAATCTTATATTGTCAAAAAAGCAATAAAGTCAAATGAGATGTATAAAAACACTTAAAACTTTTTCTCAGTTTTGTACAAATTACCTTCAAGAGATTTCTTTTATTATTTAGTATTGAAATTCTCATAAAGACACACAGGACATATTGAGTTTTTATGGAAATCATAATACATGCATCATATTTGTGGTCAGCAATGCAGTAATCCTTTTTACTTTGAATTTTACATGGAGTCATGTTTAACTGAATACATAATCCTTTCTTAAATTAATTTTTTTACTGGTACAAAATTTAAAATTAATTGTTCTGTTTATAATTTACAGTTTTATTTATTTTTAATTTAAATTATTTCTTGTATTATTTAAATTTTTTTTTATATTTATGCTAATTGTTAATGTTAATATATTTACTGTTGCCATAATACCACATTATGGCAATGTGGCATCAAAATCTCCGGAGGAGATCCCTGTATTATTTCCTTAAATAATATTTTTTTCCTTTCATACAGTAGAAACTATATTAATACCGTCTATATAAATATGTGAAAGAAGCTTGGTTTTACATATTGAGTTTGGTTTCAGAATTTAATTATAAGAAGCCTATATTAATTTAAATTTACTCTTTTATTTGGTCTTATTTTTACGATATATTCCAATTTTCTGAATGATGTAATCCTTCTGTTAAGCTTCAACACCCTTGTTTAATTTATATTTTAAATTTTAAATATTTTTTTTATACAGTATGTCTCTCTCTCTGTGTGTGTGTGTGTGTGTGTGTGTGTGTGTGTGTGTGTGTGTGTGTGTGTGTGTGTGTGTGTGTGTGTGTGTGTGTGTGTGTGTGTATTGTAATGTCATACATAATAGCAGCAGCGTGTGTGTGTAGTTGTGTTTAAGTACTGTAATGGAATTATATAGCAACTAAATTATTTTAATTTAATTTTTAATGGGTGTTTTATTACTATTTATGGATTTTTCTGAGGCCTTCTCTCAACATAAATTTGTATTCTTACTTCTATATTTGACAAACCATATCTAGTTTATATTTTATGTACTTTATTATATTCCATCATTTTGCATGATTGTGTTTTGAAGGACATTGGTAGTATAGGTTGATCAACATTTTTCATAAGCAACAATAGAAAATTAATGTTTTAAATTTTGTTGTCTGCCTAGGAGACAGTCTTTACTTGTATTATGCTGAAGCAGTGCAGTCAATGCTACAAGGTATTATTTTGTAGAGTCATTTTATTTTATTTGGTTAGAAGTGTGTACAGTTAACAGTTTTTTTGTATATATTGGAATTGTATTATTCTATATTTTTATTATTATTCTATGTAAAAAAACCGGTTTTTGTTGCTCTATTTATTAGTAACATTTATTACAAAGGGCACTACCTGAATATTATCTAAATCAGATTAATATTATTTATTAAAAATTATGAAAAATAAAAAAGTATTATAAAACACAATGAAGACATTTTATTATTTGTTATTATTACAAAAACATTTGACACAAGGTACTTGTAACACTTTAACTTTTACTATTACTTAAACGTCATGAACAAACAAAAAGCAGTACATTTTCCTAAATACAAATATAAAAATATGTTAAAAACCTGCTAAGAAGGTATTCCATACGTATACATACAACCCCTCCCAACTGGAGCAATTGCACCCTCTCCTAAATTCACCTATTGTTCAATCTACAAAAGAAAGATCAAAATAAGATCTTTGTTAAAATGAGTTTAGTAGTTCAATAGAGTTGACAATTTTCTGATATTTTTAATTTTTACAATGAACAAAAAAATATTATCTAATACCTGCAAAAGTATAAAAGAAAATGAAAATACCCCACTCTCTCTCTCTCTCTAGTGTGTGTGTGTGTGTGTGTGTGTGTGTGTGTGTGTGTGTGTGTGTGTGTGTGTGTGTGCAAGTTGTGGTTTTTTAAAAATGCACTGCCAGGTTAAAAATTTCAAGGTCAATCATAAAAAGGAAGCAGTTTGTAATACACTTTAACTTTTTTGTAGACTTTAATTTTTATTAAATTTCTTATTAAGCAGTAATAATTGCGTACATACTGACACTAAGTTATCTGTTTACAGTCATAATAAAGTGAGTTCTTTTTGGTCAAAATTTGATCTAACATTTTGTAAAATTTCAAATTCATTTCCTTATTTTTAAGTTTTTGTGATTTTTCCATATAGCATAACTAATTTTTTTATGTTATTTTAACAAAAACACTACTTACAACTACGACGAACAAAATTACATCATTTTTTAGCTCCTTTTTTTAATAGAAATCGGTGTAAATTTTGCCATGGATTTATTAACCTTGCGACACTGTTCAGACTCAACTGTTCTCATATTAAAATAACATAACCGGTAATAATAGAAAATTTATAAAAATAAAAATGCTTTTTTGATTAAATTCAAAATTATTGCTAAGAAATTATTTTTAAATTTAACACCCAATCTTTATCATAGTCTTACTTTTATAGAGAGTTATGTATTGCAAACATATTTCATTCAATATTTTTGCATTATATTTTTCAAAATGAAGTATCTCTATTTGGAATGTCATCCCTCCTTGTTAGAACCAATGAGTCCATTCTCTCCTAGCTATAACACAGTTCTTCCTTTTTACATCCCTACCTACTTTGTTTCTAAAATAATTTTTCTTTATTTTGCTCCAATATATTAACTTTGAACTAACTACAATATGTAGTTAATGTCATATTTTAACTTCATAGAAAATAATATTTTTTTTAACGAGATAAAGTGTAGCCTACATATACAAAATAAATTTTGTAGCAACTGAAAATGTGTTTAGGTTCTTACAAAAAAATATACTGACTGATCTAACAAGCAGTAACAACTTACCCAAGCAGCATAACAGTAACGAAGCCCACATTTTGTATGTGGCTGCAAGATCTGGAATG
>CM040182.1:6207604-6212604 GCA_022606455.1 Callitettix versicolor
GAAACATTGTTAATGATACGGTGGCTACAATTCAAATTAGTGGTTGTATAATTAATTACGATAAGCTGTTAGAAACTAATCTATATTAAAAAGCTGGCGCACGCGACACACACACACACACACACACACACACACACACACACACACACACGCACACACACGCACGCTCACACACTCACACGCACGCTCACACACACACGCACTCTCTCTCTCTCTCTCACACACACACACACACAAATACACTCACACTCACACACACACACACACACACACACACACACACACACACACACACACACACACATACATACCACACACGCCCACACCCACACACACACACACACACACACACACACACACACACACACACACACACACACACACACACACACACACACACACACACACGCACGCACGCACGTTCGCTCAAACACACACACACACACACACACTTTATATTTAGTATTCATAAATAAAATGTAGCCTGTTTATTAATTAACACTAAATATAAAAATTCAGTTCTAATGGAATTCTGAATAATAATGTTTTATTGCGTTAAAAATTTAAATACTGGATTTTTGAATATTTTAAAATTTATTAAAGTGGTACAGTTTGCTTTTTGCTATTAAAAATGTATAATACTGTCATTGGAAAAGTATGCCGTGCACGTAAACGTGTATGTACGAAAGTGCCCGTTGGTGTGTGTGTGTGTCAACTTTTGCTTTGCCTAAACCTCTTTTAATAATCAATAATAATTCTATAATAATGTAAAAATTAATTGTTCATTTTTCTTTTAAAAATATTTATACTGACGATAAATATGACTTTATTTAAGGATCCAAGTTTGCAAGTTCATATTTTGTTGCTTCATGAAAAATAGTTTAAAGAACGGCCTGTATATACAACTGTGACGATATTCTATGTATTTGACATGAAGTACTACTAGAAAACCGAAGTCAAACGAAAACTTCTTTCTGCAAGTTCATAACTAGTAAATAATAATTACAATATACTAACTCTACATTAGTATATTAAAATTTTTAATTTGTTAGGCTCAATGAATCATCAAACCTGTCCAAAATTAAGCAATATTTAGAGAAAAAAATGTACAGTTATATTACTAAAAATTGACAACCTAATAAAGTGTAGATTGAAAACTTATATGAGAAGATAAAATTTATAATGAAAATTCTTTATAAAATAAAACTGTTAGGAACTTGTTAGAATGGTTTTGTATGTACTGATGTATTATAAAATAATTTTGAAAAAATTTTTTTTCATTATTTCAACTATTAATTGTGTTAATATACCGAAAAATGTATGTAATTTGTCAGCGCTACTTATTGGTCGTTTTAGAACTATCTTTACTGCTGGCTAAAGACAGAAACATTGTTAATGATACGGTGGCTACAATTCAAATTAGTGGTTGTATAATTAATTACGATAAGCTGTTAGAAACTAATCTATATTAAAAAGCTGGCGCACGCGACACACACACACACACACACACACACACACACACACACACACACGCTCACACACACACGCTCACACACGCGCACGCTCACACACTCACACGCACGCTCACACACACACGCACGCTCTCTCTCTCTCTCTCTCTCTCACACACACACACACACACACACACACACACACACACACACACACACACACACACACACACCACACACAACACACACACACAAATACACACACACCTACACACACACACACACACACACACACACACACACACACACACACACACACACACACACACACACACACACACACACACACACACACACACACACACACACACACACACACACAAACACACACACACATGCACACACACACACACACCACACACACTTTATATTTAGTATTCATAAATAAAATGTAGCCTGTTTATTAATTAACACTAAATATAAAAATTCAGTTCTAATGGAATTCTGAATAATAATGTTTTATTGCGTTAAAAATTTAAATACTGGATTTTGAATATTTTAAAATTTATTAAAGTGGTACAGTTTGCTTTTTGCTATTAAAAATGTATAATACTGTCATTGGAAAAGTATGCCGTGCACGTAAACGTGTATGTACGAAAGTGCCCGTGTGGTGTGTGTGTGTGTGTGTGTGTCAACTTTTGCTTTGCCTAAACCTCTTTTAATAATCAATAATAATTCTATAATAATGTAAAAAATTAATTGTTCATTTTTTCTTTTAAAAAATATTTACACTGACGATAAATATGACTTTATTTAAGGATCCAAGTTTGCAAGTTCATATTTTGTTGCTTCATGAAAAATAGTTTAAAGAACGGCCTGTATATACAACTGTGACGATATTCTATGTATTTGACATGAAGTACTACTAGAAAACCGAAGTCAAACGAAAACTTTCTTTCTGCAAGTTCATAACTAGTAAATAATAATTACAATATAATAACTCTACATTAGTATATTAAAATTTTTAATTTGTTAGGCTCAATGAATCATCAAACCTGTCCAAAATTAAGCAATATTTAGAGAAAAAAATGTACAGTTATATTACTAAAAATTGACAACCTAATAAAGTGTAGATTGAAAACTTATATGAGAAGATAAAATTTATAATGAAAAATTCTTTATAAAATAAAACTGTTAGGAACTTGTTAGAATGGTTTTGTATGTACTGATGTATTATAAAAATAATTTTGAAAAAAAAATTTTTTTTTTCATTATTTCAACTATTAATTGTGTTAATATACCGAAAAATGTATGTAATTTGTCAGCGCTACTTATTGGTCGTTTTAGAACTATCTTTACTGCTGGCTAAAGACAGAAACATTGTTAATGATACGGTGGCTACAATTCAAATTAGTGGTTGTATAATTAATTACGATAAGCTGTTAGAAACTAATCTATATTAAAAAGCTGGCGCACGCGACACACACACACACACACACACACACACACACACACACACACGCACACATACACGCACGCTCACACACACACGCTCACACACACACACACACACTCTCACACACACACACACACACACACACACACACACACACACACAAATACCCACACACACACACACACACACACACACACACACACACACACACACACACACACACACACACACACACACACAACCACACGCTCACACACACACACACACTACACACACACACACACACACACACACACACACACACACACACACACACACACACACGCACACACGTTCGCTCACACACACACACACACACACACACTTTATATTTAGTATTCATAAATAAAATGTAGCCTGTTTATTAATTAACACTAAATATAAAAATTCAGTTCTAATGGAATTCTGAATAATAATGTTTTATTGCGTTAAAAATTTAAATACTGGATTTTTGAATATTTTAAAATTTATTAAAGTGGTACAGTTTGCTTTTTGCTATTAAAAATGTACAATACTGTCATTGGAAAAGTATGCTGTGCACGTAAACATGTATGTACGAAAGTGCCCGTTGGTGTGTGTGTGTGTCAACTTTTGCTTTGCCTAAACCTCTTTTAATAATCAATAATAATTCTATAATAATGTAAAAAATTAATTGTTCATTTTTTCTTTTAAAAAATATTTACACTGACGATAAATATGACTTTATTTAAGGATCCAAGTTTGCAAGTTCATATTTTGTTGCTTCATGAAAAATAGTTTAAAGAACGGCCTGTATATACAACTGTGACGATATTCTATGTATTTGACATGAAGTACTACTAGAAAACCGAAGTCAAACGAAAAACTTCTTTCTGCAAGTTCATAACTAGTAAATAATAATTACAATATAATAACTCTACATTAGTATATTAAAATTTTTAATTTGTTAGGCTCAATGAATCATCAAACCTGTCCAAAATTAAGCAATAATTAGAGAAAAATGTACAGTTATATTACTAAAAATTGACAACCTAATAAAGTGTAGATTGAAAACTTATATGAGAAGATAAAATTTATAATGAAAAATTCTTTATAAAATAAAACTGTTAGAAACTTGTTAGAATGGTTTTGTATGTACTGATGTATTATAAAATAATTTTGAAAAAAAAATTTTTTTTTCATTATTTCAACTATTAATTGTGTTAATATACCGAAAAATGTATGTAATTTGTCAGCGCTACTTATTGGTCGTTTTAGAACCATCTTTACTGCTGGCTAAAGACAGAAACATTGTTAATGATACGGTGGCTACAATTCAAATTAGTGGTTGTATAATTAATTACGATAAGCTGTTAGAAACTAATCTATATTAAAAAGCTGGCGCACGCGACACACACACACACACACACACACACACACACACACACGCTCACACACACGCACGCTCACACACGCGCACGCTCACACTCACTCACACACACACACACGCTCTCTCTCTCTCTCACACACACACACAAATACACTCACACTCACACACACACACACACACACACACACACACACACACACACACACACACACACACACACACACAACCACACACCCTCACACACACGCACGCTCAAATACACACATACCTACACACACACACACACACACACACACACACACACACACACACACACACACACACACACACACACACACACACACACACACACACACACGCACGCACGCTCAAACACACACACACACACACACACACACACACACACACTTTATATTTAGTATTCATAAATAAAATGTAGCCTGTTTATTAATTAACACTAAATATAAAAATTCAGTTCTAATGGAATTCTGAATAATAATGTTTTATTGCGTTAAAAATTTAAATACTGGATTTTTGAATATTTTAAAATTTATTAAAGTGGTACAGTTTGCTTTTGCTATTAAAAATGTATAATACTGTCATTGGAAAAGTATGCCGTGCACGTAAACGTGTATGTACGAAAGTGCCCGTTGGTGTGTGTGTGTGTAATCAACTTTGCTTTGCCTAAACCTCTTTTAATAATCAA
>CM040182.1:6222604-6285104 GCA_022606455.1 Callitettix versicolor
CAAATTAAAGTAATTCAAAATGAGGATTTAAATTTGATATATAATATTTTTGGTAATAATGGGATTCCGTCAAATTTTAAATCTTTTTCATCAAATTTAAGAATATCTTTTTTTAGAATAGAAAAATATAAATTTCTACAACTTACCGAATGTACATGGGGATATGGTTTGAGTTCCATTAGGACATGATTCTTTCAGGCAGAAACAAGATTTCTTAGAAGGCTGGTAAAGAAACATGTTTGGATCTAAGACATATTGCATTAATGGAATTCCTCCTTTCTGAAATGTAAAGTGAGAGATAAGTTAAATTAATTTATTATTTTTACTGTGTGACATAAGCAGATTTAATATCACTGTAAAAGGACATGTTTCAAACATGATTTTTAAATAATAATAACAATAATTACCTTCAATAACAGTGTACTCTATACAAACTATACAACAATAAGTTTTGTGAATACATCAATAAGTTTTGATAATGAAGCTAATACAAAATGTGTTAACAAATAAAAAATTGACAAAGCTAGGAAAGGCAGATGAACGTACTCAAAAAAATAATAACATTTTTGCTGAAATAAAGAAGATTATATTAAATACGTTATGAAATTATATCTACTGTGTTCAGTATAATGATCTGCCTTCCCTAGCTTCGTCAATTCTACTTTCGTTGACGCGTTTCAGAGAACCTCCATCTTCAAAAACTATATCTATACTCCTTTACAGATATAGTTTTTGAAGATGGAGGATCTCCAAAACGCATCAACGAAAGTAGAATTGACGAAGCTAGGGAAGGCAGATCATTATACTGAACACAGTGATAATAATCCTAGCAGATAAGAAGAATAATATAAAAAGAAGATTATATCTACGTAAAACAGTTGCTTGATAAATTAAATGTTAGGATTCAAAGGTTAAAATCAAATATGTGTCTTTCAGTGGCAGCTCGTAGCTAAGGGTGCTGTTCCAGAAAATTCTTAGCTTTTGTTTTAAAACTGCGTAAAAGTTGTAAATTGTGTAAAACATATATAAATAGAAAATTTATTTAGAAACTTTATAAAATCTTAAATGTACAAAATCAAACATGTTTCACTTACTTTAACCTAAATTGTTACAGTTCAAGCAAAATCTGTTCATTTAAAATAAAAATCCATTCTTCTTGTCCTAATTTGCACAAAAACATCAATAATTTTTACCTTGGATCTCTCTTACAGTTTCCTGTTATAAAAAAACCGGAAAAAATAAATCAAATATATAGCTGGAATCAAAATAATAAAGTAAGTCTATACTTTATCACATTCGAGAAAATGGTACATGGTTTTAAGTACAATACATGTCAAGGCTGACACTGCAGGATTGACAGTGGTCTCCCTTGCAGCTTCACACGCAGTATCTCATGTTTGCATGCGCACAACAGTCAAAGACCTTGCTGCTGGAACTGTGAAGTGCACAGTTTGATACAAAGATTTTTGTATCTTTTTCATAAACTGGGGGATTGTTACTGACATTAAGCTTAAGGATTACATATTATACAAGTATAAAAAAAGAATTAAATAAAAAAAAGGGACTCGTTTATTAAATATTATTGAAGATATCAAGTGGCCTATCCACAGTGCCTATACGTGAGCTGCCACTGCTCTGTCTTTATTCTTATTACTACTACTTACATTGATTTCCTTTTTATAATAAAGTGTGCTAGTTCTACATGAGCCGTCTGAGAATACACTTAATGGTTGTTTTCTCGCAACAAGTGTTGGAGGGTATATTGTACCATCTGATCCACTTAACGTATCACATTCATCAGCATTCCATTTCTTTAAGTTAGAATTACCATTGATTTTCTCATAAATTCCATACAAATCTATATTGTATTTCCCAGTGTTCATTGTTATCACGTCACTGCTTAAGCCTATTCTCTGGAAACGTTGCATTACAAAAACATTAATTAAATTTATTTTAAACGCACTTGAAAAGTTACACAGAGTATTATGTGTGAGGTGTGGCTAAAAAAAATAACTGACGATTTTTTTAAAGACAACCAGTGAGTGTGTCGAAGTCAAGCGCTACATTGCTGAGTCATGTGGCATGTTCTCTCCATTCCTGCAGCCGATACAATTGCCAACCACTTAGTCGGGCTGTGACCTTTGTTCATATTAGACTATGAATATGGTCTATATTCACTGTGTTAGTGTTATGTTTTTGTGTCATTTGAGAAACAAATTTTATAGTTTCTATATTAATTTTTAAAAATATACATTTTTAATTAACCCCACATAAGTTTTTTTAGAGCTGTTGCTTGAGCCACACCAATTTTGTCATTTTGACAAAAGATAGAAAAGACATACAACAAAGACAAAAGCCAAGCAAATCTTGACAACTCAAAAAGTCATGTGCATAGTGTTTTGGGATTATACTATATACACAGTCAGGGTATTATATTGATATAATTATTATATTTTATGTGAAACAATCAATATAAATGTCACTTAGGAAACTGTGCTGTAAAATACAGAATGGTGCTTGCAGACGATTGCTCTGAAAATTCCCTTTAAATTTTCCTTTTTGCTCTTGACCCTTATGACAGAGGCTGTGCCCCATTTGGCCAGCTTTTTGTTGTGTGGTAACTTCCCTCATTCTATTTGCATACTTACTCATGGGAACATGAGTAGCTAGGGAAATTATATTTGCCCACACAGAGCCCTGCATGAATAGATAAGGCTAAGGTTCCAGGGTTCCATTTGATACACCATTAGGCTGCTTGTTTGACAGTTACTTAGCCAGGTTATGTAAAGTTGTGAATATGTGTATGTGTGTGTGTTGAGTAGATGAAGGAGAGTGAGATAAAGGTGCATGGGGATTACTAAACCCATCAGTTGCTACCTTCAACTGCCTCCACTGGGGACTTTTTCTGTAATTTTCCTAGGTTTTGTTATTATTACCAAACGGAACTTACTTTCTGGACACACCTTGTATTAAGTCACATGAAGTATAAAACAATAAAAAAAATTATACAAAACTCTTTCTCATTTACGTTACAAAATATAAACTTATTTCTCATCTTGATTTGCCATTACTAGTTTAGCGGAAATGTTTTTTTATATTGAATTGTAGTTAGATTACAATTTTTCATTTTTAATTATAGCCTAAATATTTATGTTATATCTATGTAATTAATGATAGATACGTTAAAGACTCACACATTTATGAATGAATATTATGGTACCGGAACCTATGTCTATATAAAAATCACTGACTCAATTTATATACAAGTATAAGAACATGTGTAGGTTAATACAACAGAATAAGCAAACACAACTAAACTTAGTAACATTTAAACATGGTACAATTAAATAAAATTGTATACAGGTACCTACCGTTGATAGCAATCCATACTTTGAAGGTACATTTTCTCCTAAAAGTGTTTTTATATCGCTCCCAAATTTTGAAAACCAGTCTTCATAGCCCATAAGCAAATCATTCACTGTCATTTTATTGAACACTGGAGCTTTAAGAATATATTTTAATGTGAAAGAAAATGTCTTAATCCAGTCACTCATCGTGTATGCGGCTGACTGAAGAAAATTAAATTTAAAACAAATTAGATTAAAATGCCTAAAATATTAAATCCACATTTATTTAGTGCTTATTTCAGACTGATGTAGGCTGCTCTATCATTCTATGGTTAAACACCATAACAATAGTTGTAGAGTAAATATTATCTTCATTGTTCTCCTTAACAGTCTGTGGACCTTGAAGACACATTGAAATTTATTCCCTGTAATCGAAATGTTAATTAACGATACCGATTACTCCGATATTTGTCAAGATAAAATTATGTTTGATATCTCATTTTAAAAGTCTTGTGTGTGGTCTGCTTTTTACATTTTGATAAATATTTTTATTTTAAACATGGCTGCTGTATCTTTAAAACAAAATGCAAAAATACATAAAAAGCGGACGACACTCCCACACACAAGACTTTTAAAATGAGTTATTAAACATTACTCCATATCTTAACAAATAATGGAGTACAGTGGTACCTCGATATATGAGTGCCCTAATAAACGAGTGTTTTGAGATACGAGCCGCCGAGCTTGCGATATTTTGCTTTGAGATGAGAGCAAGATTTGAGATACGAGGAATTGCACACTACACCGCTCCACACAACCCCAACATGTGGGGCGCATGTTGGTGTAGTATGCAGCATCTAACAGTTTCTCCCACCTCAGACTAGATCTCAGTCTGTGTGCGTATGTTCTGGAAGGACCACTTTAACATCGTGATATGCCTAATACTTATTGATCAGACCTTGCTGGGTGTTACAACGAGGACCATAACCTCTACATGGAAGAAGCTGTGACCTGAGGCTGTAGCTGAAAGGGCCTTCGAAGGATTTGGAACCCGAAATGTCTGTGGTAAAGGAGATTGTTTCTCTAGGAAAATCCATGGGTCTGGAGGTGGATGAGAGAGATGTGAACGAACTCATCGAGGAACAATCTCAGGAGCTGACAACCGAGGAGTTACACATGCGCAGCAGCATACGGTGGTTCAACGAGTTTTGAAGTGGAGCCTGAGATGGAGGAGGTTATCTCTACAAGAGATATAAAGGAGATCTTGGGAATATGGGAGAAAGTTGTAGAGTTCGTGGATAAAAATCACCCCAAAAAAGTTGCAACTGGTCGTGCATCGGAGTTGTTCAACGAAATTTGCATAACTCATTTCCGCAATATTCTGAAAGAGAGGAAGAAACAAACCTCCTTGGACAGTTTTTTTAAATGATCTGCAGGTTAAAATCAGCAAAGCGTGATGAAAAAAGCGATGACCAGTGATGAAAATTAAGCGCTTCCATAAGCACTTCACTTTTTCTTTTATTATGTTTTTATAGAATATGTATTTATTTATAAATAAATGTTTCTTCTTGTAAATACATTTTTCTTATTCAAAAACAATTAACAAAAACAACTGAGGTGGTGTTTTGGGAGCTGAAACGGATTAATGGCATTTCAATTAATTTCAATGTGAAAAATTGCTTTGAGATACGAGCAATTTGACATACGAGCAAGGTTACGGAACGAATTAAACTCATATGTCGAGGTACCACTGTAATATGTATTGTTAATTAACATTAGACTTACAGGGAATAGATTCAAAATGGTAGAAAGGGTCCACATACTCTTAATTATAAGATTTCCATCTTACTACAGGTAAAAGTTGTTCAATTATATTTCAGATCAAAATAAAATAGTTTCGTTCATTGTTTTGAAAATGACAAAATAAAACGTTAAACTAAATGAAAGTTGAATAAGATTTTATTCGATTCTTAAAACTTAATTGCAATATTGAAATTATTTTCAATATCATAGGTATGTTGCATGTAGACAAACAGATAATTTTGGTTATAATAAAGAAATATAATCATAACACACATCTGTCTTGTCTTTGAAACTATCAACACTGAACAACATTTGCGTGCAAATGAATATTTTGTTACGCAAAAATAACACAAGGCAAAATTGTCCAAGAAGGTAATAATTTGGGCAAGTTTATATAGCAAAATCTGTTCATCAGTGTTAAAAATCACTTTAAAAAAATCATAACAATGATTACAATGAACAAATCAGATTTACAAAAAGCATAATATAGAAATGTTTGGTATTGTTAATAATATAGAAAGAAATTCCTTCTTTGGACACCTAACTCGATTACCGGAGAGTAGACTTACGAAGAGATTATTGGACTACCAACTGAAGTGCAAAGTTAAGAACAACTGGTTGAAGGAGGTGGAACAGGACTTGGAGGAGCTAGGAATAACCAGGGAGCAATTGGCAGGAAGAAGGGAAAAAGCGATATTAAAAAGTCAGGAAACCCAATTACAGTTTAGGGAAAAACGTCCATGAAACGTAGTATATTCGGAAGAACTCAGACTTCAGAGATCAATAAGATTAAAAAAATACTGGGAAGATCGCAGAAAAACCAAAAGACTTAATTAAATTGACTGTGTGTGCTCCAATGTGGACTTATATATATATATATATATATATATATATATATATATATATATAAAAAATAGAAAGAAATTATACTGGATAAAGAGATTTTGGTGGACATAAACTTATACAAGCAAAATCAATTTTAATGCATTTAAAAAAAAATAATGTAATGAGTTGAGTGCTAAGACGTTATATATAATTAATTACAGATACTGTTCTTAACAGATTCTTCTAATAGCTCATTTCCCAACGGAAATTTGGAAGAACTCAACATGTTTTCTAAGTAAGTACCATTTTGAAATAAGCCGCTGCAGAGCTATGGTTGCCATGCACACAAGCATACATCTGTGCACACAAGTACCTATATCTGCTCACTAGCCAGAAATGCCATTGGAAGCATTCCACTGTGTTTACATCTGTCTGTAAGATTTAAAATGCCCCAGTCAACTGAACATCCTTCCATCTGTGAAATATGCATTAGGATTTATTTTATTAAAGTAAAAGATGTGAAAGCAGTTGTAAATCATCAGCAGATCACTGAACTATGAGTAAAACAATTTTAAGAAAATGGGGTAGACATTTTTATTTATTTTTTTTATTTTGAGGCGAAACGCACATTGAGGCTATTATTGCTTCCGAAAATGTAAGTAGGCCGCCTCGGTGGCCTAGTTGATAGCGTACTGGGCTTTCACCCCGAGGAACCAGGTTCGATTCCCGGTCAGGGCTTGGCATTTTCATACGCTATAAATCATCCCATCATCTGCATTAGCCCAAGTGTGCACAACAGTCGGACATTAAATACCAAAAAAAAAAACCTAAATGTAAGTGTGAGTGTGAAGTGTTAAAATATAAGTATAGTGTTGTAAGTGTGTGTGTTAGACTCAGGTACCGCGAGGGATGTCTAAATCCTCTCAATAGGTGCAGCTAGTCTGCACCCCCCCTGCGGGGAGAAATTTTTAAAGATGGCCGCATGAATGTTCATGATGAAGAATAAAATGTGTGACCTTCTGTCATTACTTAACATTTGATGCATAAAGTTGATAAAGAAATTCAATATGCTTTATAATTTCACCTGTATCTAAAGGGTTTTCTTAAGTTTCAAAAAGTGTTCTTTATGAAATTGTAGCAGAATGTTTAAATTATCTTCTTGTTTATCTTGTTAGTTGTGCTCGCTCTGGGTGCCAAAGATCTCATTACGTCATATAGCTGGGAACAATCACCTCTGTACAGTCTCGACCTAACACCCAGTGACTACACCATGTTCTTACATTTAAAAAAGCATCTAGATGGTTAGTATCTTTACTGTGATAATGAGGTCAAAATGGCCATGTTGCAGTAGTTAATAAATCAGGTGACAGATTTCAAAAAGAATGGAATTCAATAGCAGGTTGTACGATAAGACAAGTGCTTTAATATTAATGGAAATTATGTTGAAACGTCAATTAAGGCACCAAATTTCATGTTAAGATAAAATTATTAAAAAATGTATACTTTTGTGTTTTTAATTTCAAAACAGTACTTACTTAAAAAACACACTTTGCAATTTGGTTTCCTTTTTTTTTATTTTAAGGCGAAAAGCACATTGAGGCTATTATCGCCTTCCTAAATGTAAATGTGAGTGTAAAGTGTTAAAGTCGTAAGTGTAGTGTTGTAAGCATAAGTGTGTGTTAGACTTGGGTACCGCGAGGGACGTCTAAATCATCTCAATAGGTGCAGCTAATCTGCACCCCCCTGCGGGACAATTCAAGCAGCTAATTTTCAAAGTCTTGTATTATGGTCAATTACTTACTAATATAGCCTAAAAATTTCAAATGATTAGGATTATATACCTATTCTTCCCGTCAGTGGTCTATCAACTCACCTCATAAAGGCTACCGCGGTTTCAAAACTATATAGTTTCATCTTCAGGCCTTACAAAATGTTAAATCCCTCTGTTGAGGTCATCACAAAGTCAAACAAAACATTAAATTTACATCACAAACACTAGGCACAATTACACATTTAAAATATTCATTATGAAATTCGGCTTGGCCAAGCTACACACACGACTCGTACGTCGTTACATTCCGGACTCAACGTCGTTACGGAGTCCGGAATATAAAGACGTATGATTCGCGTATGAGGTAGCCTTTATGAGTTGAGTTAATAGACCACTGACGGGAAGAGTAGATATATAATCCTAATCATTTGAATATGTGGTCCGGTGGCTATGTTACAATAATGAAAAATAAAAACTTTAATTCACTTACTAGTAAAATTATATTGGGTGTTTGTATGGTGTCATTAACATGCCCTGTAGATAGTTCAGGAATAAATGTATAGTCCCTGTACAACCTGTAGCTCACAGTACCATTCCCATGAAATGTTACGTTAACTTTCTTTGATTTTTCTCTGAAAATACATTAATTATTTAATATAATTTAAATTATAATCACGTATCTTATTATCTTATTGTAATATCTCTTAGTATTAGTATTAGGTATAAATGCAAATTGGTTTCATTAATTAGTTATTATTTATTAGAGTGTGGTAAATTCAATCTAATTTGTATTATAAATTCACAGAAAAAAATATTATTAGGCAAAGAAAAATTAAGTTGCCTGTAAAAGACTTTACCTGAATACATAAGGACCTGCTTCCTCTACATGTGGTTTCTCTAATCCATTTATTATAGCTTCTACATTGGTGTAGTTATAAATATAAACTGACAGTAAAGGCTGCCAAGTAGGATTCTTCCACATGTTAATATTTATATTAGATTCATCAAGCACTAGACTCTGAAAACCATTATGAAAATATTAACACTATTTTTCTTTTAAATGATTACATTACACTGAATAAATATACAAGCTTAGGACATAGGCAGATGACCCTTCATACCTAGACACCAAGACATCACCAAGATGTCTTACATCTTCTCAGCTTATTGTACTTTCATATTAATCTTTATACGAGGTATGTTCATAAAGTAAGTTCCATTCAATTTCTTGCCGCGGCAGTGCTGCAACCGCAGTTTGGTACATGTGCAGTAGTTCTACTAAATCAAGAAGGAGATGACACCATTTTGACATCTTTGTTTGTTGTTTAGGCTTTGCAGTGCTTGTTTAGAAAGGCAAAGTTACTTTAAAATCCAATCGCTCGAGAGACTAGATTTGTAATTCGTTTTATAAATTGATAAACACTAAACCAGTCAATATTCATTGAAAGATCTGCAAGGTTTTTGGAGAAAATGTGATGAAAGTGGTAAAGAGATGGGTCTGAAAATTCAATGAAGGACATAATTATCAAGTGTCTGATTATGAACGAAGTGGGCATCTTTAGTTAGTGACAAATTGATTTGTGCAGTAGAAGAAAAATTTAAAAACTATAAGTTTATAATTTTTGCTCTTTCTATGAAATTTACGCAAATTTTAAGATCACTTCTTCATGAAATTGTTTCAGTAAATGTGTTTTCAAAAACTTTGTGCTCGTTGGGTGCCAGAAACGATTACAGAGCAATACAAAAACGGCGTCAGGGCTGTGAAATTCACTTTTTGACACAGTATGACAAAGAAGATGATGACTTTCAGAGCCAGTGACTGGAGTTACGACTTGGGTTGCTTACGAAATCACTGCATCAAACAACATTCAATGGAATGGAGGCACACTTTGTTTCTAACAAAGATTAAAACCAAGCAAAACTTGACAACTCAAAAAATCATATGCACAGTGTTTTGGGACAGACACTATTATTGGTGTGTTAGGATTTAAGAAAATATTAATTTTTTGTTACTAGTCTTAAATATGATAATGAGGTCAGAGCCAAAGAATGAACACTATTGACAAAAAACATAGGAAAATTTACGAAACTGCTGACATACTGCCTGTTGCAATAAGCAACAAGGTATGTGGAACAGCAGTTGAAATAAAAGCATGGGGAAGAAGTAGGGGAGGGACAGTCGATTCCGGAGGGGCTGGAACGTCAGTATTTTCCAGGTGACAGTCGTTTCTGTGAAGATCCGAAGACTTTGCATCGGCACGATCTACGAAAGAGCATTACATCCGGATGGTGTTGAGAAGTGGCAAATCGGAGGTAAAAGTAAATAGACAATTATTGGCGTACACTTCTTCCCCTTTTACTTTTGGTTTGAAAACAATAATATATTTTGGGGAACGTTTTACTTCACATAAGACTACTGTCTTATGTGTTCAAGAATGTGTTCATTCTTGGGGTTGCTACCAACCATAGAAATAAGTGTAACAAAGTAAATGTAAGGTAACATATATCAAGTATTAAAGGTAATTTTTATAATGAACCACTGACAGAAAATTGTTCGAAGGACCCCGTACGTCTTAACAGGTGAATTTTTTTTTTATCACGATGTAAAACAGTGCAAATGTTTACTGCAGGACTCTAGCGAACTGTGTCACGCAATATGGAGTAAGTGCTGAAGGTTGCTCACAAACGATATTGTTTTGATTCATGATTCTTATACTGTAAACGTGACATGAAAACTTACAAGACATTGGCTGGGGCCAGTCTGGCCACCCTCTGTACAGCTCTGACTCACCCCTATCAACTTCTATCTCTTTTGCCCCTGAAATAATTCCTTCGGTGGTAAAATCCTCAATAATGATGACAACACAGGTGGCAATGTTTTGTGAAGAAGAAATACAACAACTTGTGCTACACTATAACAAGTGCTTACAAAATTATGGGAGCTATGTAAAAAAAAAGATTTGTACATTTGTTTGCAACAAACAGTTTTTTTTTTCTGTATTTGTAATAATTTTGTCTTTATTACCAAATAGAACTGCTTTCTGGATGTACTTTGTTTGTTGTTGGACAAACAGTTTATTGCTTTTCATATTTTTTAGGTTATACTAATTTGGTCAGTATAATAAAAAAATTGTTATGACTGAAACCATTCAGAAAAATCTGATCAGCCAATTTTTTAAAATTTGACTTTTTTTGGTGAGGGGGGTGATCAAAATCATTAAAAAACAATTTTTATAAAAACATGTATTGATTTTTAATGATTTACAACCATAATAAAGTTTCAACAATTTATTTTTAAATAATGTAAACGACTAACTAAATAGGCTTGGTTTACAGGTGGGATCTCCTAGTTTGAACTGAATGTCAATTCTCAACCATAGAAGGATTTCACTTATTAATACCAGTTTTGTATGAATTAAACTACTAAAACAGGTTGGCACCATTGTCCAGTTAATAGCTTTCAGAAGGAAGACATTTTAACTTACTTGATCAGTAAAACACAAGGACAAGCCAAACATAACATTAAAATAATTAATTTTTAATCAATTAATTACTTAATTTGATCTTTGTTATATATTTGAAAGCATTTTGAATTAAATATTGTTTCATTTTAAAAAGAATGTGTACTGTTACTTTTATGTATATATTTTACCTTGTAAATTGCTGTTTGATACCAATCTGTTGTCCACATTATGAATGTGATACAGATGTTTAATACAATCGTAAAACAAACTGCCAACAGGCCTGTAAACAAATGTGTTAAAATATTAACGACAATTGCACATAAAGTAAATATTGTATACAATAATAATTGTAACTCAAATATTTAATAACTATAGCTGATTTTTCATAATTTGTAACAGAAAATGTATGGTACACTGAGAAAATTCCCTCACTCGTTTGTGTGCATTGGTAGAAATATACGCAAGATGTGTAAATTCTGGAACTAATAAAATTTGAAGCGAGAACAGAAAATCATATTTTTTAATATAAAACATACAGCTACGAGTAGGCTGATTTATATTTCTAATAACTACACCGTTGATAATTTCTTCCCCGCTGTTGATAATGTCGCAAAGATCAGAGTAACTCCCCCAGTGCCATTATGTTTATTGAAAAGACATTTAGCACACAGTTCAATGGAACAAAACCTGGAATCGAAATTCAGTTAAAGACAGCAAATTAAATCTACTTAATCAGTGATCACAGAACAAGAATCCTGAGAACACTAACTTCATTAATACTGACACATAAATTTTGAAACAACCAAGGTGTTTAAAGGTATTGTTAAAATATTGATGTTTTCTAATTTTATCTGATTCTCAAATTTTCTATTCAGATTCGTTATATAATTTTTTGTGTTTTTGACATTTTTGGATTCAGTAAATATAAACTAACGGAGTACTTTGAAATGGTAACATACTTTTAAAGTTTTGGCACTAAATTTATTATTTACACTGTTGACATTTTGGAAATTAAACATTTTTTATAATAAATAAAACAAAAAAATTCAGTAAATGATATTAATATTATTATTATTAAGTTTAAATACTAACAAGAATAATTATGTTGAGTATAATGATCTACCTTCCCTAGCTTCGTCAATTCTACTTTTGTTGACATGTTTCGGAGAACCTCCATCTTCAAAAACTGTATCTATACTCATAATGAGTATATTATAGTCGTATCTATACAGCAATAGTGTATAGATATAGTTTTTGAAGATGGAGGTTCTCCGAAACGCGTCAACAAAAGTAGAATTGATGAAGCTAGGGAAGGCAGATCATTATACTGAACATAGTGATAATAATCCTAGAAGAATAGAAGAAGAATATAAAGAGGATTTAAATTTCCTTAAAAATCCCATCAAAATTATTTACATACTCTCATTGTTCCAGATTACACACAGAAAACATTGGTATAGAAGATTATTTGTATGCTGTATTTATTTAAAACACATAAAAAACTGTAATTTTAATTTTATTTCTAAATAGGATCTTTTAGTACAAAACTTTTCTATTCTGTAATTCCAGAATAAAATCAAGAAGGCCTTGAAGGTGAAGGATCAATAATCTTTAACGTACATACTTATATACATTTAATACATACTTACAACAATTTATTGGTTGTCGCTGATTCTGAGTTTTTGTTAAGAAAAGTTTACGTTTTTTTCTGTCCATAAATTTACTTCCCGTGGTGATCAATGAAAGTTTTTGGTTTACATCAACAATGTCTTCCAAATTCGTATTGTATTCATTTTGTTTCATAACCAGTGATACTTGCTTATCTCTTCCAGAGTATAATGCTGTTTCGAGTGAAATTGTTCTGCTTTGATTACACCATGGAAAAATCTTCATTTCAAAAATCACCGGTGCTCTTAAATTGGTTCAGTTTTTGAAGTCACTTTTTGGTCTTTGGTCAGCTATTTCTGAAACGTAACACAGAAATGTGGCGGAATAAAATATTTGTAAAAATAAAACTTTACTTTCAAAATATAACTGGTAAAAAAATTATTTGAAGGGAGTAAATTTATTAAAACATTTTTTTTTTGAGAGAATGTAGGAAGTTCAACTATTAATTATCATATTACAATAAAGTTGCCTAAAAACATTTTACTATGCATTAGTCAAACTTAAAGCACAACTATGTGAAATATTGTTTTGTCTATATAATTTATAATTAATTTGACTCTTTTTTGAAGATGAGTTCGCCATTTTAAAAAACAAACAAGTAATATTTTACCTATTCATTTGTTTTCCCAAAATTTTAATTCTGAATGCTTTAAATCCCTGTTTCCCTTAATGTTCTTGCCAAGTAGAAATGTTTACACATATGTAAGGAAGAATGATAATAAATATGAATATTTTATTTTAAGTGTATAGCCTATCGATGAATAAATTAGGAATCCAATACCAACAGCAGCCAACTAAGTTCAATAAATGCATAGGTAGTTTTTTTCTGAATTGAATACATACACAAATTTATAATTTTACTAAAAATCCTTGTTTACAATTTTTTTTAGCAATTATTTAAACTTGTGGCTGTAACTTCAACACAAGAATTGAAAATATGTGGCCACTTTATTTTCAGTTTTGGGGATGGAATAATTACAAAAATTGTTTGACACAAAAGAAGGTTACAATACTGAAAGCCTAGCAATGTTTTCTTGGCTAAGAAAATTTAAAAATTATAAAACAGCTTATAAGTTTTATCTGTTTATTATTTAACAATAGATAGAAAAGAGTTTATGTAAATGTACATAGAGACTATTTCTTAAATTTTTACCCATGTAGATAATCGTAGATAATTTTTACCCATTAACTTAGATAATCGTTTTTCCTTCGACGGTACCTTGTTATAAGTTAGAGATTGACCTGTGTAATAAGATAGAGATTCCGTACTGTGTATTAACTTAGAGACTACAGTTCCGTCAAGTGTGTTGCACCGTGTGTATATGTTGTCGACGCCGCTGCTTGCAGGCGCTTCAGTATCTTTACAGTTTACAGTTGAATATATTGTCAATACTATGGTCAACAACATATCTAAATGTTTATTTTTGACAATTATATGTATAGAAAAATAGAAATATTGGTGTTTTGTCGAAAAAAAACAACGTAAGTTTATATGAATTCATTAATTCATGATTAATTCATTAATTTAGGGCTGTTTTCTTAATTCAATTCGGATATGGTTTGAATAAAGCAGCCTTCAAACAATATTTTTATTATTTCTATTACTATTACTACTACATATGTAAATTAGTATACATTTACAGCTTTGCACATAAGCCTTTAAGAACAAAACCTATCCAAATGAACTTTATATTTTAATAATATATCTTTCTTTAACTAAGCGAGTTCTACTTGTTAGATAAAAGATACTGAAACGCCTGTAAGCAGCGGTGTCGGCAACATATACACACGGTACAACACACTTGACGGAACTGTAGTCTCTAAGTTAATACACAGTACGGAACCTCTATCTTATTACACAGGTCGATCTCTAACTTATAACACGGTACTGTCGAAGGAAAAACGAATCTCTAAGTTAATATATCTCTAAGTTATTACACCTTTCCCTGTTTACCTAGTGGAAAAGTCGGTTTTACAAGACCGAAGACGCAGTCGTTGCTGGTCGAAATTTAGGCTTTTAGATAAAATATTATTTTCATGATTATAAAGAGGACGTTAGGACGGATCTACCGGATTTTCATCACTTACATTTTTTTTCTACTCAATTTATACAAGTTCTGGTTTAGAATAATTTTGAGTTTTTAAGTTGGGCAATTGAGAACGAAAGTTGATCCACACTCTTGAAACATCGAGTATTGTTTCTTAAACACAGGTGGTTATAATTATTCGTAATATTTCATAATCAAGATTATTATATAATCTATACCGTACCTTATATTTTAATAATTAGCCGCCTCGGTGGCCTAGTTGATAGCGTACTGGGCTTTCACCCCGAGGACCCGGGTTCGATTCCCGGGCAGGGCTTGGCATTTTCATACGCTATAAATCATCCCATCGTCTGCATTAGCCCAAGTGTGCACAATAGTCGGACGTTAAACACAAAAAAAATTAATAATTAAACCTTGTTTCACTTGGAATTTTGTTTTTTTTTTAATACTCCAAGGTAATTCGACCAATTTCATAATTCAAATCCCTCTGGCAAACACTTGGATTAAGATAACCTTACTGCTGTGATTATCTGAACGCATTGAATTGTCAACCCGTGTAAGAATCAGTTTAGACAAACTCTGCCACAATGTGGGAATTTTTCGTGTGTTTGTGTAACTATACTAAATGGCGCTGTGTTCGTAGAGGCAAAAAGTTAAAAGATGAACACACCTGTATAGTGTACTTTTACAGTGCGTATATAAACATGAGGAGGCCTGTACTGCGGGGCCCGTCACGGTCCTGCACAGGCATACAGACAGACAGACATACACGCACACTTGTTAAACTTTATTTATTCCTGTGTAGGCCGGTTCCATTGTTGTTCCTGTGACGCCACTTATATGTAAGAATCGAGAAGGTTCCTGTTGGTACCAAATTCCCGTTTCTTCCTCTGTTCTGCAGATGCCCACATGGATTCAACAGTTTGTTTGTGGGCTCCAGTTTCCGGATCTACAAAGTTGGTACTGTGATTTACAGTTAGATGTTCAAACCGCATTGCTGCAAATAGGCCTTCCATAAATCAGATATTGGATAAAACTTTCTGTTTATTACACGATAACAACGTAGCAGCGGTTCTGTCCGGCACAGCATATCAAAACATTTTTGTTTCTATCCGCCGAAAACCCATTGTTGCGGATAGGCCTTCCATAAATCAGATATTGGATAAAACTTTCTGTTTATTACACGATAACAACGTAGCAGCGGTTCTGTCCGGCACAGCATATCAAAACATTTTTGTTTCTATCCGCCGAAAACCCATTGTTGCGGATAGGCCTTCCATAAATCAGATATTGGATAAAACTTTCTGTTTATTACACGATAACAACGTAGCAGCGGTTCTGTCCGGCACAGCATATCAAAACATTTTTGTTTCTATCCGCCGAAAACCCATTGTTGCGGATAGGCCTTCCATAAATCAGATATTGGATAAAACTTTCTGTTTATTACACGATAACAACGTAGCAGCGGTTCTGTCCGGCACAGCATATCAAAACATTTTTGTTTCTATCCGCCGAAAACCCATTGTTGCGGATAGATTCCTCCTAAATTGTGCTTTCTTTTAGAGAAACATTATTCATCGACATCGCAGAGTGAAGAAGTAATGACCCTACACAAACTATAACTTGTAAACAAGTAATTATAAAAAATTAAACTTACCTGCCAAACTGCTGACTACAACTTACTTTCTGGCGTACCAACCATTACTGACCGAGAAATTATTTCATTTTATCTTGAGGCCGCTCCACAGTGCTCGAATCATTCTTGTTTGTCCATGCACATTGTAGACCTACGTTCAGATAAGAACAAACTTAGATTTCATAAACTACTAGCATTACCCGTCGCGGCTTCGCCCACGAAACTTACACTGTTTCAGTAATGTAATAATTTAGAAACATAAAAAAATATATTAATAAAAGCGTGATCATCTAAACTCGTGATTATTTTACAGTGAATATGAAAAAATATTATAACCTGAATATGTTGTTTTATTGTCTTCAAATGTGTTCCATTCGAATTTAAGAAAATTTGATCAAGAATATTTTTGTTCAATACAAACATTTATACCTATTCTATATTTTTGTCCTTTTAGGGGATGAATTCGGGGGAAAATACTGAATTGCGTGTTTCATAGTTTGTGTTTTAAAATATTTTGTTTACTTTTAAGAAAATTTGATAAACAATATTTTTCTCCAATGCAAACACTCTTTTTTCTCCCATGATAACTCTTTTTCTATTTTTATTCTTTTAGGGGATGAATTCAGAAAAATGTTGAAATATGTGTTTCATAGCATATTTCTAGAATATAAGATAAAAAAAAATATTTGTTCAATACAAAATTGTACCCCTTTTTTATATTTTATACCTTCTTTCAATCTCTTTAGGGGATGCGTTTTGGGGAAAATGTGAAACATATATTTCATTACTTATACTTAAGAGTGACTGTGTTACGTTTTAAGAAGGTCAGATGAAAAACATATTTTTTCCAATAAAAATTGTTGTACCTCATGTTTACCTCTTTAGGGGTTGCATACTGGAAAATCGTTTTTCAGTGCACCCCTTTTTCAGTGCATCTCGACAATGTTGTAAGAAGCTACCCTGATAATTTCAAGTCTTTAGCTATAATAGTATTGGCTGTACGTTGATTATTAAATGTGGGCTGGGTTAGTAGTTTAATGGCGTCAAAATCATATTTTTGCAAAATCCTTTATTAGTGCACCTTGACATTGTTGTAAGAATGTACCTTGAAAATTTCAAGTCTGTAGCTATAATAGTATTGGCTGTACGTTGTTTATTAAATTTGGATTGGGTAAGTAGTTTAATGGAGTTAAAATCAATTTTTTGCAAAATCCTTTCTTAGTACGCGCTTAAATATTAAAACGAAGGTATCCTCAAAATTTAAAGTCTCTAGGTTTTATAGTTTGGGCTGTACGTTGATCAGTCAGTCAGTCAGGACATAGCCTTTTGTATAAGAGATGACTATTAAACCCAATGCATTCGCAAATACAATAATCGCGCACTCAACTGTCTCGCTGACGTGATGGAAGCGAAATTCCAATTTTTTTATCCTACCCTCTTTTTGAAATTTTGATTCTCTAAAATATTCAACACGGAAGAGTTACGAATTTTCAATGATTTGAATTCGCCGCAATTTTGAAACTGTTACACGAATTTTACTGCTACGAACTTGTACAAGCATTTACCAAAATCGATTTTTATGCTAAATTTTTATCAAATCGGACAAAAATTGTGAACGCGAGTGCGCTAAAACACACCACACACTCACGTTTATCGCATTGATTGAAAACAGGTGCACGTCCGTTCTATACGACTGTTCAGAAGAAATTGTTCCAACGTTTCGCCAAACAATATCTAGCATCTTCGAGGTTATTCTCGCTATAAGTTTGAAGTCGAACTCCGGTCATCGTTAATGTATAGCCTACGACACATTAAAAATAAATATGGCTACATTTTGTAAAGCTTACATTTCTATTACTGTAATCTTTTGATTTGACTTTCCGCAGACGAGGATGTGTTTTTATAAAGTTATATAAAATTCTTGAACAAATGTTTCAGAGTAATTTCAGCCGCCTCGGTGGCCTAGTTGATAGCGTACTGGGCTTTCACCCCGAGGACCCGGGTTCGATTCCCGGTTAGGGCTTGGCATTTTCATACGCTATAAATCATCCCATCGTCTGCTAAAGCCCAAGTGTGCACAATAGTCGGACGTTAAACTCAAAAAAAAGAACCTTTACATCTAACGATAAGATTAGACAGTGTGTATTTACTGTCTGATATACATCTATTTAAACAGGGTTTATCAGTTTATTTTACATTTACATAAACGTACAGTGTGTGTGTGTGTGTGTGTGTGTGTGTGTGTGTGTGTGTGTGTGTGTGTGTGTGTGTGTGTGTGTGTGTGTGTGTGTGTGTGTGTGTGTGTGTGTGTGTGTGTGTGTGTGTGTGTGTGTGTGTGTGTGTGTGTGTGTGTGTGTGTGTGTGTGTGTGTGTGTGTGTGTGTGTGTGTGTGTGTGTGTGTGTGTGTGTGTGTGTGTGTGTGTGTGTGTGTGTGTGTGTGTGTGTGTGTGTGTGTGTGTGTGTGTGTGTGTGTGTGTGTGTATGTATGTGTGTGTGTGTGTGTGTGTGTGTGTGTGTGTGTGTGTGTGTGTGTGTGTGTGTGTGTGTGTGTGTGTGTGTGTGTGTGTGTTTAGACGCCAATAGACATGTACACTGTACTATAAAAGTATGGCTTGTTGGCATACTGAGAAATAAGGTATGGGTAGGAAGTGTGCACGTGTTTGCCGCTATAGAGAGATTTCAACACAACTGTTCAGCTTTTCTTTGTGTGTTTGTTACGCAAAAAAAAGAGTAATTTCGCATATCACACATTTGTTTTAAAACAATACGAGGTGTGTTCAGAAAGTAACGAAAATTTTAATTTTTTGAACAAAATATTTATTTATTCTTCTACATTGATGTTGTCGCCTTCAAAATAGTCCCCATTGGAGATTATGCACTTGTACCAGCGCTTCTTCCAATCATCGAAACACTTCTCAAACTCGATCTTTGAGATAGCCTTTAGTTCTTTCAGCGATGCGCTTTTAATGTCATCTACGGCTGTAAAATGACGGCCCTTTAAGGTTCTCCTTATTTTTGGAAATAGGAAACAGTCACACGGAGCCATGTCAGGCGAATATGGAGGCTGGAGCATCGTTACAGTACTGTTTTTGGCCAAAAATTCAGTAACAAGCAATGAAGTGCGAGCTGGTGCATTATCGTAGTGCAAAAGCCATGAATTGTTTTTCCACAGATCCGTTCGTTTTTTTCGGATTGCTTCATGCAAACGGCGTTGAACTTGTAGGTAGTACTCCTTATTGACCGTTTCACCAGGTGACAGGAATTCATGATGCACTATGCCATTAATAACGAAGAACACAGCGTATTATAACCTTCACGTTCGACCGCACTTGTCGAGCTTTTTCGGTCTTGGTGAGCCAGAATGCCTCCACTGGGATGAGTGAGCCTTAGTTTCGACGTCATATCCGTAAACCCATGTTTCGTCACCTGTTATAATACGTTTCAGTAATTCGGCATCGTCGTTGACTTCATTTAGTGACTCCTGAGCAACTTCCATTCGCCGCTGTATTTGTTCAAAATTCAACAATTTTAGAACGAATTTTGCTGCCACGCGTTTCATACACAAACATTGGAAACAATGTCATAACATGATGTAATCGATATGCCAACATCATCAGCGACCTCTCTAATTGTGATTTGGTGATTGTTCATAACCATTTCTTTCACTTTTTCCACGTTTTCATCGGATGTTATGTGCTGGGGTGTCCTGGGCGTTCGTCATCTTCAACGTCTTCACGGCCTTCTTGGAAACGCTTATACCACTCGTAAACTCTTTCTTTACTCATAGCAGACTCACCATAGGCCTTTGTTAGCATTTCACTTATTTTGTTACACTTTATTCAATTTTTTACGCAAAATTCGATACAAATTCTTTGATCCATTTCTTTTAACAAACAAAAATCGCCGAGCTCATAAAAACACGTCTAACCTTAGTGGCTGTTATAGACAAAGTCAACAATGAAAACAGCTGAAAGTTTTATCATACTTCAAGGGTATGTATATCAACATAATAAAAAAAAAATGTTTGACAATCGGACTCTCCAAGCCCGCGAAATTTAAAAATTCTCGTTGCTTTCTGAACACACCTCATACTTAACAGCCTACGTGTTCTACACGCTGCATGTTTTACAACTATACACTAAACTGTAATAAGGATTAATTACTTTATTACCTAAATTATAAAGTACAACATTTCTTTATTAATAGGTAAATTACTTCCGCTGCTTCGTCCATATTGAACTTGACAGTGCGTTATCATAAAGTAATGACTACAATTTATGACCTACAATTTTATCATAAAGTATTTATGACCTACAATGGTAGGTTCGAATGTGTATGCAATAAATTCCCTTCACAGCCGAGAAATGATCTTCCGAAAGAGTGACTAATGATGATGTCAACAGATTATGTAAACTTTAAGGTTATGTTTATTACCAGTTGTAGACTGTTTATGCCATCAAAGGCTGATGACAACTGTTGGTAAAAGACATCGCGTCTAAACCATCAACACTGCACCCTCGTTGTTTATTCTACTCTCAAAAAGGCTTAGATTTTTTTTTTATTTTAAGGCGAAAAGCACATTGAAGCTATTACCGCCTCCCTAAATGTAAGGGTGAGAGTAAAGTGTTAAAGTCGTAAGTGTAATGTTGTAAGTGTAAGTGTGAGTTCGATACGACTGTTCAGAAGAAATATTGTTCTGACATTTAGCCAAAATCATATTTAGCATCTTCGAGGTTATTCTCGCTTCAAGTTTGAAGTCGAACTCTGGTCATCGTTAATTGGTGGGGCAGAAAACACCAAACTGTTAAAAAAACTGCTTTTCTGTAAACGACAAACAAAATGTTTTTTCAAACGGAAACAAACAGTTTGATTTGGACTGGTTTATGATTTGTTAAACAAGGAACGGACGTTCTATTCGAACGTTGCCGCAAGCGCTAAAACTGTTTTCCTGCTGTTTGCCTGCTAACTGCTTTTCTTCTACCTGCTTTTTTGCTTTTTCCCTTTATTCCAAAGTTGCTTGTTGCTTGTAGTGAAGTAAGAACTGTTTGGTCAATGTCAACGTTTATCTCTATTTTGTCGCGAGTTGTAGTAACAATCTCTCACATTTTGTAGATACAGAGCCTAATTTTATTTAAACATACTTTTTATATTTATTATCAATCATCAATATTTTTTAATCAACTAAAAATATTCTAAATCGTTTGCATTTCGGTAAATATGCAAAGGACTATTTAATTTTTAAGTAAAAAAAAGAATGCTTCTATTAGAAATTCATTGCATTTTGTAAATATAAAATGGCATACATTTTGAGAATGTAATTTAATTATTACTACACTTGTAAGGATTATTTTTATCCTTTCTAAATGCTTTATACCCAAAAACAGTTAAGGACATGGTGGTAATTGGAATGAAAAAGTAGTCTTAGAAAACTGAACGTATGTGCTTTATGTTTTAGCCGCTAATACAACTTTCAGTTTCAGTTTTCTAAACCTGTTTTTTCCCCAACTGATTTAAAAAGCAGCTTTTTTCTCAACAAACAGTTTGTTGACGTTTTGTAAAAATAACAGAAACGCCCACCTCTAATGTGTAGTCTACTACACATTAAAAATAAATATGGCTACATTTGGAAAGCCAAAATTTTTATTACTATAATTCTTCGGGTGCCGCGAGGACGTCTAAATCCTCTCAATAGGTGCAGCTAGTCTGCACCCCCTTGCGGGGAAAGCCAGTGTATACACTGCTAGTACGTAAGTAACACATCTAGTACATTCCAATACAAAGTAGTACTTTAAGCAAAAACTAGTACATTCAGGAAAGCCAAAAATGATGAATGTATGAGGACCACTAATAAAATAAAAATTGAGTATTTACAAAATCATTCTTTTCCTTGTTTTATTAATAATATCTACTGCAACCGCCTCGGTGGCCTAGTTGATAGCGTACTAGGCTTTCACCCCGAGAATCCGGGTTCGATTCCCGGCCAGGGCTTGGTATTTTCATACGCTATAAATCATCCCATCGTCTGCATTAGCCCAAGTGTGCACAATAGTCGGACGTTAAACACCAAAAAAAAAAAAAAAACATATCTACTGGAATACTTGATACGTAATCAAGTCCTGCAGAAGCAATAACGCCGATTCGGCTGGCGTCTTCGAGTCCCAGTGAAAATACAACAAACGCGACAAAACACTTTGGGTAGACTTTATAATTTTTACTATGTAGGCAAGTTTTTAATTTATTATTGTTTTTTTATACAATTTAATTGAGTTCATAAAACTTTATAAACTTAAAACCCATGAGTTCAATAATTCAAACCAAGACCGTTAAACTGTACTAGGTGCAGTAAAATCTTTGTTTTTCTAACCATTTTTCTCCTTTCATCCTTTAGTCTGTGACCTTCAGTATTCCTCTCTGTTATGTCTAGTGGGTGATCCACATAAAAAATTATCTTTTCATTTTCAGTTTATATTTGGGTTTAAGTTAGAGTGTTACGTTAACCGGCGTACAGTACAAGTGCAAATGTTAGTAAAAAATATTTGTTCTAAATATACAATTTTTTTGCTGGAATCAATTCCTATATTACTTTTGAGTCAAGTATCCCTGTGAAGACAACCACACGGATAATATATCTCAAAGACTTAGCAAGTGAACTTATGGCTGAACACGAAAGAATGAGCCATAACATCACCTAAAGATATACAGTTTTTGAAGACAAAAGTAGATTGTCAAAGATTGTTTGGAGGAGGTGGTCCAAAGTTCGGCAAAAAGTGGACCATGTCAAGCTTGCGGTAAACATAAGAATAACAAAACGACAGTGCGTTCCCGAGGACCCGGGTTCGATTCCCGGCGAGGGCTTGGCATTTTCATACGCTATAAATCATCCCATCGTCTGCATTAGGCAAAGTGTGCACAATAGTCGGACGTTAAAAAAAAAAAAAAATGTTTTTCTCGTAATCAGTTTGTAAGACACGTGAACGAAAAGTACAATGTTTTGACTGCAGTCGCGAACGAAATGAAATAAAAGTTATTTGTTGTTATTTTTTATTTATATACTAATAGTTGGGACTAAGTACGTATTTCTTACGTTTTATAAAATTAATTTTTGTTTTATTTTGTTGTCAGTAATGTAATACTATAGGCTAAAGTAAGAATTTTGTGATTATTTGAAAATGTATTTAAAACTGTATTTTGCTACTTTTTGCATACAAAAATGTACTAAATATAATCACATTATTAAGTATGTATTTCTTAAGTTTCATAAAATTAATATTTGTTTTATTTTGTTGTCAGTAATGTAATACTATAGGCTAAAGTAGGAATTTTGTGATTATTTGAAAATGTATTTAAAACTGTATTTTTCTACTTTTTGCACATAAAAAATGTACTAAATATAATCACAATATTAAGTATGTATTTCTTATGTTTCATAAAATTAATTTTTGTTTTATTTTGTTGTCAGTGATGTAATACTGTAGGCTAAAGTAAGAATTTTGTAATTATTTGAAATGTATTTAAAACTGTATTTTCATACTTTTTTTGCACGTAAAAAATGTACTAAATATAATAACATTAAGTATGTATTTCTTACGTTTCAAAAAAATTAAGTTTTGTTTTATTTTGTTGTCAGTAATGTAATACTCCAGGCTAAATTATTTGCAAATAAAGTAAGAATTTTTTGTAATTATTTGCAAATGTATTTAAAACTGTATTTTTACGATACTTTTTTTATTTTGTTGTCAGTAAAATGTACTAAATATAATTTTGTAATTATTAAATGTATTTATGTATTTTTACTTTTTTGCACGTTTACAAATAAAAACATTAAGTTTTTTACGTTTTTGTTTTATTTTGTTGTCAGTAATGTAATACTAAAGGCTAAAGTAAGAATTTTGTAATTATTTGAAATGTATTTAAAACTGTATTTAAATACTGTATTGCACATAAAAATGATAATATAATTTAAGTATGTATTTCTTGCTTTCATAAAAATTAAGTGTTTTACTTTGTTGTCAATAATACTCCAGGCTAAAGTATTTTGTAATTATTTGAAATGTATTTAAAACTGTATTTTGATACTTTTTTGCACATAAAAAATTAAAATATTGACATTAAGTATGTATTTCTTATTTCATAAAATTAAGTTTTGTTTTAGTTGTTGTCAGTAATGTAATACTAAAGGCTAAAGTAAGAATTTTGTAATTATTTGCAAATGTATTTAAAACTGTATTTTGATACTTTTTTGCACATAAAAAATGTACTAAATATAATAACATTAAGTATGTATTTCTTACGTTTCATAAAATTAAGTTTTGTTTTATTTTGTTGTCAGTAATGTAATACTCCAGGCTAAAGTAAGAATTTTGTAATTATTTGAAATGTATTTAAAACTGTATTTTGATACTTTTTTTGCACATAAAAAATGTACTAAATATAATGACATTAAGTATGTATTTCTTACGTTTCATAAAATTAAGTTTTGTTTTATTTTGTTGTCAGTAATGTAATACTAAAGGCTAAAGTAAGAATTTTGTAATTATTTGAAATGTATTTAAAACTGTATTTTGATACTTTTTTTGCACGTAAAAAATGTACTAAATATAATGACATTAAGTATGTATTTCTTACGTTTCAAAAAAATTAAGTTTTGTTTTATTTTGTTGTCAGTAATGTAATACTAAAGGCTAAAGTAAGAATTTTGTAATTATTTGCAAATGTATTTAAAACTGTATTTTGATACTTTTTTGCACATAAAAAATGTACTAAATATAATAACATTAAGTATGTATTTCTTACGTTTCATAAAATTAAGTTTTGTTTTATTTTGTTGTCAGTAATGTAATACTAAAGGCTAAAGTAAGAATTTTGTAATTATTTGCAAATGTATTTAAAACTGTATTTTGATACTTTTTTTGCACATAAAAAATGTACTAAATATAATGACATTATTAAGTACGTATTTCTTAAGTTTCATAAAATTAAGTTTTGTTTTATTTTGTTGTCAGTAATGTAATACTAAAGGCTAAAGTAAGAATTTTGTAATTATTTGCAAATGTATTTAAAACTGTATTTTGATACTTTTTTGCACATAAAAAATGTACTAAATATAATAACATTAAGTATGTATTTCTTACGTTTCATAAAATTAAGTTTTGTTTTATTTTGTTGTCAGTAATGTAATACTAAAGGCTAAAGTAAGAATTTTGTAATTATTTGCAAATGTATTTAAAACTGTATTTTGATACTTTTTTTGCACATAAAAAATGTACTAAATATAATGACATTATTAAGTACGTATTTCTTAAGTTTCATAAAATTAAGTTTTGTTTTATTTTGTTGTCAGTAATGTAATATTTTAGGATAAATTAAGAATTTTGTAAATATTTGCAAATGAATTTAAAACTGTAAATAAAACTATATTTTGCTACTTTTTTGCACATAAAAAATGTACAAATATAATCACATTATTAAGTATGTATTTCTTACGTTTCATAAAATTAAGTTTTGTTTTATTTTGTTGTCAGTAATGTAATATTTTAGGATAAATTAAGAATTTTGTAAATATTTGCAAATGAATTTAAAACTGTAAATAAAACTATATTTTGCTACTTTTTTGCACATAAAAAATGTACAAATATAATCACATTATTAAGTATGTATTTCTTACGTTTCATAAAATTAAGTTTTGTTTTATTTTGTCGTCAGTAATACAATACTACAGAATAAAGTAAGAATTTTGCAATTATTTGCAAATGTATTTAAAACTATATCTACTAATTTTTGCACATAAAAAATGTACTAAATATAATTATATAATATATTTTTAAAAAAGAAAAAAATATTAATATAGTTAAATATATTTCAGTATTGTCTAAAACTACTACTTGCATTATAGAGTACAGCATCGCACCTGGATACGTGATTCACGAAGATGCTCGACTATTAATGCAATTTGTTAATAATAGTTTATTAATGAAGAGTGTTGTATGAAAATTTATGAAATACACAGTAGCAAGAAACAATGGAAATTTTACTTTCACTGGATTTTTGACTAAAATGGTATCCCGAAAAACAAAGGTAAATTTTTTAATGGTTATTTCTACTTAATGCTAAATACAGAATTTTAAACTTTATTAAAAATCATTCTATTTAATATATGGGAAAATCTAGTACTTGTATTACCAGATCTTGTAAATTTTCGGAGGGAAATTTGGTACAAAATATTTTCCCACGGTGGAGACACTGCTTCGGGCCACACTCAAAAATATATGGACCTTTGAGTATATTAATATAGGGTTAACATATTAATATAAGTTTTATCTTAATGAACACAAAACGTTTACAGAAGACAAAAATGTCATGTTAAAAGTAACAATACTCCTTTTATGCCCATTATTCTGGTATATTTATGAACTGTGTTATTTACAATGTCAAAATTATCAGGTTTGTTTATATACTGAGCTGATTAGGAGGTGGATGAAATTATCACAGTACCCGAATTTGTCAACCACTTGTTACTACAGCAAATAGGTTGATCGACTATATAATACAGTACATAATGTGTAAAATCATGTATCCTTCGCCAACCTCAGTTTCACCAACGGCGAAACCTTCTGTGGAACCGAACCCCTCTCCCAGTTTCGTGTTTGTGTGTTTACTTCTAATTTTTCTTCATTCCACTCTTTTATGCAGTTTTTTTAAACCTCGATTATCAGCGATGTTCCGAATCCGAAAAGGGGTCTGTTCCATATAGGTCCTATAGCAGAGGCTCTATTGTACTTCCAAACTGGTACTGACTGCTTTATTTAACTTCTACATAAGCACATCTAGGATGGTCAAATGGATGGAGGAGGGGGTTTATGCATATACCTTAGCTAAGCGGAGGGTCTGAGGAAACTTTTTAAACTTAGATAAAAAATTACAAGTTTTAGGGCAGAGGGCAGCTCTATTCCCCAAGCAAACAACTCGAGTGATTAGCGAGAAATGAGGATGTTTTCTACTTACAATTGTTGACAAAAAAAAGATTAGTTTACTATTGCTTCCCTGAGCAGTTTTGACCAAAATAACGAATTTTATGAAATATTTTGTTTTCTGATGAGGTAACTTTCAAATGAGTAGAACTGTGGACACGTATAATTGCATAATTTGGAATACAGAGTCACCATATGAGATTTTGCAGCATCAACGAAACTCTCCAAAAGTCAGTTTTTGGTATAATTTGATGAAAAACAAAGTTGTTGGACGTTTCATTTTTGTAGAATAAATAATAAATAAGGTGACTGGTGGTGTTGGAACAGTATGCCTATCCCCAAGTGGAAGATATTGAGGTGGAAAAAGATGTTTATTTTAACAAGATGCCACCCCATCTCATTATAGTAACAATTAGCCGCCTTCGTGGCCTAGTTGATTGCGTACTGGGCTTTCACCCCGAGGACCTGGGTTCGATTCCCGGCCAGGGCTTGGCATTTCCATACGCTATAAATCATCCCGTCGTCTGCATTAGCAAAGAAAAAAAATAGTATTCCCAAGAAGGTGGATAGGCAAGACTCGATCACTATACTCTCCGACAACCACTCTTAACTTTTTCTTTTGGCGACATATAAAAATTGTGGTGCATGTTGAAAAGATCAGCGAAATAGATTATTTATGTCTGAGAATCGTTGTAGCAGTTTGACAGCAACACCCTTTATGTTACTCAATGCTTGGCAAGAAGTAAAATATTGTCGCAATATGTGTAAGGCAACAAATGGAGCCCATGTCAAAGTTTACCAAGTTTAAAAGACTAAAAATCGAAGTCATTCTTTTTGATGGTATGTGTTCGTAAATATGTTTTCTATATTTCGCCTATTAAAACTCACAACGAAATTGGGGAAAACTTTTTCAAACGCCTTGTACAGAGAATTAAAAAAAAAAACTGACGTAACCTAGACTGTTTACAACCAAAAATAATGGCTATTTCAAGGCTTCATTGTTTTTCAAAGATTTTAACTTGATAGAGATGGTTTTTTCTAATCACATCTTTACTTCTAATGTTATTTTTCAATGGCTTGAATTGTTGAGACAATCTACAGGCCTAAATTTCTAGACCGGTGAAGCTAGTTTAAAAATGAACCTTCAAAACATGGAACTTGTGGCGTTGGCACAGAAATAATGCAACCATTAATTTAGTAACTTTTTTTATTTACAGTAGGCCTAAATTTCTAGACCGGTGAAGCTAGTTTAAAAATGAACCTTCAAAACATGGAACTTGTGGCGTTGGCACAGAAATAATGCAACCATTAATTTAGTAACTTTTTTTATTTACAGTAGGCCTAAATTTCTAGACCGGTGAAGCTAGTTTAAAAATGAACCTTCAAAACATGGAACTTGTGGCGTTGGCACAGAAATAATGCAACCATTAATTTAGTAACTTTTTTTATTTACAGTAGGCCTAAATTTCTAGACCGGTGAAGCTAGTTTAAAAATGAACCTTCAAAACATGGAACTTGTGGCGTTGGCACAGAAATAATGCAACCATTAATTTAGTAACTTTCTTTATTTACAGTAGGCCTAAATTTCTAGACCGGTGAAGCTAGTTTAAAAATGAACCTTCAAAACATGGAACTTGTGGCGTTGGCACAGAAATAATGCAACCATTAATTTAGTAACTTTCTTTATTTACAGTCTGAATTCAAAATACTGGAACTATCATCTCAGTCACATACTGTGTAATAATAATACCATACTGTAATTACATTATATGTACTGTATTATATACACAAGCAGATTAATTTGATCTTTATACGAGAACAAGGTATAAACTTAAGATACAAACATTCACACACTTATGTAATTAATTGTTTTTAAACACTATGAAAGATAGTTCTTTAATAATGATTATTTATAATGAATTTATACGTTAAATCTTTTTTAGGAGGTACAGTACTATATTTTCACTCTGAAAAAATATACGTATGCAGCATTTGTGTAAACTTAAGCACCCGAACTGAATCATAGAAAAGCAGACAAATTAATATCCTATAAATAACAAAAATAAAGTGTATATATATATATATATATATATATATATATATATATATTTCTTGGAACATTTATGATTTATGATCATTCTTATGAATTATCGCTAAAAGAAGTTAAAAGTCATTTAAAGAAATTTAAAAAGGTATTTAGTTTTATAATAGAAACAAACTAGTTTATTATGATTTGATGAACATTTTTTTAAAAATGTTATGCCATATGTTTTATCTACATGTAAAGTTTTGGATTGTCTTGGGAAGTAACTATAGTTGCTTCTTGAAAATTTGAAGATTGGTCTTATTAAAACATTATTGTAACATAGCCACTGGACCACATATTCAAATAATTAGGATTATGACCTATTCTTCCCGTCAGTAGTCTATCCACTCACCTCATAAAGGCTACTGCGGTTTCGAAACTATCGTTTCATCTTCAGGCTGTTATACAAAATGTTAAATCCCTCTGTCGAGGTTGTCACAAAAACAAACAAAACATAAACCACACACACTGAGCACAATTACACGTTAAAAATATTCACCATGAAATTCGGCTTGGCCAAGCTACACACGCGACTTGTATGTCGTTACATTCTGGACTGCCTGAGTGTGATGTATGTTTTGTTTGACTATATGATGACCTTGACAGAGGGATTTAATACTCTGTGTAACGGCCTGAAGATGAAACGATAGAGTTTCAAAACCGCGGTAGCCTTTATGAGGTGAGTGGATAGACCACTGACGGGAAGAATAGGTCATAATCCTAATTATTAAAACAAATATCTCCAAAGTCCAAGTGTTTAAAAATAAAAAAATTTAAAACTGCCTATTAGTTAACAATAGGCAATGAGTAACGCAACAATTGAAATGGTTACTGTGGCCATAAGAACACTAATAAATCCAACAGCCCAGTTTATCTCAAATAAAACATAAATATTACTAAATATAATCAAAATTAAAACACTGTACAAGTCTTTTCAGTTTATTTACTCAACTGCAGTTTCAGGGCTGTAATCACACTTTGTATTTAATCAACCACACAAAACATTTTCATAAATTACAAACAAAGTGTTTATATAAAACATTTCCTTACAATCTGAACTGTCAGCGTTAGTGTATTTGAATCTCATAAAAAAGTATAACGTAAACTCTAAGAATCAAGGGTGTACCCAGAAACTGCAACTCACTAGTTTCCAGGAAAGAGGACGTAGCGTGTAACACGACAATTTCTTATAAAATAAAACCCAATTTTTTTTTTTAAACAGGGCCTCTTTAAACTTGACCGTTAGGTTATACAAAGGTTGTATAAAACCTGTACGATGTATGTGTAAGATTTCCCCCCATTCATTTCTGTTCAAGATCGTGGACTCTGAAACAGTCCACATCTGTATTTCAACATCACATATATTGATGCTGAGTGTATAGTTTTTGTTGAAACACATTTATCGATTTTTTTTTTTAAAATGTGGTACGCAGGTAGCCTGTATAAAACTCAAACTGTATGTGCAAGATTTTCCCATTCTCCTTCGCTTCAAGATGCTTCAGAATATCATATTACCTGAAGACAACTAATTTATACAATACTGGCTGAATGACAAGACCTATAAATTTTGATTGCTTCATTGAAAAAGAGCACACGATTTCCAATAAAGCTGTTCTTGTAACATTTTCCCTAAATATTACGGTTAACAGTTAAAATGGTGGAAATGTTTACACGTACGTCAAGAGTGTTGTTGATGGTGGCTAAACATTAATTTAGAATATACTGCGAGGTCTACTGTTCTTTGCACTACTAATAAATATCAGTTAACATACTAATAATATACTTCACTGAACATACACTTTATAATAGGTACTTATACGTACCTACAACGTATTTAAGTACTTGTATAAATAATTATCTTTCTATATTTGCCGAAAATTTGTCTATTACATTATTTTTCACTGTCTCGCATGTAATTATGGTAGGATATCACTGATCAAAATAACTACAAAAATTTTTTTTTCAAAAACCTGAAATTGTTGACAACTTGAAAAATAACACGAATTTTTAATGTCATACACAAAATAGATTTAAATTGAAATTCTACACTTAATAAAGGTGTAGCATCCATAGAAAATTAGAAAAAAAATTTTTTAAAGGTGGCAGTGGCATGCGTGACGACAAAAAGAATTTTTTCCCATGCAAAACATACATCCATAAGAAGTACTAACTTCAAAAGATTGTTCAGTTTAAAACATTGGCCCCTGTCATTCTGTGAAACTTGAAAACTGATGATTTTTAACAGAAAATTACTCCATAATTACAAGAAATATTGAAAAGGTTCAAACACCACATGAAAATTAGGGCACCGAGTTTCATTTTTACACTCATAGTTTTAATTATAATGTTTTTAGTTTACTTATTTATCCTGTAGTAAAACAACACTTCACAATTCATACTTGGTAAGAGAATCAATAGACATGGCCATGTTTACGAGTTTACAACTCAGCTCACAAAAGCGATATAAATTGGAAGTGGTTATAATGGGAGAGATGCGCTATAGTCTAGTCCGCAGCACTGCCTCCTAATACTTGACACAACACTTCATAATAAAATTTAGAGGTTTGAAAAAATAACTTCATATAATAAAATAAAATTGGGTTTAAACTAAATTTTTCTTAAAACTATTAGCCTTATTATTTTTAAATTTTAAATCAGACTCAATGAAATAGTTTCATTTTATTGAGAAGACCAATACATGACAAACATCAAGAGCGCCCCTAGCCATCTCAAGATAAACACGAATACAATAGCCAAAACCGACAGTTTTAAATACCTGGGAGAGTGGATACACAAAACAATAGCGATAAAATGGCTCTAGAAAACAGATTATTCAAACTGGATAAAGTGTACTTTTTCAGGAAAAACATATACAACAAAAAATCCCTATCCTGGAACACTAAACTAAGGCACTACCAAACGGTAGTTAGGCCAGCAGTCCTCTACGCGGTGGAAACACTTAAACTGCATACAGCTCAGGATGTAGAGAAAATAGGAAAGATGGAGAGAAGGATTTTACGGAAAATATTGGCTCCAAAGAGTAACACAGGGTTAGAATATAAACAGAGGTCGAATGGAGAGCTTCATTCCAAAATAGAAAAAATAACGGATGTATTCAGGAAAAGGAGACAATTCTACGGACACATATACAGAATAGAGAACACCCGACTAACTAAACAGATCTTCACAATATTAAACAAGCACAGGTACAAGATAACCTGGTTCACAGAGATAGACAAGGACCTGGCAAACAACGCAATAGACTCAGAAATTATAGGAGACAGAGCAATATTCAGAAGTACAATACGGCAGCTTGAGTTGCGGGAGAATAAAAGACCCACGTGCAGGAGAGGAAGAGAGTGGACGCAAGAGGACAGAGAAAACCACTCAAGGAAAATGAAGGAAGCATGGGCTAAGAAGTTGATTAAGCGTGCCCTCTAAATGAACTATTCGTAAAAAAAAAATAGTTTCATAAACAATCATTTACGTAAAGAAGATAAAGTCGTAGTATAGTTGTTTTTCATTTCTAAGTTTAAAATATGTAGTCATAACAAAGTAGTATGTTAAATATACTTTATTACGAAGTAAAAAAAACATTTGATCGAATCAGTCTTTTTGATCGAAAGATTTTTTAATCAAGTTTTGAAACAGTCTTAGTTAAATATGAAACTCTGTTAGATCAACAGATTCAAGTAGCCTATAAAGTGGACGAAGCAATCAAATTGGTTTTCATTTGAAACTATATACATTAGTGTAAATGATAAACAAACTTTATTTTAGAGCTATTTAAGCTATTCACATGTGTAATACAATACTTTTTTACTTTTATATAATTTGTGCTGAAAACAATCTTAACGTGACATATTAATTTCATATATCATAAGCAGCGAATATCTTCTACTAAGACAAGAGATAATTATAATACATTGGGTCAGGCTATCGTATAAAAAAAATTATTGGTTTAAATAAAGTGTGCTCATATTGTATATTATGAACATATTAATTATATCAGACACAACACGTCTTCTGACAAGATTTGGCATATTTATATTATTTGCCTTTTGGTCAGCTTATCTTTCAACAAAATCACGGGTTTATAATTACTCTGACATAATAAAAACATTTTACTGCATGCTATTCAGTCATATTTTCAACATATTTTTATGATTTTTACATAGATTTGAATTAATTTGTTTAGGTCCTACCTACAAACACAAGCAACGAAATGAGGCCTTATACTTACTCGTTAAATTAATGGTTCAGTAGGTCGTAAATATATTTTACTTACATTTAGGGTTATATCAAATAGTATTAGTTTTCACATTATCTGCACACTGACACTACATTCGATCATATCATAAAAAACGTCCATTTATTTATCAAAATTACTTGAATTCAATGGTCAAAAAGAACAAAGTGAAAAATCTACAAAAAAAAACATTTTAAAAATCTTGTTTCTTCGCTTCTACAGAAAGTACTTTTTTATCTACTAGTAATAACTTTTATGACAAGTAATCGTAATCATATGACTTCTCTCGATTTTAAGCCCTGGATATGTGAAACCCATACTTCTATACCCATGTTCCCACAAACTAGACAAGTACGTAGTACATATACTAAGCAGCTATGTGGAGTGACAGCCGGGGCAACCATAATGAATTTGCATTGTTAATTAAATTGCATTGAACTAATTTGTATGATGGAAAAGGCAGTCATTTTTTTGTAAAATAATTATTCTTGGCAACTGTTAATTTCCATATTTTAACTAAAAACAATAAAAAAGTTATTAATTTAACAGAATTTCAGTCAGTTTTCACGATGTTTCCAAATTGACTAAAACAAAATGGCTGATATTTTTAATTAAAAGTCAAAGTTTATACAATACAATTCAGGTAATAAATTATTAAGTTACAAATGTTTTGTTTGAGCAACTCATGGCTGCACTAAGGTTAAAAATTAATAAATAATTGTGACGTTAAAATTATAACACAGTTGTAATGAGTTTTATATATTACGAAAGAGCATAAGATAAAAAAAAAGAATCAAAAAACCACTATTTTTTTTACAAGTGACCAGGGCACGCTAATCAGAACCATAAAATGTTACCACAGGACCTGCAAGTAGTTTATATTATCCGAAACGAAACCCAGCCCATTCACTGTACAACATCTTGGTCTACCATTTCTTTTTCATTGAATGTGTGCAGAAGTGTTTAAATTTTCTATCACCATCTTGAAACTTAAACGTCCGTTAAGTGAGAACCGTTGTTATATGTGAATTTAAAGGGGAAATTCGAGTATTTTGCAGGGTATCTAAAAAAAAATTTGTACCAGTTGATGACCACATAGAGTTACTAACATTTCACAGAAAATGAATACAAAGCTTCACATCTATATCATATTGTATCAAATGCTTAGCTGATTAGATTAGATTACGTCAGATAACTCTGACCACACACTTTCACTTTGTGTTAAATTTAGTGCACCACTGCTGCTTTAAGCAGACCACTTAACACAAGTCGCCATATTTTGACAGCCACGTATTAGTATTATTAGAAAATAAAATGGGAGAATGATGGGAGAAACAAATATGGTCAAATCATCCAGACTACGATTACGATGACTGTTATTTGGTTACCTTATAAGCTGCCAAAAATAATAAAATTTTGATAATAGCAGTTTGGCACACACACACACACACACACACACACACACACACACAAACCTGGGAACTGTATTTAGTAATATTTACAGGAATTAAAGAACATCATAGTGAATAAAATACTGTACTTATACCAAGAACACTATACAACACAATGTATAGGCCTACATTATAAAACTTTTTTAGAATGTGTAATACCAACTTTTGTTGGATTGAAAATGAACCAAGTTCAAAGCGATCTTGTGATCGCACTCATCGAACAATTAATAAAATTAGAACAATGAAATATACAATGACATAAATACATTATTTTTTATATAACTAAAATATAAATTTATATAAATAGATACATAACAAAATAAATAACAAAATATAGCAATAATTTAAAATATTAAATAAATAAACCCATACATTTCCCCTTATTTATTACGGGGAAAAGGTACACAAGTAAATAAAAAAAACCAATAAAACTAAATATTTCATGCAACTACGTTATTCGGATCAAATTTCCGATGGTGTGATGTCAAGCTAAGAGTTTATATGCTATTACTTAGCGCAAGTAAAGTAAAATAAAAATTGCACATGGTAAAACTAAACAGAATAGAAAAATGAGAAAGATACTTACTTAAGGCAAACATTAATAATTCTTTATATCATCGATTATAATAAATAACAATTTAGTCAGACTATAATTGTTTTTAACTTCACTGTAACAGTTTAAAATTAAATCTAAATTAAACCAATAAAGGTCCAAGCCAAAGCCAAGGCTGAACTGGGACGATAATTGTTTCCATAAACAGTATATTCAACAACATAGGTCTTTACACATTATTTATCTTTTTGTATTCTGTCTATGTGATGAATATATCTATGACTTAATACTGTGCCTGTTAGTATTTATTTTTGTAAGGAAAATATAAAAACTACTTATATTTTCCTACATTTCTTTAAATATCGTTTCTGAATGACTGCCGAATCATTCTTGGGTAGTTGATACTTAATTTTGCAAAAACGGATATTTCCAGCTGCCATTTTGATCCATCATGTTGGAATTAACAATATTTTAAAAATCTGAATGTGGCATTTCAACCCAACGAAATACCCAACAGCAATCAGCAGTGTTTGCAAATGGTAACTGAAAATAATGTGACATTTAGATTAGTGATGTTGATATCCGGATCGTAAAGATACTCAAAATAGTCGGAGTCGAATGACTGGGTTACACAAAATCAGAATCACCAAAATTGTTTTGCACATTCCAACTACACCAAGTCCAGACGTGGATTCTGATTCTAAATATTACTCCTACTATGAACGATCTGCGCATGCGGTTTATCATTTTAACCACTCAAGTCCAAATTTAATAAAATAAAACACTATCTATTGCTTATTACTGTCTATGTCTAAACTAAATTATAGTATATTTTTAACTCTCAAGCTGTTAGGACCTACACATTATGTTACAATTTCCACTGCTGTAGTGTTTCAGTGTAAATTTAAGCATGATGAAAAAACATCCTGCATTCTGTAGGCATTTTAGTGAACTATTTCGACTCTTGAATGTTTAGAGTATATTGTCTGTTATTTTAATTTATTATCTTTACTAGGCCAGCTGTTCATATTTTTCACTATATAGTTCACAGCCTTGACAACAGATGTTTATTATTACATTTGTCTGTTGATTTTTGTCATATATAATTTTTCGAATCAGTTATGTTTCTCTTTTTTTAGAATAAAGTTATATTTTATTGTTTTAATAGCAGATTTAAAAAAAAATTAGTATGATTATATTGTATGTTTTTTATATATGAAACTACGTTTTAGTCTGTGTATGTGTAACATTTTATTTTTAACAAAACCTTAACTTAAAGTGGTAAAAACGTTATTAAAATATCAGTATTATTAATTGAGTTATGGTAGTTTTAATAATTTAAAAATTAAGTGATTTGTGTGTTGGAAAAAACTTCCACAGTAAGGCAAAGTAATACTTAAAATAACCAAGACGCTGAAGGGTTAACTATTCAAGTAACAAAATATAAAATATTAATCACAGACTTTAAAATATGCTACACAGTTGAACTCATAACCGAATTTGAACACTATCATTTCTAATGAGAGAATGTCAATACAATGACAATGTAAAATTAATCATACGTGTTGTTCATTAGGAGTAAGGATATTTTTGTTTCTGGTTCCATATGTTAATACTATACAAGGGAATGAACTCGATAAACAAAACATTCAAAGTATTTTTTTCCGAATCCACACATCACTAATTTATATATCACTTGGTATACATTTATGGCATATAAAACGTAATGCACATGAATTATGAGAATTGTGTAGAACAACTCAAACGTAAATTTACATGTGGAACTACACAACTCGATTCTAATTGCACAATGCCCGCTATTATAGGTACACTGTAGTCCAGTTTAGTGGCTGTTGGCTATTGAACCTTGTTTTATTTCAAGTAATTAATTACTTTTATACATTTGGTCGAATTACCTTATTTTACATAAATTACACGACACTGTACACAATAATCCTGCCAAACATTTATAAAAACTAAAATTTAATAACATAATGTTTACGATTTAATTTTTATGCTTTAAAAAATGTCACAGAAGCTTGGAAGCACGGCATGCAAAAACAAATTTTGTTACGAAATTAATCTCTAGATACAATAACTAATTCCAAATTACTTTTAGTCACATGATATCGAACATACGTTTTTAGACTTTTAGTCCTAGATCACACATAAAATTATTTATTCAGGTAATTAGATTCTTTAAAAAAATCAGAGCATAAGGTTATCCAATATTCAATATAGGTACTTAAGTGTATATTGCTAGGCCTATTGATTAAATAATAGTCCAGGAGGCAGTAACCCTTATTATTTCTAGTTAGAAGTTGTTTATGCATTATAGTTACATTCTGAAACGCTAAAAGCTGGTAAACATTCATAAAGTATATAAAGAGTTATAAATATGTTACGCAACTAAAAAAAATTACTTCCGCTTTGGAATCTAACTAAAATACTCAAATTATAACATCTAACCTTTCACTGGTAAATTTATTTTATAAGACATTAGTGTAAATGTTTCTTCATAATCCACCTCTACACTCAGTCTAATTGTAATACTCAATGTAGTTCATGCAACTAGGGTGTATCCAGAAATATACCCTGTATATATATATATACAGGGGTATATATATATACCCTGTATATTTTGATTGGACAAAATACACACACACATACACACACACACACACACACACACACACACATATATATGTATAGTCATTGTATAACAATACTACAGTGCCTAAGAAAAAAATTGAAACAATATGTTCTAACTCTCTACCTTTTATTTCAGACCTATGTTAACCCTTTGACCACCATAAAGCCATTTAATTAGCTTTTAAAGACTGTTTGAATATTGCTATGTACTGATTAGATCGGCTCTTTCGGTCCATCTGAATAGCACCTAAGAACCAATATAATCAGTTTTCAGAATATAAATTATTTCATAAATTTTTTTGCTCTTAACTTTTAAATTTTATAAGCTTTTAAAAATGAAAGGAACTGTTTCAGCCATTTATACAATATATTTACATTTTTGATGTACGTCTTGAAATTTTACGGACAACAAAATTAACGTCACTGTAACCTGACAGCACTTTACACTAAGTTTACACTTTCTGACACAAAAAATCACATCTATAAGCACTGACTACTGGCTAGGAATGAGATATCATTACTATAAACACATTCAAGGTAATCGTAAAGACACTGAGCCAACATTAGTTGTATAAAATATATGGAACATAATATATGACAATGTAGTATTTTCATTTAAAAAAACTATTGTATTGCCCTACAAATTGCTTTTTCGTAAACATTTTTTGAAGACAAAAAATAAATTTATTTTGTTTTCATGTACTTTTAAGTTTTAAAATTAAAATTGTTCATAAAAAAACTTTATATTTCAGTTAAAAACACTACTAGAAACGAAATAAATAATGATTTTGTAAACATAAATGGTAGTTCATTTTCATTATTTCTGATGAAAACGAAATCAAAATCATTATTCTATCTTTGACAATAGGTTTATGACAATGAGTGTTTACGTGTACTTGTGTCAAAACAGCCTCCAAAAGACATCCCTGCATGTGGCAAATAATATTATTTTCACTTGCAGAGTTTTATTCAATGATATAATAATAATATTTAGTGGAGATTACCATTCCAACCATACAAACCTTTCAAGACATGCATTTGATTTGGTCTTCTAAAAAAAAAAAAACTATATAATATAAAAAGTCCTGTAAGCAGATAGAGGAAGTTTTGGGTTAAATGCCTTCTGTACTATTCTATAACTTGTATTTCAAGTTCGTTATATTTTAGAATTGTTTTTCATTGTAGAATTTATGTACTAAATACAACAATGATACTATAAATCTAACAGCGTTTGTAAATAGTTGAACTTGGTTACAACAGCCTCACATTTTACAGCAACTTGGATGTAGCACCATCCTGTTTTAGCAGAACTAAATATTGCACTACTTGGTTATGTCGTATTTCTTAGTAGGACTACTTTCGATCCAACGTAATATGCACTATGAAGCTGCACTAGTCATGCTTCTACAGAGGGGGGGGGAGGTTTTTTTGTATAAAACTTAATTAACCTGGCTAATTGTAAACAAAAAACAGAACTACACTTAATGCATTGATTTATGTAATATTTGCCAAGGAGCAATGACTTTAAAGAGTTTTGTATACAAAAATAGTACATCTGAATCTTTGAAATTGATAGCGTACTGGGCTTTCACACCGAGGATCCGGGTTCAATTCCCGGCCAGCCCTTTGCATTTTCATATGCTATAAATCATCCCATTGTCTGCATTAGCCCAAGTGTGCACAATAGTCGAACATTAAACACAAAAAAAAAGGAAGACTTGTCTCAGTGATCAGCCTGACTCGATAAGTATGTCGGCTTTAACAATATAGTTGTGTGAGATTCGTAACACCAAGAGGTTAGGTTTTTTTTTTTTTTTTTTTTTTTGGTTTAACGTCCGACTATTGTGCACACTTGGGCTAATGCAGACGACGGGATGATTTATAGCGCATGAAAATGCCAAGCCCTAGCCGGGAATCGAACCCAGGTCCTCGGGGTAAAAGCCCAGTACGCTATCAACTAGGCTACCGAGGTTAGGGAAAAAGAGAGAGTAACATGTCAAAATGAGAAAATGCTGCACTATTGCAATCTCCCAGGCTGGTGGTTTACTCAGTGATGTGTTTAACAGTTTAAGATTCCCACGAGCTGTCAGATAAAAATGGATTATGAAAACAAACCGAACAAGGACTTTTTCAGTACATTTAATAAGGCTAATCAGGAACTCTCGGGACAAAAAAGTATAACAGATATCCAACGATGAGTGGAGAAAATTTAAAGTGCTTTAAAAGACTGCAAATATTTCAAGGAAGCTTCAGATTTTTTTCATTATTTCTGATGATATTTGAAGAATCATTTTTGGTTCAGAAGATGAAGTAGATGTTGATGCAGCTGTGGAAATGAACACTACATCAAGCAACGTCCCATTATCAACGACCTGCAGGAATGATTCTGCTCTGCTTAGTTATCGTTTGAGATGAAAATAAAAATTTAGAATTTTTTTTTACAAAATTATACGATAATATTATTATGAAATGCTTATTGGTCAAAATTACAAAATATTGCCAAAAATAATAATTAGTTGCTACCTTGAAACTGTTTTTCTACAGTAAAAGTAATGAATCTATAAATCCTTTGGACAGCAAAGAAAAAATAATTTAGCACGACATGACACGGGAAAGGGGGTTATGATAGATAGGGGGATCTATTTCAACATGTGTGGTATTTTTTGCAGAACACATATAATTTTCCTAATCGTTGACACAGTTCCTCTTTTAAGTTACTGCACTGACTGTTGCAGACAATAACTTACATGACACAATGTAAAATAAATGAACAGGTACAGGTTAGGTGCTATCGGAACTGCTACTGCTGATAAATGCAGCAATCAACATTTTTTACTCTACTAAAACAAATGATTGTTCAAGAATGAGCTATGATGTATGTGTACATTATATCGCTACACTTGGGCACAGAGGTTATTGCAATTATGTATAATGTATTGATAATGTATTTTAAAATATATACTGTATTTTCCTTCATCTTTTTTGTAGAAATACAGCAAAACTTTGCCCAGAAGGATTAACTGATCTTGGCACATTTAGGCCAATCTGATTTACACGCAGACCTGGGTCTCAGGCTACCAATACAGCATAATAGTACCTTGCGCAAGGTTACACACATGGGCAAAATCTAAATCTATCCCTTTCATCTCCAGAGGGGTTAAAAAACGATTCTACAGCATTTTCCCAAGTGCGAAAAAGGAATTACTGTACTGTACAAATATAAATATAGTAATAAAAATAATGTATAGATGGTAACTATAATTTTTTACTTCAAATTCCTTACTGATCTTTAAAATTTATTTTTATATTACTCAGGTAAAAGATAATATTTTTTTGGTCTCTCAAAGCCGTAATAACCAAGTTTCACTATATATACAAAAACCTTCTTTAATATGAGCCCAGTTAAATTGGAAAAACTTTTCAAGAACAACAAACGTTCATAATTTTTAAATGTAAGAAGATGGCATTAAAAATTGAACAAAAATTGCTATCTTGATTGCACTTTCAACTTTTGATACGTACACAGTATATTATTAAAACTACATTTAACACAAGTTTAAAAACATTCATAAATTTCTTTATAGTGTTACTTTAATTAAAATTAATATTACATTCACATTTGTAATGTTACCGCTTAAACTTGACTTCATTCAATAAGTCTGTATTAACAGAAGTCTACTGTTAAATTTTACATTATGCTTCATTCAATAAAGTCTGTATTAACAGAAGTCTACTGTTAAATTTTACATTATGCTTTAGCAGTACATGACAATTTTACATCAATTAATGTTGCATTAGTGATTGATCCTTATAATTACCATACACATATATAAACACAATTTGATAAAAATAAAACAATTCTATAAAAATAAAATCTGTTGAAATAAAACCATATAATAATAAAATCAATAATTTAACATTTTTGTTGAAAATTACAATTATTTCATGCAAAAATAATATAAGAATTTTTCTGTTCTACTATAATAATACTTTTGTTCTGCCTTTAGACAAAATAAACAACCGGTTCCTGATTGCATTAAAAGTTTTAGTTTCTTCAGATTAAAACAAGAAATTTTTTTCATCAATAATGTTGTTTTTGCTGAGGATATGGGGCTAAAAATACGAGAAGGATCAAAAACCTTCATTTTATTTACTTGACTCAAATAACTAGTACGAATATTGATGTAATTTGTACAGTTTACAAGTACCACGGTAGGCCTTGCTGTAAAAAAAATACATCCACCAACTTTTTTTATTGAATTAATTTATATTTCTAATATTTTGTTCACGGCCGATCAAAATATTTTAAGATTTTTCTATCAATGGGTTTTAATTTAACAAGTTTTAATAAATGTTTTGAAAAATTAAAAATTTTCCTTGTTATCGCATTAAACATATTTTCTGTTACAGAAGGTGAATGATTTTTTTGAAATGTGTATACAGACTTAGTTTGAATTTGAACACCATGAGTGACCGAAAAGGTATAAAATTTATGTTGATTTTTAACACGACACAAATTGCATTAAGTTATTATTCCAATTTATTAAAAAATTTTTTCAATCACCTAGGACCCAAGAGAACAATTCACACCAAATTTTAGCCCTTCACGATGTAATTATGGAAATGCCTTTTTTTGTGCACCTATAAAGCTCAAGCTCTCTACATTTTTTTGATCTGGAGATAAAGGGATAAAATGTAAAGTTTGTTTTTACCCAAGTTTAACCTTTTTGGGGGTAGAATTTTTTAAAACCGTTCCTTAGTAGGCATCTAGAAGCTAAGAAAAAAAGGTGCACAAATTTAACTTTATAGGCTATATAGTTAAGGAAATTTTGTGAAGAATGAATGATATATATATATAAAATTAAAAGTTCAGGAAAAACTAAAGTACCTCTATCAAGAAACGTCTATTATAAAATCATTCATTTTTTCATGTTTCATAAGCAAAAACATTTTTCGATATACTGTACATAATTACCAGAAGAAAGCAAAAAATCATATAATAGTTCAAAGTACAGTACAAAATTACACGACTGTATTTCTTTTGAATTAAGACACCATCAGTCTTCAGGTTAAACAAACACTGATTTAGTCACAAACCAAAACATTTCATAAAGACAATATACTAACAATTAGTTACTTATACACAACATCTGAAGAAAAAAATTACTTATAACATTTGATTGAAGAAACTAATCTCTGTTAAAGAGGACTGTTTTAAAAATAACGCAATTACAAAATAAAGGTTTTCTTTATCAATTTTCAACTGAAATAATACTGTATATAAAAAAAAAAAACATTCTTATATTCCTAATTTCACATCATGAGTGTATGGTGAATAACACTAATATTTTCTACAAGTTTTTTTCTAACTACAAAAATATAGCCAATTAAATTGTATTTGCACTGAAAAAACCTTTTCATCTGTCTTTTGGTGAGTTATTAATTTGATTAATGACACTACCAAACATGAAACCCCAACATTAGTGTAATATATATATATATATATATATATATATATATATATATATATATATATATATATATATATACACACACATTAGTAAATTTATGCTTGTTTTGTTACTTGATGGGGAACAATACCTTCCAGGTAAGATGAACTCTAAAAAATATGAGTTAGAATTTTTGCAAGCAATTTAATTTTAATGTTTTAAAAGTCCTATGACAACTGATAAAGATCTGGTATGTTAAAATTTTCGAGGTCAAAGGTTGCACTTTGAAAATAGTTAATTAACAAATTAAAAACCATCAATTTCTATATACAAATGCATTTATTCACGTTTATTTAAAATCAAAATTTCTGCGATATAAAATATAGAAACTTTCCAAAAATACTTTTTCTTTTTTTTAGTTTTTTTTTTGTAAAAAAAAAGTGCAATAAAAATTTTAGAGGAAGGCGACCTACATTTGGGTTGCCTACTATCAACCTAATATTTGGCAACCTATTATCAACTGCCAGTAATAGTAAATTGATAATATAATAAGCTTTATATACCTATAAAGGATAGTTTTATATTAACCTTGACTAAGCATGTTTACAACTCCTACTGGTAATACAGAAATGAACTTAATAGTTAGGTTGGTAAGACTGTTGTCTAGCTTTCCATCACCGCCTCGTATCTATTTTCCATAAGAGTCTATCAGTATTTGGGTAAACATGTTCAGTACAATTGATTCACTTGCAAACGAAAGCATATGCAACTGAAATTTGTCAGAATTAAATGTAAAGGGGAAGTATTCTGAATTAAGAAATATATGGAGTGTACTTATATCGGTAGCTTACTGTACACTAGGGTCATTCCCTAAGAAAGTGATACAATCAAAGTGACCTTTGAGGATGACAACAATTAAACTACAAACAGCGACTGATAGGGACATTCCCTAAGAAGTTGATACAATAACAGTGAACTTTGTGGATGACAACAATTAAACTACAAACATCGACTGATAGGGACATTCCCTAAGAAGTTGATACAATAACAGTGAATAAGTGCTAGATAAGCCTTATTGCTTTGTAGTTAAATAAATAAAATTGTTTAAATAAAAATATTGAGTTGTGTACATAGTGACTTTTTTTTTCAAAGACCACGAAATTTGAGGGAACGCATCACTTGAAATACCAACTGATAGCAAATATTAAACATTTTTACATACATGCTGCTTGACTTGAATGAAATAGAACTCAGCAGAGATGGGAGATCACTGGAACTTTTCATACAGCTGATCAAAATGGGTCTTTTTTTGTCAACACTGATTCTGCAATTCACAATATTTAAAGATTCTCCTATCTTTTTAATGTTTTCTGAACCAGCCGTAGAGTACTATTTTTACTATTTTCAACTATAATACACCAAATGAAGTTTTGCTAGTTAAAATCAGTTCAGTAGTGTAGGCTATAGCAGCAATCAAGAAGATGAAGATAGAAAATCTACGTAAATGTCAATTTCAAACCCTTTTTTTCTGGTTCTACCACCAGTAAGCAGAGAAAGTACAGTTTCTAGAAAGTAACATATTTTTTTCACCTACTTTTGATTACCTTAATATTGTCTGGAATTTTTAACCAATTTTTTAAAAACAAAGGAATTTTTACGTAAAAATTGAACTCACCTGTAATAACTGGAGTAAAAGATTTTTCAATGCAAAATAATAATAATATTATATATTATTATTATTATTATTAATAATTATTGTTAATTAATATTATTATTATTATTATTATATAATAATAATAAATACATTATTTTACTTACATTTTTCCTCTGGAACTGTGTATTTTGAAATTAGAAAATAATTTGTTGTGCAAGAAGCATTTATAACTTGTATGCTGACCTATTTATTACCGAGCAGCAGGCTTCAATCTATATACTGGGATAAACAGTGCAAGTGAAGTTACTAGATGAGCAAACAATAATAATTTATGTAAATAATACTTCGTATAATAACACTGATGTCTGACTGGTGGTAGATCAGAATTTGTGAAAAAAATATTAGTTGCAATCTTTGACCTCGAATGTCTTGCAATACTAGCACAATAACACAATTAGGTATTTTAGATCACAAAGCATCATAATAAAGTTGTAAATTAACTGTTTATAATTCTGCGATAGATGAGAGAGTGATCTAACATTCTTCCTGCTTGCTATAAGTTACTTAACCTAAAATACTTCTTCCTTTATACATTTTAGAAGCAATCTCTTACAACCATATAGATATAATTTGTGTCCCCGCTAATTATTATAAATTTGTTTAGGAATAGATAATTCTTACTTACTATCAGTGTTTGCAAACAGTTAAGATGTATAATAACATATATTTTATTTATTATACAATTTTTTCGATCAATTTACCATCGGTTACCGTAAGCCATTTCCTACTAGCAACAAATTTACTAATCGCAGCTGTTGAAATTTGAATAACATGCCTCAGATCGATCCTTTCGAGCGAATTGCAACGACTCAAATATTCAAGAGATGTCTCGGTAAGGAGCCGACAACCAGCTAAATCAAGAGTAGTCAATGTGCTAACGGTGGACGCAGGGGGTGTTGCTAACTGTGCCACACCAGCGTCTGTCAGTCTTGGGCAGGAAGATACATCAAGAGAAGTCAAATGTGGCAGATTTTGGACAACATAACGCAAAGAAACATCGGATAAATCACACCCAGCAAGCTTTAAAGTACGAAGGTGTCTTAGGCGTGATTTTGTATCGATTAAACCAGGTCTCGAGTCCGGAGGAAGACTAAGTAAGTCCCTTAATGATGCGTCATTGAGTCCAGTAACAAAACTAAGGTCCAGAGTAGTAATAGGAGGACATGTACATGTACGAAGGGCCGCAGTACCTGTCCAGGAACAACCCTGCAAAGACAGCTCTCGCATTTGTGGTAATCGAGCTACTAACCACGCTAATTGCCGTTTGGCTATCCCTGTCCAATTTAAAACTAAAGCTTCAGGCTGCCTTCGGACTATGCCGGCTAGACAAGCTGCTGTTAAGAGTTTTCCCGATAAATCCATTCGCCTCCAAAGAGACGGTTCAATACTTAACTGACACCACGCTCGACAGACGGACGCACAACGAGCTAAATCTGATGGGGATAAATACTGAAAAATAGGTAAAAGACAACTGCGCTCGGTTATCGGACCACAGTTCTGAGGCTTTATACCTTGTACTAGTCCATTTAATTTAAGACCAGAAGAGGGGCGTACAGGATTAACAGAGCGACGAATTATTTTATTAGAGTTACCACTTAATTGATAAGCAAGCTGAGTTCGAAGGGCAGACTTTCGTGGTTCTTGATTGCTGTAGTTACTAGATAGATCCTCAATGCTACGAGTTCGGCTCACACAAGAAGACCCATTGAGTTCGCTTCCAAGAGGAGTGCTTTCTCCAGACCATCTCTGCAATATTTAAGTTATTCTTACACTCATAATCACGATATATATACAAATTTTCCTGTATATATCATTTTCATCCATTCAGAAACAAGCCATAAACCGAAGCACATTTATAAACATCGACACAGTAGACCAATTACTACATTTAAATGTAATCCCTATTGTAACGTGTAATGCGTAATCATATTCACCACAAAACCTGATATAATGAAAATTATTAGTTCAAATCAGTATTGAGGATGGGATAACTGTGTTTAGTAAAATGGGAATAGTGTAAATTGCATGAACCTTACGTTACTTAGTAAAATTGAGCCTAAATAAATGTCAGAGTAAAAAATGGCATTAAAAGATTGCACGAATTAATTTTACAGTGTTGATGATATAAACGATTTGAGTAAAATATATCATACAGTTTAACGAAATTAAGAAATGAAAAAGTAGTACTTAACCTGTTTAACTTAATATGTGTTTGGACTTTTTTTTGTAATTTGTATATACCACGGAAGCCAAATGTTAAAAATTGTTAGTGAAATTTATTTAATTATAAGTTAATTTCAATTACTGGGGACTGGTCTCCTTCCACATTATCAAATTGTTTGAGATAAAACAATAAAGGGCCAGTAGATATCTTTAAAGTAAAAAAAAACTATGTTCAGTATAATGATCTGCCTTCCCTAGCTTCATCAATTTTACTTTCGTTGACGTGTTTCGGAGAACCTCTATCTTCAAAAACTGTATCTATACTTAGTTTTTGAAGATGGAGGTTCTCCGAAACACGTCAACAAAAGTAGAATTGACGAAGCAAGGGAAGGCAGATCATTATACTGAACATACTGACAATAATACTAGCAGAAAAGAAGAATATAAAAAGAATTAAAAAAAAACTTGCTAAAATCATTTATAATTCATACCGATGGTTACAGAAATGGATGAATGAAGTAATGATTGCAGTTATAGTAAGTATGTATTTTAACAGAAAAAATATATACTGAACATATTGTATGAAGTCAGTTTTCTTTTATGTACATTAAATCTAGGCCTACAACAAAATAAAAGAAACGTAAGATACAGTAATAAAAATAAATTTGTTGCAAAAATTAAAACAATATTGACAAACTGATGCATACATGCACTACTGTACAGTTTTGTACGCACAAATTTTGTGCACACAAAGAACAATGCTCGAGGTTAGTGGTCTAATGTGACTGATAGCTGTTAGGGATGTGAATCGATCAATGTTTTCAAAAAAAAAAAAAACACTTGTTTTAGGACAATGTTGATTTTTGTTTACACTGATGATTAGCAGTCATGTCTTTTATACATTAACAGTTGACAGTTAATGATTTATACACTGATATTTTTTTACTTTCTTGATAACCCCATCGGTTTTTCGCCGGAGAAAAAACAATAAAGAAAGAAGAAGAAGTTTTTACTTTCTTAACACGAAATTTCTTTTGTATCAATTTTAAGTGTTTTATAATAAAGATTTTCGGTGCTTGATATTAAGATGTTTTGTTAAAGTCAAAATAGTCAAACAGTCAAGAAAAATAGTACTGTGGTTGAACTAAGTAATAAGTTTGTTACAGTTAATGCTCAGAAATCATCAATTTTGACTACACTTTTACCCTCTATCCCACCAACAAAATTTCCTCTAATTTTTCTAAAATATCAATTACAAAATTTCTAAATATCAAACAATTTTAATGATGTTATCATTCATGGTTTTCTACTGATGGTCAACGACTTTTTCTTAAAATAAATAAATAAAAAATAGGTCTATTAAAAACAGATACAATATAATTAGGTGTGAACTAAATGTAGCAGACTTAACAGGAGAATGAAACATAACCTAGAAAATACTACTATATTAAATTTAGGATACTATAAAAAGTAACTAATAAAAAAATATAGCTTTACAAACTAATTATACACAAAAAATATATTAATTTTATTGAAATTGTTCCAATCATACTGAAGTCATTCCCACTTTGCTGTATTTGTTAATTTTTATAAGATCATTAACATTATCTCACTACAAAAGTTAGTTAGACATTTTTTAAAATAAACACACACACAACAAAGAAAAAGCGTTTTAATGAACTACAAGTTTTTTTCTCCCTGAACTGACAACTTCCAATGTGCCATTTCAAAGGGATAATTAAGCCTGAGCACTTGAGAATTTAAACTGACAGGTATAAATAAACTATCTAACAAATAAAAACATACTGGGAGTTTCAATATTTAGAAGTGTTTTTAACTATTATATATATATATATTTGCGGCGATAAACTTTTAAGGTTATCATTGCTGGTTTTACACACACACACATGCATGCAAGCACACACACACACCAGGGTGTTTGATTTTTGTAGGGCAATAACTTCCACGATATCTCTTAGTTATCTGTTCTCAGAATGCCATACGGTACGATTCATTTGATTGTTTTGTCAAAGATTTAGGCCTACAGTACTGTAACGAACAACACAAAACTAGATGACTTAGGAGTTGGGGAACTCAGATAGATAAACAATCATCAAATAACGACTGACGAGTTCAATACAATCGAAAAGTATCAAGATGTTCTTACAATTAAATAAAACAACTCGTAATCACACATCACCGATTGTTACATTTGTATCAATTTAGTTACAATAGTGTGACTTTCGTTCTGTGAATATTCTTCATTCTTCATCTTTGACACATTAATGGTCAGTATTCAATTATTTTTTTATATGTAACAAATTTAAATGTTTTCCATAAATCTCTATTGTAAACACCGACTCGCACAGCAGTCTGCTCAGATAACCGTCTTAGTTTTGGAATGGATTAAGATCATTAACCAGGGTACCACTATTATATATTACTTATGTTACTTAGCGAAATTGTGCCTAAATAAATGTCAGAGTAAAAAATGGCATTAAAAGATTGCACGAATTAATTTGACAGTGTTGATGATAAAACGATTTGAGTAAAATAATTCGTAGAGTTTAACGGAATTAAGAAATGAAAAATTAGTACTTAACCTGTTTAATGTAATATGTTTTTGGACTTTTTTTGTTATAAATTGAATATACCAGGGAAGACTAATGTTAAAAATTACATTAATTATTATATATATATATATATATATATATATATATATATATATATGTGTGTGTGTGTGTGTGTGTGTATAATAATAATAATAAATGTAATTTTTAACATTAACTATTACGGTTGCTGTTATAAATATTTAAATATATTTAATATTTAAAATATTATATATATATATATATATATATATATATATATATATATATATATATAAAGAGTATATTACTTTTACATTAAAATATGAAAAGAAAAGAAATGAATGAATGGTTGTATTACTTACGGTCCCGATTGAACATGTATCTTCCATATTTGGTTTGAAACGCTTGTTTGGACTTTCACCCTGAAGTGATATATCATGTGATTCAAAACTATCATTACTGGAACGAGATGCCTCAGATTCTAACTGCAAAAATAAAGATATTCAAGTACTTGTTGACGTGAGCTAAGAAATAAAAAAACGGAAAAATAAAACTAGAACAATAAATAAAGCCTTTGGTTACTAAATTATGTTTTATTTAAAGCAAAACTTTGTTAAAGCGTACCAGGACATTTAGGAGACTCTTATAAAATCGATTTATTACAGTAAACGATTTCATAACCTAAAACTTATAACGAATAATCTGGATATCAAATAGCACCATGTTAATTTGTGTTAATTCTAAGGTCCTTCTGAACAAAATGTGCAAGGGATTCCTTGTTGAAAACATTTTGTTGAAAAACATCTTGTTGCCCACATTTGTTTAGAGTAGTCGCTCTCCAGTTTGTGTGTGTGACTTAATTTTTTTAAATTTCAGTATTAGAAGTGATTTTATTTAAGGCTTCTTTATATTTTCACACCTTAAAAGTTTAGTTCTTTCTGGGTGGGAGGCATGCTATACTTTTAAATAATACACAGAGGTGAGCTAAACAAATACTTGCCCGCAAACGATACCAATCCTTCCAATTATCAATTACAAATATTGGTTATGTTAGAAACTTATCAATTAGGAATGTTAGGATTCTTCAGTATTCTAGAATTTTGGTAGAACTTTGCAATTGGATTCAACTTTAGGTAATCAAATTTTTTCTGTTTTCTTTTAGTTTACTCGGAAAATGATATCGTTAACACAAATATTATTCAATATTTGTACACTATTAAAATAGTACAATATTAAAATTCAAGAACTCAAATCTCTGTTTTCTTTTATTTATTTCAGAAAATTATATTAACACAAATATGATAATTGTAATCATGTTCAACTGTAAGAACTTGAATCTTCTGTTTTCTTTTAGTTCACTCGGAAAATGATATCATTAATAGAAATAATTAGAACATGTATAATCCCTTTCACTTCTAACTTTAATATATATTATGTATCGAGTTCCATAATTTTTGAAAGCATAATCATTTAAGTTATTGCTGTCATTTCATTTAGGCACTTAACAAATATGACTATTACGCTTGGACTGAATTGCCAATTTTTTTTTTAAATAAAAAAATTTCATAAACTATTTATATATATATTATTACTTTTTTTTTTGGTGTTTAACGTCTGACTATTGTGCACACTTGGGCTAATGCAGACGATGGGATGATTTATAAGCGTATGAAAATGCCAAGCCCTCGCCGGGAATCAAACCCGGGTCCTCAGGGTGAAAGCCTAGTACACCGAGGCGGCATATATATAATAATGCTTGCATTATACATATATAATCTACCTCGGTAGCCTAGTTGATAGCATACTAGGCTTTTACCCCGAGGACCTGGGTTCGATTCCTGGCCAGGGCTTGGCATTTTCATACGCTATAAATCATCCCATCGTCTAGATTAGCCAAAGTGTGCACAATAGTCGGACGTTAAAAAAAAATATATATATAGTTTAGTCTCCAATACATAATGGTATGGTATAATGTAGTTACCATTAATTACATTAACATTTTTTTTAAAAAACCTTAAAAGTTAGCAAATATGCGATTATTTTTAAATAGCTATAATGATTTTTGACAAATTTAGCTCAAATGTAGCCTTTATGCATTTATGCAAAACAAAACATATGGATCACTATTTTCAAGAAAAAAAATTTTTTTTGTTAATTTGGAACAAATCAAAATAAACTGGGACCGTCAAAAATTTATTTTTGTTTCCTCAATTTAGTCCCACATTATAAATATTTGCTACACTATTTGATTGATTGATATATCTGATAAATTTGATACACTATCTTGAGTTATCTCCTTAAGTGACCAAGAATGTGCTAAGCCAATGTTTTTGGAAATACGGTAATCTGTGCAGTATTTTTTAGAACTACACTACCAAACTGATTGTCCAAACTTGACGGGACTAAGGCTTTTTCGGATAAATGAAATTTCGGACAAGCAGGACTACTATAAAAAACATTTTTGGTAGGATCTGAGACATCAGATAATGTTATCATGGAGCTGCCACATACTGGAGTGAATGTCTGATACGGGTGAGTGTGATTATGGCCATAGACAATTCTAATCTACTGCTGGTGTTTTGTCACAGTAGTCATCAGTAGTGGGTTTTGGGGTGCCCGGTAGACCTTACATGTAAATACAAAGGCGAAAGTTATTTAACAAGATTAAAAACAACAAAATAAAATAAAGCTGTATATATTTCAGTATCTGTATTTTAAAATAATATACATTTTGATAGCTGAATGTATGGTTTTAAATAATCTCTAAAAAAAAAACAAATCAAAGTCTTGTTTTATAAACAAGTCTTAAATGTAAACCAAAGTCTGGAAGAACTGTTGCACAGATGTCAAGGTCACATGCATACTTACTTATAAAACAAACTGGTCACTACACTGCACGTTGAGACATACATACGTACAGTAGTGACATCAGCCAGTTAAAAATGATTCCTTTACTACTTACTTAACTACGAGGGTTGATCAAATATAAACGAGACTGACTTTCTAAAACTTTTCCGTTGGACATTGAACTCTAAAGGGTGGGGTTTCAGGTAGCCTGGGAGGTTTGGGACGGGCGTGAGACGGGCAATATTTCCGTTCGGACCCTTCAGTATAAAATTATACAATGAATGAGAGTGAAGTGCACGCTTCGTGGAGCAGAGAATTATTATTAAGTTTTTGGCCAAGGAGGGGGTCAATCCGACTGAAATCTTTCGTAGATTGACGGCTCAATACGGGACAGGACCCTGTCAAGAGCTCACGTTTTGCTTGGCACAAGGAATTCACCGAAGGACGGAAGCAGTAGAAAACCTGAAGGCCAAATCACGATCGTCGGCCGGGAAGGTAATGGCCACTGTATTTTTCGACAATCAAGGCGCCTTTCACGTCGATTTCCTCCATCAACGACGCACAATAAATGCACAATATTATTGCGATGTTTTAGAGGCCGCAAAACAGTCTTTTCGTAGGAAAAGGAAATCTAAACCGGCGAGAAACGCCATTCTTCTTCACGATAATGCCCGACCACATTCGGCGAACGCTACGAGGCTTAAACTCGATCAAATTGGCTGGGAACCAATGGAACATCCCCATACAGTCCAGACTTATCACCCTGCGACTATCACCTGTTTGAGCCACTCAAAGAGGTGCTTGAGACCAGCGTTTGAGACGATTCTGCGGTGGAGACCTTCGTGCTCCAATGGCTCAATGAACGCCCGAGAACTTTTTACGAAGATGGAATTAAAACTTCCAATCCGTGGGAAAATGTGTTACTCGTGTGGAGACTATGTAAAAAAATAAGTTGTATCAAGAATAATTTGTAAGTAAGCAATACATTTTTAAAAAAATCAGTCTCGTTTATATTTGATCAACCCTCGTATAAAAACAGTAAATTTTGTATAACAGGACAAATTTTTGTCACCACAGAATTAAAAAATCCTTTTTTCTTATTACATTTTCTTTTTAATCGTTTCGAATAAGCCGAAACTTTGGATAATCGTATCTGTAATGTATTCATTTCATTTATTTAACATTCAACTTACAATATTAATTATCAAATTGGCTGAAAAATAAAAAACTAAAAATTAAACCTATGACTTACGTCGAGCCGTTCTCTTTTTCCAGAACTGTTATCACTGCTACAAGACATTCTCCGAATATCACTTGATTTTTGCCTTGCACGGAAATGCCTGGGCTGCAATGTTCATAAAGAAATTAATCGGTCATTCATTATTTAAAATTAATAAACAACATTTGTAATAAAGTCAACTTGTGCAACAGCAAAGACGGATGTGATGCTTGTGTACACATTTTTTTTGGTTTATCAAATTTTATCATAAAATAAACACGTATTCTTGTCTTTTGAACAAAATATACTTCAATTAACAGACTTTAACCTTTTACCCCGTAATGTTTGCATTGCTATAGGTTCCATCCAGCCGCAAAATGTTGGGGCTGATGTTACAGCTTCTAAATTTTATTTCAAACAAGTTAGACTTGTTTTTGTTACAAAATTAATAAAACAAGACTGAAGGTTTTACAATTACACCACTAGTAATTGTCATTAACCCATTGGTAACGAAAGACGTATATTGCCCATCCTTCACTCTCAATGGCTTAAGTACTAAAGACGGGCAATGTCCGTCCTCTACTTCCCTGATCTCTTTGGCGTATGTTTCTAGCCTAAAATTCGTATATAGTAATATAAATCTATTTTCAATCTATGAGATATTTATCCTTCGCTCATTTCCGTTGTTACTCGTTAATTTCCGCTAGTTTCTTTGTGAAGTTTTGTAGGAATTTGACAGTTGTAGAAACATGGCTTCTCGTGAGGAAGTGTTTATTTCTTCAAGTGCGTCTTCAAAGTAAATTCTGGGGACATTTTATAGTGAAAATCCCCCCAACAAGCAAAGCAAGACCATCTAGAAAGTGTAGAGTATGTACTGCAAAAGGAAAAAGGTCTGAAACAATTTACCAGTGCAAAAAATGTAGTGTTCCTTTGAATTTGGAAAATTGTTTTGAAATTTATCATAGTCAGACAAATTTTTGAAAAAGAAACAAAATGTACATAGTGTAAATATATAAACATAAAAAAATGTTAATATAGTGTTAAAAGTGTTGGCTAAATATGTGTTAACAATTACAACAACATTATGTAGGATAAAATTGGTAGGTTGCTTGCTTCTATTATTATACATAATCTTAGTGTAAACTACAGAAAATATTCAGTACTGAAGGCCAATAGCATGTTAGTAAAATCCAGTTTCCAATGGGTTAATACACAAATTTCGTTTTTATACATTTTTGTACATTTTTATGTTAGTCGATAGTGAAAAATTATAATTTTAATTTTAATTTGTGGTTTTTATCTATATTTGTATATTTTTTACATTTATTAATTCTGTTAATCCTTACTTTATTACTTTTCCGAAATTAATTTTAATAAAAATTTTGAAGATTTTTTATTAATTTTGAATTTTAGTTGAATTTTGAGGTGAAGTATTGGTGGATTTTGGTGAATTCACTAACTGTAGCAATAAATATTGGGCAAATATGGTAAAATACTTATAGGACTATTAGGTAATGTTTACAAATAAGTCATAATAAAGAGTGAAAATAATTATTATATTAAGCTGGTACTTAATATAAAATAATATAAAAGAAGAAAAAACGCTGAAGAGAGATTTTTAGAAAGAGGATATTGAGTATGGAGGGATTCCAAGGAAGATTGCAGAATAAACCTGGTGGGAAGTGGTCCGAAAACGGAAAGAAGCTGCATAGTGAAAGGATGAGGGAATATTGGAGGGAACGGAAGAGAAAACAACTAAGTGTGAAGAATTGAAATTGTCACATGGTTGACTTGAAGCAGGCCTCATCGAAAGAAGAAGAAGAAGCTAGTACTGTTATCAATATAATATATAACCTAAATTTAGAACATAACTGTTTTAGTAAATATTGAACTAAACTTAAAATTAGATTGGTAAACTTACAGTATTCAAATGACTGAATATATTTTCATAACTAAATGACATATATACCAAATAAATAAATTAAAAATCATTAGAACATTATAATCTTACAGAAAACAAAGAACGGAAACACATTGTTAACGGCAATGTGCAAAAGTCTTGATTTTATTTTCCAAAACATATACTGTTTTTAGTGAAGAATTAATTCAAAACAACATTCATTACGAAATATCATACATTAAAGAAGTTACAATAGTGTTTAGAAGACTATAAGGTACAGTAGGCAACCAAAACAAAGCTATGTAACAACAATGTTAGATATATTCCGACTTTCGACTGCTAGTGTAAATTTTCGATGTTAGATTATGTCTGACATACAAAGAGAAAAGGTTAACATACTTTATGCCAATTAGACTAATGAGGACAAGAGATCAGTGTTAATGATAAGAGTACAACAGGAGTAACCAGCTTGAACTAAAAACCTTGAGATAAGTACTATATGAACTCCAGTAAGTATAAAATATAACAAAGAACATATAACCGCAATTAAAGGCAATACCACTGTAAGGAGTACAGAGTCCTTTGAACAATTTTCTATCGGTGGTTCATTATAAAAATTACCTTTAATTATTTTATATGTGTTACCTTACATTTACCTTACAACTATTGTTGGTGGCAATCCCAAGAATGAACACTGAAGAGTAAACTGACTTTCCGGCCCTGCCGGAATCGACTGTTCTCGCCCTACTTCTTCCCCATGCTTTTGTTTCAACTGCTGTTCTACATACCTTGTTGCTTATTGCAACAGGCAGTACGTCAGCAGTTTCATAATTTCACCTGTTTTTTTTTTTGTCAATAGTGTTCATTCTTTGGCTGTGACCTCATTATCATATTTAAAACCAGCAAATAAAAATTAATATTTTTTTCTAAATCCTAACACCACAAGAAAATCAAATTACACTGAACATCCTATTTTCAGTTGCAAAGCCGGCACTATTACCTGCACTAATATGGATATATCAGGTGTGGCTATTAAATAACAAGACTAATGCTGTTACAGAAAAGCTGTGCATATTCCAAATTCAAATGAGCGACAACTATGTACTGTAAAGCCTTCTCTTTCAATTGTTGCCATTCCAATTTTTTTGTAGACAAATTAATCTGGCCGTGGCTTTGGTTTGGATAACATCTGTTTGTTCTGCCGAAAAAATGTTTTATTACAGCAAAGAATTGTTGTGAAATTTCATTTGAAACTTGGACAAAACCATTACTGAAACTTATATTTTATTAAAAAAAGTATATGGCAATGAACGTTTGTCACGTGTGTGCGTTTTTGAGCGGTTTAAGCATTTCTAGGATGGCTGAGAAGTTGAAGATGATTTTAACCAAGGTTGCCCTTTCACGTTAAAAATGGATAAAAATATTGAAAATAAAATGGACATCTGATCCAATCTGACCGTTGGTTAACTATTCGTGCAATTGCTGAAACTGTAGGAACTGACACAGAATTCATAAAGAAAATTTTTAATAACAATTTTAACATGCAAAAAATGTGTGCAAAAATGGTGCCTAGAATTTTCACGTACAAAAAGGAGCTTGTAAAAATGCCAAAGACACTTCGAATGCCAAAGAAAATTACTTAAATTTCTCGGAAAGTTGAACATATGATGAATCTTGGTTTTCAATTATGATCCAGAAACTAAGTGTCAATCCATGTAATGGAGGGCTATAACTTCACAGAGAGTTAAAGAAGCTCGAATGAGCAAATCAAAATTTGAAGTGATGATGACAGGTCTTTTCAAAATTTCAAAGGATTCTGTACCTTCACTGGGTTTCTGAAGATCAAAATATTAATCAACATTACTTCCATAAGGGTCTTACTAAACATAAGAAAAAAGACCTTAATTGTGGAAGAACATGTCATCAGAACAACACTAAATTGTCTGTCAAGATGTTTGAAGATAAGTAATATTCCAGTGTTAAACCATTTGCCTTATTCGCCTCAACTGACCCTATGTGACTTTTTTCCTAAGGTCAAATGTGTATTAAAGGTAAAATGTACAAGATTTCAGACCGATGAAGCTGTGAAAGAAAAGAACGCACAGAACAAGACATACCAGAGACTTCACATTCCTTTTATGTGAACAGAGGGAAATTCACATGTAGCATTGTAGGGATAGAGGAAGGGTAAAGCTGTGAAAGAAAAGAACTCAGAGAACAAGACATACCGCATTGTTCCGCACATGTGAACAGTGGGAAATTCACAAGCAGCATTATAGGGATAGAGGAAGGGTAAAGCTGTGAAAGAAAAGAACTCACAGAACAAGACATGCCGCACTGTTCCGCACATGTGAACAGTGGGAAATTCATATGCAGCATTGTAGGGCTAGAGGAAGGGTAAAGCTGTGAAAGAAAAGAACTCAGAACAAGACATACCGCATTGTTCCGCACATGTGAACAGTGGGAAATTCATATGCAGTATTGTAGGGATAGAGGAAGGGTAAAGCTGTGAAAGAAAAGAACGCACAGAACAAGACATACCGCACTGTTCCGCACATGTGAACAGTGGGAAATTCACATTCAGCATTGTAGGGATAGAGGAAGGGTAAAGCTGTGAAAGAAAAGAACTCAGAACAAGACATACCGCATTGTTCCGCACATGTGAACAGTGGGAAATTCATATGCAGCATTGTAGGGATAGAGGAAGGGTAAAGCTGTGAAAGAAAAGAACGCACAGAATAAGACATACCGCACTGTTCCGCACATGTGAACAGTGGGAAATTCACATGCAGCATTGTAGGGATAGAGGAAGGGTATTTCTTAAAGGAAACAACTAAATATGTATAACTTCAGAATAAAATATTTTACAGCATTATTTTAGTTATTTAACAGCCAAACTTTGTACTACATATGTTGAAAAGGACATTTTATGAATTCTTTGGAAGATTTTGAAATACACGATGTATTTAAAAACCAACCCACTCATATATTACACAACCAGCCGTCATTTCATTTGAACTTACTGTATAACAATGTTATCAAAATTAAATCATCCACAGAGATAACGAGAAAAGAAGTAGAGGTAAACAGAGAGTCCTGAGCAGCCTGCTTAAGAATGTCTCCAATGTTACCAACCCGTGCTACAAATGTATGTGATTTTGTTGTGCATGTTTTTGTAATTTTTTTCTTAGAAATAAACGAGTTATTTAAAAAACTCATTGACCTTCACATCGAGTAATCTGCGTATTATATGTTTGTGTTTGTGTTACAATGTTAAACTGGATTTGATGATGGGTTCAAGTAACCTAAAATTATTGTAATCCTAGGTTTAACAATCCTACAATCTAAAACCTTTATTTATTTATTTTTTTGCTGCATTTAACTTTACGCTGATCTTAAAATAGTTTATTCTATAGTTATTTTATTTTATTTTCGAAAACAATAAGTAACAAACGCAAAAAGATATAAATTCTATGAGGACATAAAATTTCATTGTAAAAAATCATAAATAATTAAAGCTTCCATTAAAGTAATCTTATTTTGTATCAAAATAAAACTACCCAAACAAAGAATTTGTAAGCGAAATTTTAAAAAAATTAATTACGGCTACCTAAACAACTGTTAAGGCATATCTCACTAATTAACAACTTGTGGCAAGCATATGAAAATAGATGGTGTAAGCAGTGAATCCAAAGCCTTCCAAATCACAATTTTAAATCTCTTAAGAGGCTTTAGAAACCATATAAATATGTAAATAGAAATCATAAAAAAATTAAATTCATTATTCTAGTTTCCATAATTTCAGTTACTTGTTTTATGGAAACATATGCTTAATGGTGCATGCAATGTTCTAAACACCAATAATCAACATGCAACCACAAAATTAATTTTGAACATTGCTTATGAACTTCTAATGAAACTGTTTTGTATCTGCAATCGCAAAAAAATTTTAAACACACATACCTTATACTCAACGTTTTTTCCATCTCTGCAACATTTTGGGCATTCCCAGCTGTTTGGTAGATCTTCATTGACAATTCCATCAGAATCTGGACACTAAAAAAACAGTTTGTTTGAAAACAAATTGGCTACAGAATTATGAAAATCATGATAATAAATTATCTAGCCTACTGTAGCAGCCATTTTACACCGTTAATGCGTGAGACAACCATCAAAGTTTGGTCATGCAATGATAAAACAGTTATCTGACCCACTTTAAGGTATGTTTTTGTAAACCCAATTTAACACTAATTAAAGTGATGTACCACAACAAAATTTGGTTTTACACCAATTTTGAATTATAATACAGAAAAATGCCAAGTTTTTCAGGATAAAAATTGCTACTCACAAACAGCATTTCCTGTAATAACTTGCTGATACAAGATACAAATGTCTTAATCCAGTGGTTCCAAAACTTTTGAGGCCACGGCTCCTTTACACTCTGAATCAAAGATGCAGTTCTCCTACATCCCCATATATACTGTACAGTACACACATACTTACTTAATATTTACTCTATGAAAAAAAATGACTTTACATTTAAGTTTTATAACATCTCAGAACACTATAACAAAGTTTGACTATACAGTGGTAAATCGATATACGAGTGCTCTAATATACGAGTGTTTTGCTTTGAGATGAGAGCAAGATTTATAATACGAGGAATCACACACTACACAGCTGCATACGGCCCCAACATGCGGTGTATGTTGGTGTCATGTGCAGTGTATAACAGTTTCTCCCACCTCAGACTAGATCTCAGTCTGTGTGCGCATATTCTGGAAGGACCACTTTAACATCGTGATGTTCTTAATAATCATTGATCAGGCCTGGCTGGGTGTTATAACGAGGACCTTAACCTCTGCATGGAAGAAGCTGTGGCCTGAGACTGTAGCTGAAAGGGCCTTCGAGGGATTGGAACCCGAAGTGTCTGTGGTAGAGGAGATTGTTTCTCTAGGAAAATCTATGGGTCTGGTGGTGGATGAGAGAGATGTGAATGAACTCGTCGAGGAACAGTCTCAGGAGCTGATAACCGAGGAGTTACACATGAGCAACAGCATACGGTGGTTCAACGAAAAAGTTAGTTTTGAAGAGGAGCCAGAGATGGAGGAGGTTATCTCTACAAGAGACATAAAGGAGATCTTGGGAATGTGGGAGTTGTAGAGTTCGTGGATAAAAACCACCCCGAAAAAGTTGTACCTGGTTGTGCATCGGAGTTGTTCAACGAAACTTGCGTAACTCATTTCTGCAATATCCTAAAAGAGAGGAAGAAACAAACCTCCTTGGACAGTTTTTTTAAACGATCTGCAGGTGAAAATGAGCAAAGCGTGACGAAAATTAAGCGCTTCTCTAAGCACTTCACTTTTTCTTTTATTATGTTTTTATAGAATATGTATTTGTTATTTATAAATAAATGTTTCTTCTTGTAAATACATTTTTCTTATTCAAAAACCCTTAACAAAAACAACTGAGGTGGTGTTTTGGGAGCTGGAACGGATTAATGGCATTTCAATTAATTTCAATGGGGAAAACTGCTTTGAGATACGAGCAAGGTTACGGAACGAATTAAACTCGTATGTCGAGGTACCACTGTACTTTAGTTGACTGAAAAAAATGACTTGCATTACATTCCCGCAAGACTGTCAATTGCAAAGTGTGTATAGTAAAGAACAATACAGATCTGTTTTCCTGCATCCACATGCATTAATGCAACCTTTTTTACAAGTACAGTGCATTTTCTACAGAGGGACTGTAGCGCTGGATCCTTATCAGCTATATTAGAGAAGCGAGTGTGGTCTTAATAATGTGTACATCCATCCCATTAAGAGTGGTCTTTTTCGTTTCCCAGCTGTATTTGTATCTAGAAGTAACTCCTCATGCATGCACTTGAGCAGCATCTGTAGTTGGTGACAATTTAATGAGATTAAATTTAGTTTTAGCCGCACGTTTAACAAATATGATACTGTAGTTCATCAAGGTTTTGAGTTGCTGCATTTCCCCCATACAAAGCAACAAGAATATTTCCCCTTATTTCTTTTACATGCTCTGTGTTGCTTCATGGTTCTCAAACAAGGCTGGGAAATCTTTAAATTATTT
>CM040182.1:6287604-6312604 GCA_022606455.1 Callitettix versicolor
TTAGATATTCGTTTTTCCTTCGACAGTACCGTGTTATAAGTTAGAGATTGACCTGTGTAATAAGATGGAGGTTCCGTACTGTATATTAACATAAAGACTACAGTTCTGTAAAGTGTGTTGCACCGTGTGTATATGTTGCCGACGCCGCTGCTTGCAGGCACTTCAGTATCTTTTATCTAACAAGCAAAATTCGCTTAATTAAAGAAAGATATATTATTAAAATATAAAGTTCATTTGGATAGGTTTTGTTCTTAAAGGCTTATATGCAAAGCTATAAATGTATACAAATTTACATATGTAGTAGTAATAGAAATAATAAAAATATTGTTTGAAGGCTGCTTTATTCAAACCATATCCAAACTGAATTAAGAAAACAGCCCTAAATTAATGAATTAATTATGAATTAATGAATTCATATAAACTTACGTTGTTTTTTTTCCGATAAAACACAAATATTTCTATTTTTCTATACAGATAATTGTCAAAAATAAACATTTAGATATGTTGTTGACCATAGTATTGACAATATATTCAACTGTAAACTGTAAAGATACTGAAGCGTCTGCAAGCAGCGGCGTCGGCAACATATACACACGGTGCAACACACTTGACGGAACTGTAGTCTCTAAGTTAATACACAGTACGGAATCTCTATCTTATTACACAGGTCAATCTCTAACTTATAACAAGGTACCGTCGAAGGAAAAACGATTATCTAAGTTAATGGGTAAAAATTATCTACGATTATCTACATGGGTAAAAATTTAAGAAATAGTCTCTATGTACATTTACATAAACTCTTTTCTATCTATTGTTAAATAATAAACAGATAAAACTTATAAGCTGTTTTATAATTTTTAAATTTTCTTAGCCAAGAAAACATTGCTAGGCTTTCAGTATTGTAACCTTCTTTTGTGTCAAACAATTTTTGTAATTATTCCATCCCCAAAACTGAAAATAAAGTGGCCACATATTTTCAATTCTTGTGTTGAAGTTACAGCCACAAGTTTCAATAATTGCTAAAAAAAATTGTAAACAAGGATTTTTAGTAAAATTATAAATTTGTGTATGTATTCAATTCAGAAAAAAACTACCTATGCATTTATTGAACTTAGTTGGCTGCTGTTGGTATTGGATTCCTAATTTATTCATCGATAGGCTATACACTTAAAATAAAATATTCATATTTATTATCATTCTTCCTTACATATGTGTAAACATTTCTACTTCCAGTAACCTTGGCAAGAACATTAAGGGAAACAGGGATTTAAAGCATTCAGAATTAAAATTTTGGGAAAACAAATGAATAGGTAAAATATTATTTGTTTGTTTTTTAAAATGGCGAACTCATCTTCAAAAGAGAGTCAAATTAATTATAAATTATATAGACAAAACAATATTTCACATAGTATCTTGCAGGCACTTCAGTATCTTTTATCTAACAAGCAAAATTCGCTTAATTAAAGAAAGATATATTATTAAAATATAAAGTTCATTTGGATAGGTTTTGTTCTTAAAGGCTTATATGCAAAGCTATAAATGTATACAAATTTACATATGTAGTAGTAATAGAAATAATAAAAATATTGTTTGAAGGCTGCTTTATTCAAACCATATCCGATCTGAATTAAGAAAACAGCCCTAAATTAATGAATTAATTATGAATTAATGAATTCATATAAACTTACGTTGTTTTTTTCCGATAAAACACAAATATTTCTATTTTTCTATACAGATAATTGTCAAAAATAAACATTTAGATATGTTGTTGACCATAGTATTGACAATATATTCAACTGTAAACTGTAAAGATACTGAAGCGTCTGCAAGCAGCGGCGTCGGCAACATATACACACGGTGCAACACACTTGATGGAACTGTAGTCTATAAGTTAATTTTTTTTCCGGCGAAAAACCGTTAAGGTTATCATCGCTGAAAACGAGATAAGCCAACAGCACGTGGTGTTCCCAAGCGGTCCCCCATCCAAGTACTAACCACGCCCAATGTTGCTTGACTTCGGTGATCGGACGAGAATTGGTATATTCAACATGGTATGGCCATTGGCTTCTCTAAGTTAATACACAGTACGGAATCTATATCTTATTACAATGGTTGATCTCTAACTTATAACACGGTACTATCGAAGGAAAAATGATTCTCTAAGTTAACAAATCTTTAAGCTATTACACATCCCCGTTATTTCTATACTCTTCATATTGTTGAGAAAATATATTGTAGTCATGTGTTAACTCTTTGGCTGCTACAAAACGATCTATCTATTATATTTTGTCAGTAATAGTTCAAAATAAATCCAATAGATAGCGTCTAAATCTACACTTTTCAATTAAACTATTTTTAGTTCACTTTTCTGCCACTTTCACATATTTTTGAGTTACAGAAATTAATATATAACAGCTGTAACCATTCCATGGCCTTGAATTTTTGTTTACTATGTAGTAAAAATGGCTGCCAACTGTGACATATTTGTGTTTGGTGTTGATGATGATCAAATTCAGTTAAGTATTATGATATATGACATTGTTCAGGATTTACCAACAAATACGAGGGCTATTCAGAAAGTAGATTACGTTTTTGGATAAAAAAAAAACTAAGTACAGGAAAAAAATTTTATTATATACATTTGAAAGAGGAACTAAAATACTATTTTTCGACATAATCGCCAAACAAATTTAGACATTTGTCATATCGGTGAACTAGCTTTGAAATTCCCGTGTCGTAGAATTCTGCCGCCTGTGACGCCAGCCAGTCAGTCACGCCCGTGAGGGACAGGAAAGGTTCTCTTCTGGTTGACTTCCTAGAACGTGGAGCAACCATAAACTCAGAAAGGTATTGCCAAACATTACGAAACTTAAGACGAGCTATCCAGAACAAGCGGAGAGAAAACTGAGTGCAAAAGTGTTGTTTTTGCACGACAATGCCCCTCCCTCACACGGCAAATCGAACAAAAGACGTCTTGACGGCCTTCAAGTGGGAGATTTTCCTCATCCACCCTACAGTCCGGACCTGGCACCTAGTGATTTCCACTTATTCCCGAAGATGAAGACTTGGCTTGCAACACAGCGCCGATGACGACGCAGATCTCCGCGCGGCGTGACTGACTGGCTGGCGTCACAGGCGGCGGAATTCTACGACACGGGAATTTCAAAGCTAGTTCACCGATATGACAAATGTCTAAATTTGTTTGGCGATTATGTCGAAAAATAGTATTTTAGTTCCTCTTTCAAATGTATATAATAAAATTTTTTTCCTGTACTTAGTTTTTTTTTTATCCAAAAACGTAATCTACTTTCTGAATAGCCCTCGTATAACTATACCAGTTAAATTAATATTCAGTAAAATAGTGGTTTATTGTACTTCGAACCTAATGTTTTAAAATTAATTTCTTCTATCAGAAATTAAATACTTCATCTTTTTAAATTAAAATTTGATTGAGTCTCAAATTAAAAGACAGATGAAATCTCTTCTAGTTGTTACTACTCTGGAATTTTGAAACGAAAAAAGTGAATGTGAACCATAACCATAGAAATTAATAACAATATATTAAATTACGTATATGTTATTCATGTGCTGTAACTAATAACAGTAAATTCTTAAGATTCGACCTATAAAATTTATAAAGATGAAAACGGTTATAAAATAATTCAAAAGGCTCACAGTGATCTGGCTTTCGACAATTCTGTCTGCTGTGTAGTCCAGCTTGGTAAAAAAATAAACAGCTGTTTCGATTTCGAACAAAATAATACATACTGTGCATTAGCTATTGACAGCCTTACTAATTTCAGATTTCCTTAAGTTCTAGTAAAAAAAAATTTACAAAAATATAATACAATACTGTACAGACAAAACATTGGCAAAACTATACTTTTCAACTAGAAGTCCCTTTAATTAACCCATTGGTAACGAAAGACGTATATTGCCCGTCCTTCTCTCTCAATGGCTTAAGTACTAAAGACGGGCAATGTCCGTCCTCTACTTCCCTGATCTCTTTGCCGTATGTTTCTAGCCTAAAAGTCGAATATAGAAATATAAATCTATTTTCAATCTATGAGATATTTTTCCTTCGTTTATTTCTGTTGTTACTCGTTAATTTCCACCAGTTTCTTTGTGAAGTTGTGTACGAATTTGACAGTTGTAGAAACATGGCTTCTCGTGAGGAATTGTTTATTTCTTCTGAGTGCATTTAGTGAGTTTGTTGGGGATATTTTAAATGAAAGTAGTTGTGAGATTAGTGATAATGAAGAGCAAGAAGGTATTGTTGAAAATGACAGCAGTGATAGTGATAACAGTGATGATGAGATCTGTTATAGGCCTAATTGCAGACAATACTACACATAACCTACAAGTAAATGATTGGCAGTGGACTTCTAATCCAAATATAACTAAAATTCTGGTGACATTTTATAGGAAAATCCCCAACAAGCAAAGCAAGGCCATCTAGAAAGTGTAGAGTATGTACTGCAAAAGGAAAAAGGTCTGAAACAATTTACCAGTGCAAAAATGTAGTGTTCCTTTGCATTTGGAAAATTGTTTTGAAATTTATCATAGTCGGACAAATTTTAAAAAAAGGAAACAAAATGTACATAGTGTAAATATATAAACATAAAAAAATGTTAATATAGTGTTAAAAGTGTTGGCTAAATATGTGTTAACAATTACAACAACATTATGTAGGATAAAATTGGTAGGTTAGTTGCTTTTATTATTGCACATAATCTTAGTGTAAACTACTGAAAAAATTCAGTACTGAAGGCCAATAGCATGTTAGTAAAATCCAGTTTCCAATGGGTTAAAGATGAAACTTTTAAGTAAAAACACAAAGCTAGATAAACTATTATTTTCTGTGATTCGTTTAAAGTTCTCTGACAAAAATGACACTGCTAATGCATAAGATAAACATTACTGAAATGAAAGCGGAAGGCGGCTTATTTGATTTTTATTTCTGTATTCAACCGACAGAATCTGATGTTGAATTTCGCAAGTCTTAGTAAGGAAACAAGAAATAATACTCTTACTAAAAATAAATTACAGTACAATATTATGTGCAGTGTTGACAACTTTGTTACATGGATGTACATTACTGTAGTTCTGATATTGAACAGTATTTTTTTCTGATATGAATAATTATCGTTTAATTCATTTGATTATGAATAATTATTGTTCAATCCAACCTATTGCAAATAATTATTGTTTAATTCACCAACCGGTGAATAATTATTGTTTAATTCACCAGCCTGTGAAATAATTATTGTTTAATTCGTCAGATTGTTAATAATTATTGTTTAATCCGTCCGGCTGCGAATAATTCTTGTTTAATTCATCCGATTGTGGGTAATTATTGTTTAATTCGTCCGGCTGTGAATAATTATTGTTTGATTCGCCCGGATAGAATAATTATTGTTTATTTCATCTGATTATGAATAATTATTGTTTAATCCATCTGAATCTGAATAATTGTTGTTTAATTTGTCTGATTATGAATAATTATTGTTTAATTCGTCTGATTATTAATGATTATTGTTTAATCCACCTGATTATGAATTATTATTATTTAATTCAACTGATTATGAACAATTATTTTTAAATTTCTTTAGCTATTATAGTACAGTATTGAATACCAATCTTAACTTATTTATTGATAAGAGGCACAAATAAATTATTACATGCTAACTAAATGATCCTCCATATAGTCTTGACTTTTTTTAAATCGTGGTCAAGTAACCATACAAACTTAGTGTATGCTTTTAAAAATGTTAATACAACACAAGAGTTTCCTTGTATGGTGTGTTGAATTTGTTGCACTAGTCAACTAATTAGTCAGAGACAGTTTGTTACGCACATATTTTTTCAGTGTAGTTAACTTTAATTTGTTTTCAAAATGAAAACCAAGAGTTTCTGTACCACCTATTAATAAGATTTTACCACATAGCCCCAAAATTAGTGATAAATAAGGAAAATATGTAAATGCATTTTGTAAAAAATTCCTGAAATGATTTTGATATTATTAAAAATAATATTCACTCTAATTAAAAAAAACAAACAAACTGGAATTTATTGTTTAGGCAATAAATACATATTACAAAATTATATTTAATTTATACTGCAAAATAATGTATTTAAAACACCAATTTTGAAAGACAATAATATACAATGTATTATTGTCAAACAGACACAAATAATTTGGAAAAAACTGTTTAGGATAATCAGTCAATAATTTGTTTTAGGTTAGTCTATCCCACCTGAAGGCATTGTCGCATGATACAAGTCTGCTTTGCCCGTCCTGGACCTCCAAATTTGACCATGTCCTGACAAAAGGCACACTCCCCGCAGTCGCTCTGTTGACATGCTTGACATTTTTTACAACGCGTTCTTCTTCTCCTAGGTCCTGTACCACTCCCTCCACCTTTTCCAACTCCTCCACGGTGTTGGTGTTGAACTAAACCATTATGTTTCATTTTATGGCCCCCGTAAGCAGAGGTGCTGTGTTGGTTGAAGCAATTCTTTGCTAGAGGAATACGGCGATCGTAATCCTATAGCAAATGAAATTTACTGTTTAGAAACTTGAAAAAATTAAAACATATTCTATCAAATTTCCATTGGAGCGGCTGTCATGGTAAGATCCGGACAGAGGAACTTGAAATGAGCACTGATCCTGACCTTTAGATTACTTTTTAAGGGGTCATTAAAATATTTTTATCTGTGAGTGTGTATGTGTGTGTGTGTGCGCGCGCGTGTTGTGTGTGTTTATACGTGTGTATGTATGTATGTTGTGTGTGTGTGTGTGTGTGTTGTGTGTGTGTGTGTTGTGTGTGTGTGTTGTGTGTATGTGTGTGTGTGTGTTGTGTGTGTGTTGTGTGTGTGTGTGTGTGTGTGTGTGTGTGTGTGTGTGTGTGTGTGTGTGTGTGTGTGTGTGTGTGTGTGTGTGTGTGTGTGTGTGTGTGTGTGTGTGTGTGTGTGTGTGTGTGTGTGTGTGTGTGTGTGTGTGTGTGTGTGAATGCTCATACTTGCAATTTTAATCCAATTTGATTCAAACTTGTCAATAAATTCTCTTTTGGACAAATTCATTAACAAGTAAAATTCATTACAGTTAAAAAAATTTTTTTTTGTATTAGCTTCAGCAAGTTTGTTAACAAACAAAATTCGTTAATCAGCAAAATTTGTTATACTGTTTCAAAATGTAAAAAAAAAAATAAATGAGAAAAAAGCAATGTAATGGAATTACAAAACCTTTAAGAATGTGAAATAATTATTGATTTAGGACCAGCGTTGTTAACAGTAATTATGGACGGTACAAGTTACTTCCAAGTAAGCCTTACATAGGCCTAGGACACATAAATTCATGTTAACTTACTGTGTCCCATATTATTTTTAATAGTAAAATTAAGATATTAAGTAATGATAATTATAGCTAACAACTTTACCTTACCTTTCTTCTGTCTGTGGACAACAAAACTGGGCGACCATTGACTGCTGCTTCAGGACTGTCGTACCTGTGCTGTTCAACCAAAGTCCGTACATCCTTAATTAATGCTACAGGATCAACTATTAAGTCTGGTACGTTTTTCTTATTTATTGGTAAAGAATGTAGATATGTTACGATTGCTTTAAGTCCATGAAGCTCCTGAAACACGAGTACAGATATTACTAAATACTTACTAGAGTAACTTTACTAATTTTACTTATTTTGTATTTATTTCTTACTGTATTTTTTTTATTTTTCCTTAATAATATTTTCTTTTTAGTTTGTCATAATTTTTCACTTTTTACAAGCTTCACAAATTCTATTTTTTCTTGCTTATTATTTTTTTAATATTTCCTTAATAATACATTAGGGACTCAATTATACAAACATGCTTGGACTAAGGCTCGTTTGGATAAGCTGAAATGCTATATAAACTTTATTATTGATGTCTCGGACATCAATTAACATTTGATGTCTCGGACATCAAATAACATTATTACCAGCTGCCAAAAGCGAGCAGTTCCCGTCTATGGCTGGTGTTTAGTGGAAGTAAAAACTACATCAGTAGCTTGTTTTTGGGTACTCAATTAAACCTACAACATATAAAACCTACAAAACAAAAATTAATAAAAGAACAGTACAGTACCTGTACTTTACAATAACACATTATAATTTTCCAATGTACAAGGTGTGTTCAGAAAGTAACGAGAATTTTTAAATTTCGCAGGCTTGGAGAGTCCGATTGTCAAACTTTTTTTTATTATTATGTTGGTATACATGCCCTTGAGGTATGATAAAACTTTCAGCTATTTTCATTGTTGACTTTGTGTGTGTGACAGCCGCTAAGGTTAGACGTGTTTTTATGAGCTCGGCGATTTTTGTTTGTTAAAAGAAATGGATCAAAGAATTTGTATCAAATTTTGCTTATTCCTGCCACCAGGTTAAACGGTCAATAAGGTTCTACCTACAAGTTCAACGCTGTTTGCGTGAAGCAATCCGAAAAAAACACCTGGATCTGTGGAAAAACAATTTATGGCTTTTGCACCACGATAATGCACCAGGTCATACTTCATTGCTTGTTCGTGAATTTTTGGCCAAAAACAGTACTGTAACGATGCCCCAGCCTCCATATTCGCCAGACATGGCTCCATGTGACTTTTTCCCATTTCCAAAAATAAAGAGAACCTTAAAGGGCCGTCGTTTTACAGCCATAGATGACATTAAAAGCGCATCGCTGAAAGAACTAAAGGCTATCTCAAAGATCGAGTTTGAGAAGTGTTTCGAGGTTTGGAAGAAGCGCTGGCACAAGTTCATAATCTCCAATGGGGATTATTTTGAAGGCGACATCAATGTAGAAGAATAAATAAATATTTTGTTCACAAAATTAAAATTCTCGTTACTTTCTGAACACACCTCGTATTGTTTTTCAGCTTTCAGTAATAAAAACAAATACAAACATCTTGATTTATAAACAAGTTTTGGCATCAAAGTCACAAACACGCTACCTTAGTTTTTTTTTCATGAACCACCGATAGTTAATTCTTTGGAGGACCCGAGCAGTAGAGACCCCGAACCCCTAACAAGTAAATGTATTACATTACATTTATCTTGTAACACTACCACTACTGCTAATTCTATTTTTTTTTTTTTTTTTTTTTTTTTTGGTGTTTAACGTCCGACTATTGTGCACACTTGGGCTGATGCAGATGATGGGATGATTTATAGCGTATGAAAATGCCAAGCCCTGGCCGGGAATCGAACCCGGGTCTTCGGGGTGAAAGCCTAGTATGCGATCCACTAGGCCACCACTAGGCTTTTACTGTTATTACGCTGCTGTTTTGTTTTGCTTTATAGGCCTATATATACATGATTACTTAACATGATATAAGAGTAGCAGTATCATCTAGTGATCCCTGTTAAAAATTACTCTACTATTTTCAAATATTGTTAGATTACAAGCACAGTGAACTACATAAAAAGGCCTACTTCTGTCATTAAGAAAATGACAAAAATATGCTTTTTCTTATGTAAATTTGAAAAAATTGTTTTGGATATGCCAAACGTTTAATAAACAAATTTTAGATAATCGCGTATCCAAATGTACTTGGTTATGTTTTACTGTTTACAAATGTTATAAGTAGATATTGTTAAATTATAACTCTTTATGTTAATGTAGCTTGTAATTATTTATTCCAGCTTAATTTAAAGCAAATGTATTACTTCTCTATTGGTTATGTTACAGAAAGTATTAAACAAATCTTTAATGGTTAAAACTATAACACTTTTTTAAAATAAATAAATTATTTATTTAAGTACTGAAACTTACAATGTACTAATAGGAGTTAAGAATTAAAAAGCAGAAAAAAACAATTTCCCACAAAAATACAAAATTTTACACAATGAAAAAATAATCAGTGATCCCTAAAGGAATGTAAATGATTAACTAAAACATGATAACCTTTTGCCGTAGCTAACAGGTTATAGAAATCATTAGTTTTTTTAACCAACATTAGTTTCTTCTAAACCAGTGTTTCCCAACGTGGGGCCCACGCCCCACAGGGGGGGGGCAATTTGATAGTTAAAGGGACAATTAAAAAAAAAAGCGCAAGGATCGCACTAAATGAATATAGAAAAATCAATATTAAAATTATTTTGAATTTCAGTTTTTCATTATATGTTTTGAAATTTTACTTACGATGTTTTTATAACAATTTCATAGTGATTTCTTCCTAAAAATTATCATTTATATTTCTTAAGGGAACAAAACAATTTTTAAAGGGGAGCATAACAACTATGTATGGGGGGAATACAAATTTTAGAAATGTAAAGGTGGGCCAAGACCTACAAAAGATTGGGAAACACTGTTCTAAACTGTGAGGTAGAATTTCAACACATTACTACAGGTAAAAAATTAACTTTAATTTGCTCAAAATTGACTAAGAGTTAAGAAAGAAGTTGATTTGCAATAAATATCTCGCTTTAACAACTTTTTTCTGTTTAAAACTTTTAATTTAAATAGAAAAACCTATATGATGAAACAATAAACTAAGAGATCATGACAAATACATACATGTTGGCCAATTTAAATTCTTATAAATCATCTCAAACTATCTTTAAGATGTTGCAATTAAAACTGAATTACAACAGACAAAGTAAAAATTACACAATGACAAATACGTATTAAGCTACATCCATACTTCAAAATACACATTCTTCAAAATATTTTTCAGAATTTCTTTATTACCAATATGATTAATAGAAATTACGCCTACCTGTTGCGTAAGATGAACATGTTCTCTGGAGATATCGCTTGGATTAGAAAGCTCATAAAGATGAGATTTGCCCAACAGACAATAAACATAACGTTCCAACACGTACCATAACATTTCTGTAAAGAATGGGTATCGAAATTTTTGAGGTACCTAAAATACATCAATTTAATTGTTAACATTTCTTTAAAATGAAAAACATTTCACATAAAATGAAGTTACACCCAATTAACTTAAGTTTAGTAGGCAGTTAAGAGTAATCAAAAGCTGTTTATTTCAAATGGATTCCAATTTAATTGGTTGATATTAACCTTAGAATGAACGGGCTGGGTCTGTGAGACCCAGACGTTTTTAAATTACGTTAGATTCAAGGTCATTGGGGCTGCAGACCGTTATTTCTCTCTGTACCTTCCTAAAAGAGTCTACAGAATGCACTACAGTTGCATGTTTGTTAATTCAGCTCTTAGTCATCAGTTTTCACGTGTTTGTATATCTTGTGGGTCTGTCAGACCCAGCCCGTCCGCTCACGTTACTTTTTCTGACAGCAGGATTTGTGTTTTAGGACTGTTTTTAATTTTTACGTTTGTTCATTTTAATACTATTGACAAGTTTAAACAAGTATAAGCGCAGTGCTTTTGTTGTTGACAAGAACTTGTCAAAACAGATGCTGCAACCCTACTTGACCATGCGAGCTCAGCAAAACAACCTCCCACAAGAGATTCAGCAGTTAGCAACCAAATTTTCTGGATATGAAGTTCAACCTAAAGAGGACCCTGCTCCAGGAAAGCGTGGAAGATGCTCCATGTGTAAAGACAGCAAAACAAAATACTTTTGCAAAGAGTGTAAAATTTGGTTATGTCTTAACCACAGTGAAATGTTGTGTAGCGATTGCTGTAAAAATTAAGTTATTTATCCTCTCCAAAAAACATATTATTTTTGTATTTTAATTAATTCTGAATATTTTTTCCTTAAAATCATTCTTTATATACTAGATAAAACCAAACCCAAACAAAATTTAAAAATTCTTACCTTATTAATGTTATTTTTAAAAAAATCATGTAATTTTTTGTTTAAAATGTACAAGATTACTTGGTTTTTTTTTATTCCATTATTTGGGCGCAATATTATTTTGTTAAAATAGTGTTATACTACTAAAAACACTTCTAGGTTTCATATAAAAACATTTTTTGATCAATAAAAATAATTTGAAATTATTTGTAGATTTTTTAATTCTTGGGTCTGTCAGACCCAGCCCGTCCACTTACGTAACTTCTTTTTGCCCGTTCATTCTAGGGTTAATACTGTGTTAGTTATATTGCAACTTCAAATTTCATCGCAATAAATAAATATCTATATACTAAGATGTTCCAAAACAGTTTCAAAGTGCAAAATATTAAAATACAATTAACTACCATATAATGTAAGCCAAAAAGTCATGAATTTATTATATGGCTTAAAGAACCATAACTAATAATGTATATTAAATTCTGAGGTTGTCAAGTCAAAAACTTATTTTTTTTATTCTCATACACAAACAGATATATACAGTGATACACCCGCTTATGGTCACCTGGACATAGGTCATCCATCATATCAGACAATGGTCTACTTCACAGAATGTAAAATGACCCACTCAACAGTTTAGGTTTCAAATACAGGGCTGAATATATAATAAGAGTGTTTTCATTTTGTTAAATTATTTCTAAGCAGATGTGTAAATATAGAGATAACATTGTGCTGAGGTAACACAAACAAGCCTTTGAATGATGAGTATTTGGTTTTTGTAGGGCAATAACTTAAAGGATATTTCTTAGTTATCCTTTGCAGAATGATAACTCCTATTCCCTTTCCTGAGGTTGTACCTAATTTTATTTAGTGTGTCATCAACTCTTTCACTGTGTGTTTAATTTGTTAGCCTATTAAAAAAATTAAAACAGTTATAATATTATCTTGTTACATACTTTTGATTTTTAAATTTAACAAATCCTGTTTTCAATTTTTTTTATTAATATTAATTAAATGGGCCCTAAAAGAAGTGCTTGTGGTAGTGGAAGTAAAAAATAAACTTTGACTATTGAACTAAAAAAAGCTACAGTATGAACTAAAAATGTATACAGTATTGATCTGGCCTGTGTGTTAACATGTGACATAATTACATGAAACGAATTTAATAAAAATAAAGTGTGACTTCCGTTCTGTGAATTTTATTCATTCTTCATCTCTGACATATTAATGGTAAGACCTAAATTATTTTTTTCTATGTAATAAATTAAAATTAAAATGTTTTCCATAAGACTCTATTGTAAATGCTGACAGCAGTCTACTCAGATAACAGTCTTATTTCTGGAATGTATTAAGACAGTTAACCAAGGTAGGTAGGTACCATATATATATATATATATATATATATATATATATATATATATATATATATATATATATATATATATATATATATATAGCCGCCTCGGTGGCCTAGTTGATATGCGTACTAGGCTTTCATCCCAGGACCGGGTTGATTCTCGGCCAGGGCTTGGCATTTTCATATGCTATAAAATCATCCCATTGTCTGCATTAGCCCAAGTGTGCACAATAGTCGGACGCTTAAAAAATATATATATTTTGGTGTTTAAGGTCCACTATTGTGCACACTTGGGCTAATGCAGACAATGGGATGATTTATAGCGTATGAAAATGCCAAGCCCTGGCCAGGAATTGAACCCAGGTCCTCAGGGTGAAAGCCCAGTACGCTATCAACTAGGCCACACATGTATATAAAAGTTATATATACACTTTTATGTCTATGTGTATATAAAAGTTATATATACACTTTTATGTCTATATATATATATATATATATATATATATATATATATATATATATATATGTGTGTGTGTGTGTGTGTGTGTGTGTGTGTGTGTGTGTGTGTGTGTGTGTGTGTGTGTGTGTGTGTGTGTGTGTGTGTGTGTGTGTGTGTGTGTGTGTGTGTGTCAAAAAAATGTGAATATCTTATTAAATTATGTTCTAAGTCTGCTTGTACACCAAACTATACAGATAAACGAATTGTAAAGCCGAAAGAGACTTGGTGTGATTTTAATTGTGTAACGGTTTCAATGCAAATTTTGAAGTTATCAAACTTGTTTTGTAAGATATTTTTGTCAGGATTTTATGAAGACCACAATGCTTTACAGTAAGATTACTAAATATTTGGGAAATTTCCATTTAAAATTACTAGACTTATTCCAATCTTGGCTTCTTTTAACTGTGTGTAACAAAAGTAGCATTTCAATATAAAAAAACCTTTGTTCCATTCTGTAACTATGAAGAATTTCTACTGAATTTACAGAAATAAGACAATATTTCACAGTTCATCCATGTCATTCTAAAATTTATTTTGTTGAAATACTTTATATTAAACTTGGGAAATGTTTTACCAAAAATCTCTTTTATTATCTTTACATACGTAAATACAATTTTAGATTGTTTTTAATTATTCTAACGTACTGAACTACACGCTTAACTTCTTTGATGCGCCTCACTGGACATACTGTTTACATTTAACCATTCATTTTTTTTTATTTTATTTTTTTTATGTGTTTAACATCCGACTATTGTTGCACATTTGGGCTAATGTAGACAATGGGATTATTTTATAGCATATGAAAATGCCAAGCCCTGGCCAGGAATTGAATCCGGGTCCTCGGGGTGAAAGCCCAGTACGCTATCAACTAGGCCACCAAGGTGGCTTATTTAACCATTCAAACATGAAAGACAAGATTATCTATATTAATGAAACATTCACTTTTTTTGTTTAAAAACTAAATAATATTGTTAGTTGTTAAAAGTTAAAATATATTTGAAAATATGTTAATTGATGAAATACATTACTAGATCCTAGGCTAGGAATTTGAAAGGGAGTTAAAGGCAGGTGTCAGTAAACCTAAACAAGTGCTCTTATCCAATCTGTTGGCATGAATATATATCAGTTAAAGTGGTGATGCTGAATCTGTGCTGTTGTCCTGTATGTAACTGGCAAAGTGCAGGAACGTTGAGAATCATGCTCTACTGCATGAACTGTCAGCTCTGAGCTCTGAGTGTCTCCTAGTTTTAGCATCAACCTCTCTTACTGTCTCAAACCTAATTTTCTTATTTAGTTTCTTTTTTAAAAACTAATTAAATTATATTTTTTTTAATTGTATAACAACAGAGACAGGCTACTTTAAACTGAAAATTACCATTAAAGGATAAACATTCATGACCTCAGAACAAGCATACAGAGAAATGTTACAGCGGAAAAATTAACTATGCTTCACACTCACATTGACCCATATTTAAAACAATAATTTCTATGAAAAAAGTGTTTCAAATATGGTTAGAAAATATAGTTTTTTTAGACTTCTCTACTTACATTCTCTACTTGAAAAACCAAAAAATCCTCGCTTACCGGAAAAAAACGCCACAATCTATTTCAATTAAAATTTAAAGTTTTTCAGTTAAAAATTTACACATCTATTTTGAAGGGGATAATATTAAATCAACAAAATTGTGCTTTTTTTTTTCTAAAGACAAGTAAATATAAAGTTATTATGTGTTAGAAAGCAACGTGATAGTGAATACAAAATGCTGTTCTACTGCTGGCTCCTTGGTGAGGGTGGTTTACTGGAACTGTACACAGTGATGCATACACCTTCACAAGTTCTTTCAGATGAAAGATTACGAAAATAAACTGTGATAGTACTTTTTTAATGCATTTAAAAAGGCTTATCTGTATCTCTATGGAAAAAAGTACAACAGAAAGTCAATTATATGCGTGGAAGAATTTAAAATACTTGTTCCAAAATAGAATTTAAAATATTAATTCTTCTTGAAACAGTAAAGATTTTGAGGAGGTTTTACATATCTGGTGACTCCATATTTCCTGAAATATTTTGGGTTCCAGAAGATGAAGTCGATGTTAATGCGGCCATGGATATTAACGAGACAAGCAACATAAAATTATCAATGACCTTCAGGAATGGATCCTCTTTGGGATTCCCCTTCTTCAAGGGATTCTTCGGAGTGAAAATAAAAATTATTCTTAATTTTTTTATAAAATTAAAATTACTATAACATGTTTATTGGTCAAAATTACAAAATACTACCAACAATATTAATGTTAGTTGCTATATTGACATCGTCTTTTTATTATCAAGTCACCCAAAAATGAATTTACAAATCCTTCGGATAGAAAAAAAATCATTTAGCATGACATGACACAGGGGAGATGTAAGCAAGCGTTGACTGTCCATAACAAAAGGAGGGTGAAGTCAAATATAGTCTAGAATAATGTGCATGGCCCTTTATGGTCGAAATTTTTGAATTCAAATTAATGGATACCAAGTGAATTTCTTTTTGCAGCCCACTCAGATTCAAATTTTTCAGGTACATTGTTTCTTGCACATTATTATTTCTTTGGATTAATGAACAGCTCAAGAAAAAATGAATTATTAAGAAGCACTAATTGTTTTTGTAATTGCTGCATATACTTAAAAAATGTTGTATTATTAAGAAGCACCAATCATTTTTGTAAATGCTGCATATACTTAAAAAATGTTGTATTATTAAGAAGCACCAATCATTTTTGTAATTGCTGCATATATTTAAAAAATGTTGTATTATTAAGAAGCACCAATCATTTTTGTAATTGATGCATATATTTAAAAAATGTTGTATTATTAAGAAGCACCAATCATTTTTGTAATTGCTGCATATACTTAAAAAATGTAGTATTATTAAGAAGCACCAATCGTTTTTGTAATTGCTGCATATACTTAAAAAATGTTGTATTATTAAGAAGCACCAATCATTTTTGTAATTGCTGCATATATTTAAAAAATGTTGTATTATTAAGAAGCACCAATCATTTTTGTAATTGATGCATATATTTAAAAAATGTTGTATTATTAAGAAGCACCAATCATTTTTGTAATTGATGCATATATTTAAAAAATGTTGTATTATTAAGAAGCACCAATCATTTTTGCAATTGCTGCATATATTTAAAAAATGTTGTATTATTAAGAAGCACTAATCGTTTTTGTAATTGCTGCATATACTTAAAAAATGTTGTATTATTATGAAGCACTAATCATTTTTGTAATTGCTGCATATACTTAAAAAATGTAGTATTATTAAGAAGCACCAATCATTTTTGTAATTGTTGCATACATTTAAAAAATGTTGTATTATTAAGAAGCACTAATCGTTTTTGTAATTGCTGCATATATTTAAAAAATGTTAGTTCACTAAGTTTAAACTCACATGTGTTGTGTCCTCCACTTGTGCTATACGTAACTGTTTATCAATACCATATGAATGGAGAAAGTTCCCACCAAACACTAATGAATCTTTGGGTGTGTAGACAGCATGAATCCAACCAGTAGGGATGAAGAAAGTATTGCCTTCAGTCAAAATAACACGTCCACACCTTTCAACAGTGTCGCCAAAAAATACATCTGCTTGTTTCCCGGATAATACCCATTGCTCGTACAACTGAATGTTGTGTTCAGACGGAGGAATAAGCCAAAACACCTAAAACGGATATAATTACAGTTAATCACAAAAAATAATTTGCACTTATTTATTATAGAGGATTTAAAATAAACAGAAATTTTAAAATTTCTTTGGATTTTTTTATTTACACTCCAAAATGTAAAAACAACTTAAAAAATCAAATTAGACATTTTTTTAACCTTCAGTACATAATATATTTTATGCACTACTACACCCCTCTTGCATGAGTAAGCAGGCCTAGGTATAAGTATAGCTTTATTGTCAACATCATTATTTATTTCTAAGTTGTTTTCTAGGCCTACTTATATGAGCGTAATCGATAGTTTCATAATCACTATCACACAATTATAATAAGTTCTGTTAAAGCCTATTATTAATATCAATATCATTTATAAATCAGTAAGCAAGTCTCTCTCTCTCTCTCTCTCTCTTACACACACACACACACACACACACACACACACACACACACACACACACACACACACACACACACACACACACACACACACACACAATTAAAATATAATTTCTTGTATAAAAATTAATAAATATGAACACTATACTATGTTCAGTATAATGATCTGCCTTCCCTAGCTTCATCAATTCTACTTTGATGAATGCCCAGACACCATCATGAACAAGGACCACCTCCTGGTCTGCAGAAAATTAGATGAAGAGAAGCAGAGAAGAGGAGACCTCCCTGGCCTCTACTGGGAAGCAAGATCAAAGATGGCGTGAGCCAGCGGAAGCCATTGGAAACAACAACAACTTTCGTTGACGCGTTTCGGAGCACCTCCATCTTCAAAAACTATATCTATATTCAAGTATTCTGAGTATAGATATAGTTTTTGAAGATGGAGGTGCTCAAAAACGTGTCAATGAAAGTAGAATTGACGAAGCTAGGGAAGGCAGATCATTATACTGAACATAGTGATAATAATCCTAGCAGAAAAGAAGAATATAAAAAGAATTTCAACGTAGTCAGCCGGACGATGTTAGTGAAAAGACAAATTTAGTTTTAGGACGTTAGAGTACAGATATAGTTTTTGAAGATAGAGGTGCTCTGAAAAATGTCAACGAAAGTAGAATTGACGAAGCTAGGGAAGGCTAACAATCCTAACAAAAAAGAAGAAGAATATAAAAAGAATTTCAACGTAGTCAGCCGGACAATGTTAGTGAAACGACTTGAATTTAGTTTTAGGAAGTTATAAGTAAGATATAATTTTTGAAGATGGAGGTGCTCCGAAACGCATCAACGAAAGTAGAATTGGCGAAGCTAGGGAAGGCAAATCATTATACAGAACATAGTGATAATAATCCTAGCAGAAAAAAAGAATATAAAAAGAATGTATACTATAGTTACAATACTCAATAAAAACTTCTATTCAGACACTAAATAATACAATAACTTTAAAACAAACACAACCAAATATAATGGATGCATATGTGAAAGGCAGTGGTCAATAATGATAAACGTAATGTTTTTTTCTATTGGACATATTTTAAGCGTTACACTAAGAACATATTTAATGACACAATACGTACAGCTGGCCACACACAGCATATAGCAACTCTTGGTCAGCTGTGCAATTCATACAGAATTCACCAATCCCTGTCAGCTTCCACTTAAACTGTTCAATGTTTATTTAAGGTTTACCTCACCTCTCCCTTACTCTAGACAAACAAACACTAAATCTGTTGCATAGAAAATTCAATGACCAATGCAAGGATCAAACAACGCATGCCTAACACACTATACTGGCCATATTTAGAGCCTCAGACCACTTCGCTGTTTGACCAGTCTGAAATTATTTCATTTAGCAAGTCTCATAAGTCGTTGGTTACACAAGTCATTTGTTAGGGGTTTGGGGTCTCTACTACTCGGGTCCTCCAAAGAATTAACTATCGGTGGTTCAAGAAAAAAAAAAAACCTTTAATATATTTAAATGTATTACACTACATTTATTTTGTAACGGCTACAACTACGGCTAATGACAACCCCAAGAATGAACACTACTGTCTTATTCTTCAAAATGTTCCCCCCAAAATATATCCTAATGTACTCAAACCAAATTGTGAAAAGGAGAAGTGTATGCAAATTTTTTGCTTACTTACTTTTACAAAAGTGTTGGAGCATTTGCCTCCATCAGCACCGCCTGGCTGGAATGCTCTCTCATAGTGCGTCACAAAGTACAGCGCTACGGGTCTCCACAGAATCGACTGTCCCTCCGGAATATACCAACATTCCAGTCCCCGCCCTACTTCTTCCCCAAGCTTTTATATCAACTGCTGTTCTACATACCTTGTTGTTTATTGTAACAGGCAGTATGTCAGTAGTTCTGTAATTTTCCTATGTCTTTATAAATAGTGTTCATTCTTTGGCTGTGACTTCATTATAATATTTAAAACTACAGTGGAGAGTCGATTATCCGAAACAATTGGTGCAGGGGGGTGTTCGGATAATCAATTTTTCGGATAAACGAACATATTCGAAAAAAGGTAGTGTGATATAATTTAACAGTGGTAGAACCAATTTAAGGAGCAAGTAGACACGTACAGCACATAAATTCATCCATACAGTGTTCTGTACAGTAAAACAACTCTTTGATAATGAAAATATAAACATTAGGTAAAGTAAATTTAAACATTCGGTAAAGAAAGAATAACATTTGGTAATTACATTCGGTAAAGAAAGTTGCAGTTCGGTAATTACACAGCAAAACAAACAGAAGCACAAACGGTCTAAACAACACGGAGACTGACTCGTCACTGTATGTGCTAGTGCACACTCTATATTGAGACTGTACTGCTGTCGAGCTGCCGCGCCGGCACTGTCTGGCCGCCGCGCCACCGCTTTTGGTTAACCGACGTTTCGAATGACCGGGCTTCGGATAATCGACGCTCTACTGTAGTAACTAAAAATTAACATTTTTTATCCTAACAGTATTATTATTGTTTGGTTATGCTGAACAATTTATTTTTTACTGCTTTATATTTTCTTTTATAAAGTAAAAAAACACTGCCCGAGCTAAAGAATGCTGGAATTAGATTTATACAAACAGACATCCAGTAAAACTGGACTGAAAGAGTTAACTAATTACGTTGTGGATCCCATTTTATAACCGCTATAACAGCGAATGTTCAGCTCAGCATATCTGGCAGTCTTTTCACTATACGCAAAACTATTATATAAATTGTAAGCATTGCTTTCAAATGACAAAGTTTAATTCAGGGAAATCTTTTTGAAAATCGATGTTGCCCATTCTATTAAAATTCCTAAAAATTTAGATTATTTTTGTAAATGTTACTTTCAATTACTGTAGAATCCGGCATATCCGACCTCTAAATATCCGTTATTTCGGCATAATTGACTGCCTGATGGGTTAGTTATCATTTTTATGAAATGCACGGCTTACCGAATTTGTATTTGTTGTCTTAAAATATTGACAATAAAGCAGTCTTCCGACAAGTCTTTAAATATGCTGAAGTGTCTACAAGTGATGATGACAAAAGTACACACATTAGTTTTATCTTGGTGTCACCTCGGTTTGATAAACATGGTATACTGTAATACGAATGTGTCAACACAAATAAATAATGATCACAAAACCGCTCACTTCATTCAAGTGGCTATCTGAGTGACAGCTTGTATATACAGTACATAAAGTTATGCAGTTCATCGTTTTGGTTTCTGCACAATTTTCTTGCTTCTTAGTGTTAGAATCAGTGGTTGGCAGATATTATTGCACTGTAATTTTAACAGAATTTTCACTCCCTTTATGAATTAGCATATTTTAAGTATGATGCTAAATACGGAATAGTAACTGTAATTTTGTGTTTTCATTAACGTTTACCAATCTTTTGTGCATTCCGACCTTAATTCAGTTCAAATGGTGACAAATAAATGGGATTCTATACTGTTTGCAATTTTTTAGCGTTGTATTGTACACAGAATTCTAGAGATCACAGAAAATGTGAATAAAAAACAATCAAATTGATCAGGGCCGATTGTACGTAATTTTAAAAACGAAATAAACAATAATTAATAAAAAAATTACATACTTTACTTCCTCGTAGTATATGATACCATACTGATGTGCCGCCGAAATCAATATGAAAGTCTGTATAGCAACCACGAACTGACATTAAACAGTATTTCTGCACCTTGGGATACATCATGTCATCAATGGCATTTGTTGACTCAGTCTGAGCTTCTTTGAGATGTCGAGGCCAAACACAGTCTACCCAGTCCAACTGGCGCACCTATAAGTAGAGTGCCAAACTAAATTTCAACAATCTATGTACGTAAATAAAAGATAATGTACTTACTTATACATATATTATTAATATGTCTAGAATTAATTTATTTTTAATCCAATGATGAGTTATTTAGTAACGGTAAAGCAGCAGACCTTCTTTGCTATCTTATCCAAAGATTTTTAAATTCCAAGTACAAGAATACAGACCTATATTATAAGAGGTATAGTAGAACAATTACCCAAACCCTGCTAAATAAAAAGACCTGCTAGAAAACCATTTTATTTATTATTTAGCATACAGTAAAGACAGTTTTAATAAATAAAATTACATACTTTATAAATATATGCACAAAATAATTGTACATAAAATAATATGAAATAAAAATTCATGTGAAATACAAAATTCAACAGTTGTTTCAAAGCATAAAAAATGGACTTACTTAAAAATAATTTAGTTACATCATTGATAAAAAATTTTGTCATTTACATATCAAAATTATCTTCTAATCGATCGCTATTGTTATCTGTATCACTAACCAGTGCCACAGTCACCTTTACAAGACGTAAAAGTACACTTTCATTCTCCCTTCACCATTCCACTTCCTGTAAATCATTTTTATCACTGTTAATATCTATAACACATTTATATTAAGTTCATAGATCAATCAAGTCATTCAATTATATATGGCTTTCTTTGTTTTAATTCGAAGCGATGCCGATTTTACATTATTTATAAGCACAGTTACAAGTGTAAAAGCTAGTATCAATTACATCTGCTATCAACTGACTGAAACAGGATGGCCATAGACATTGTGTTTCCATGTAACAAGTTCCAGCGCAGAGTTTCTACGTGATAAGTTCCCCAGCAAAAAGTACCACGTTTCTACACAAACAACAGCCACCAAAACAGCTAGAGTTTGCAAAATGACAAGTGGAACAAAATGGCTATAGCATCATTCTGCATCAGTTTATAATAATAACATTTAAATAAATCATGTATGAAATATGCTTATACAGTTGTACCTCGATATATGAGTGCCCTAATATATGAGTGGTTTGAGATACGAGCTGCCGAGCGAGCGATATTTTGCTTTGAGATAAGAGCAAGATTTGAGATACGAGGAATCGCACACTACACCGCTGCACACGCGCATGTTGGTGTCATGTGCAGCGTCTAACAGTTTCTCCCACCTCAGATTAGATCTCAGTCTGTGTGCGAATGTTCTGGAAGGACCACTTTAACATCGTGGTATTCCTAATAATTATTGATCAGGCCTGGCTGGATGTTACAACGAGGACCTTAACCTCTGCATGAAAGAAGCTGTGGCCTGAGGCTGTAGCTGAAAGGGCCTTCGAAGGATTGGAAACTGAAGTGTCTGTGGTAGAGGAGATTGTTTCTGTAGGAAAATCCATGGGTCTGGAGGTGGACGAGAGAGATGTGAATGAACTCGTCGAGGAACAGTCTCAGGAGCTGACAACCGAGGAGTTACACGATCTACATGCGCAGCAGCATACGGTGGTTCAACGAAAAATTAGTTTTGAAGAGGAGCCAGAAATGGAGGTGGTTATCTCTACAAGAGATATAAAGGAGATCTTGGGAATGTGGGAGAAAGTTGTAGAGTTCGTGGATAAAAATCATCCCGAAAAAGTTGCAACTGGTCGTGCATCGGTGTTGTTCAACGAAACTTGCCTAACTCATTTCCGCAATATCCTGAAAGATAGGAAGAAACAAACCTCCTTGGACAGTTTTTTTAAATGATCTGCAGGTGAAAATGAGCAAAGTGTGACGAAAAAAGCGAAGACCAGTGATGAAAATTAAGCGCTTCCGAAGCACTTCACTTTTTCTTTTATTATGTTTTTATAGAATATGTATTTGTTATTTATAAATAAATGTTTCTTTTTGTAAATACATTTTTCTTATTCAAAAACACTTAACAAAAACAACTGAGGCGGTAATTTCAATGGGGAAAATTGCTTTGAGATACGAGCAATTCGACATATGAGCAAGGTTACGGAACAAATTAAACTCGTATGTCGAGGTACCACTGTATATAAGCAAATAACCCTTGGTGAAAATTAGTGATTACTTATATAAAAGCACTTGGAAAAGCAATGTCGGTATATATGAACGTCAAAGACTCAGAAAAAGTTAACCTAATTCAATATTTTTGATATAAATTAATAAAGTACAGTACTTACAATTGTTGGTGTCTGAATAAAGTTTTCTAACTTTGTATGGCTGAACTCTAGAGAAATTACATTTAATAATCTATCCTTTTTAGTATCTTCATAGTAACGCTGCCATTCTTTCATTGACATCTCAAAATTCTTCTGTGTGTTCACATCCATCACATCCAACTGACGTCTTGAACCTTATTAGAAAATAAAAAACTACAAAAACCACTCCTACACATTGATACTTTTTCTGAAATCTAGTTCAGAATCTACGGAAGTTTTGTTTAAACAAGCTAAATTTATCAAAATTCAGGCAATTTTTGCAATATAAGGGGTCGTATTCACAATACATTACACTCTGAGAGGGGTAAAGAGATTCTATTTGACAATGGGGGGAGGGGTAAGAGCTGTGTTACAAAAAAAAAAATTACACATGCTATTTTTAATGTAAAATGAAACCAACCTGGCTTTTGTAAATAAAAGAACACAATTACATTAATCCATCGATTTATTTTAATTAATGTTTGCCAAAAAGAAGAAATAATTTTAGTTTTGTAATCAAAAGTAGCTCATCTAAGTTTCTAAAAATTGAAGACTTGCCAGAGTTACCAATATAAGAGTGTACTGGCCTAACTCAACAAATGCACACGCTTTAATGAAATAGTTATGTAATGCTTGTTGCCAAGAGTTTAGGGAGAAAAAGTAACAGTGAATGTAAAAATGGGAAAATGCTGCACTACTGCTGGTTCCCAGGGGCTGTACTCAGTGATCTGTTTAACTGTACGCTTCGCAAGTGCTATCAGATAAAAATGGATTATAAAAAAAAACCGTAACAGGACTATTTAGTGCACTGAACAAGCCTAATTAATCTCTTTGGACAAAAAGTACAACAGAATGCCAACAATGAGTGGACAAAATTTGAAGTCATAAAAGGCAGCAAAGTTTTGAGAAGGCTTCAGATTTCTGATAAAAACATTTTGGGTTCCAGAACATAAAAATCGATGTTGATGCAACCATGAAATTAACACCAACGCAAGCAACATTCCATTACCAACCACCCAAACAAGTCTGCTCTTCTTAGGAATTTGGAATTAAAATTATTAGAAGCTAATTGGTAAAAATGACCAAAAATATTAAAAGTTAGTTGCTATCTTGACAGTCTTTTTATTGTAAAAATATCCAGAGATGACTTTCAAGAAAAGAATGAAATAAATGTGCACTGACCCTTACACTTGAATCATGAATTCCTTTATTTAAACTA
>CM040182.1:6317604-6347604 GCA_022606455.1 Callitettix versicolor
TCTCGTCAAAACCAAACCTTTAAAACTCAGGACATTGAAAACTACATTTAAAAATGCAAACACAATAGGCAATATATTGGTAAAACAAAAATAACTCTAAATGCAAGAATGAACAAATAAAAAGCTAAAAAAAAACATGTGATTAGGCATAATAGATAAATCAAAAATACCCAAACATTTGAACAGAAAATCAGAAATTCAATTTGGAAGAGACAAAAATAATACACTGTGGGAATAACTTACATAAATGGAGAATAAGTGAAGCATTATACATAAAGATAACAGACAAACCTATCAGCCAAAATTAGTGTATAAATAAGACCTTTGTGGATAGCCCTAAACAAAAATAAACTTAAAATTTTCAATTAGGTATTTGTTAACAATTGTGTAGTTTTTCATTTTCTCTGTGACTTGTATTTCTCTTTTCACTCGTAGTCTTAGTTTTTATTTCTGAAATGTTTTCAACACTTGAGAATGAGAATTAATTTACACTCTGAAAACGTCGTGTATTGTTTCATTACATACACAACTAATGCAAATGTGCAAATAAACAATAATAATATCAAGAATATTCCATTAGGTAACAATTTTAATAACCTTCAACAAGTTGATTAGCCAATAAAATTCAGTAAGAAATAAAAGAATTTGAGTCAATATTATGGTAGCGGCCTTTATAATCCCTCCGCTCAATTTTTTACAGGTTGTTTAACGGAAAGATATAATTTAAAAATCAAACTGTACATAATAATGTGATTTTCAGAATTTTATAATAAATTTCGTTAAAGTTTATACAGTACAGTCTCCTTAGTGTGGACATTCGCCACTCAAGACTCATTCTACTGACTACTGTTCGAAATAGGTGCGATTCAGCGACGAGTAATTGTAGGACCTGTTCTCCAGTTCTAATGCTAAAAGACATTGCAATGAATGTTTAAAACTTCATTGCTAAAAGCAATGAATGTTTAAAAAAAACAACTGATGATTATTTTAAAACCTTAATTATGAACGATCCTAGGTATTTAAGTTATTTTTTGCTGTATATAATGCAATACATAAATAGAACAGTAATCCATCACTAAATGCGGTTTAACATATCAATGTTTTATGTTTACATTATTTATTGTCTTTATTTAAAGACAAAAAGTGGTGCGTAAAGTGAACTCGTAGTGCAATGGCCTTGCATACTGAAGTTTTACATCTTAGAAAGAAAGGGTTGTGATTATGGATAAATGGAAATCTCAACAGATTTTTTTTTCTAATCAGCTAATTATAAGTACAAGAACGTTGTTGTCTGGGTTACGAAGTACCTGCAGAAATAAGTTCCTTGTTCATGTTTTATGGAGCCCATATTTTATTTTTAATGTCTGAAATCTTGTGGTTTTACATTAGCTTTTTGTATATAATACAGTTCAGTGTTAAATTAATCACTGCCACCTGCTGTTAAATCCCTAGTGCATGGGAAATCACAGAACTGGTTATGTAAGGTAGTATTGTATGCACATTATTTTACTGTATATTAGTATTATTTACTGTATATAGTATTGTGTGCAATATATTTTGTATTTCTGTCTTCATTTTCATTAAAGTGTTGTGTGTGTGTGTGTGTGTAACGTCTGACTATTGTGAACACTTGGGCTAATGCAGACGATGGGATGATTTATAGCGTATGAAAATGCCAAGCCTTGGCCGGGAATCGAACCTGGATCCTCGGGGTGAAAGCCTAGTACGCTATCAACTAGACCACCAAGTTCATTAAAGTTTGAACATAGTACTGTACAAAAGTTTTTCTATTGGCCTTTTGCAGTTCAGAAATTCGCTGTCCTATACATGTCGGATTAAAGAAATTCTACTGTATATATAAACAAATTTAACTTTCTACAAAAGATCAGCAACAATTTAAAGTATAATATTTTGATAGACTTACTTACCGACGCACATTCTAACGTCGTTTACAGTAAAATTATTGCTGGGAACTTGAAGGCCAAGACCTGTTTTCTCTTTAAACAGGAGAGGGATGTTGAATCCATTTCTTTGCAAATAGGCGATGTTGAAATCTGAAAAGTAAATCGGGAATTGAAAAAGACTGGATTTGTTTCTTCACGTTTCTCAACCATAATTATAAATATTTTGTTTTGTTTTATATTGTTAATAATTTGTACTAAAGTGATCCAACAGTATGAAAAGTTTTTGTTTTGTAACTTCTAGGTTGTAATGATTGATGTAGTATGAGCATTTACGAGTCTGTGGACCCTGACGGCCATATTGAATTTATTCACTATAATAAATTTACGGACTTATGCTAATTAACGATACAGATTAATTACACCTCATACCCCTCCTCTATTCAACATGTGTACATTAAACCTGACTTGCTCGCTTCTAATTGGCTCTGCAAAATCAAACCTTTTCGCTCACTTCTGATTGGCTCCTTTCAAACTTTCTCTTCAACGGTCGTCTCTCCTGTTAATTTTTGCAAATATATAGATTTTTAAACATAATATCTGATTGTGACGATATTTGTTCATTTATTATGTTTTCTCCCTTTAATTTAGATTTAAAATTTCCAAGTTCTCTACAATGTTCATACGTCTTCCTTTTTCTGCCATTTGTAGTACCTTCATGGAGTTTTCTATTTCTCGAGGTATGTGTCCTTCTTTTATTAAATGTGACTCATAATTCGAATCATTTTTGCCGTATTTGAATGATCTTACATGTTCTTTAAACCTAGTTCTAAATTTTCGTCCCGTTTGTCCTATGTAGACTGCCTGGCATCCAAACTGTATTCTGTATACCCCATTCTTACAATATTTGTCCTTTTCTTCTATATTCTTCGTAAGTTTGTTCCTTATTGTATTATTTGTAGCCATTGCTATGTCTATATCATATTTTCTAAAAAAATTCTTGAATTTATATGCCTCTTTCCCTTATATGTTAATTTAGCCCATTTTTGTTTTTTATCCTCTCTTTTATCGCTGTTTTCTTCCTCTCTATTTCTTTTAATTCTTCGTAACAGATTTCTTATATTTTTTAAATCATAATCATTGTTCACTGCTATTTGGAAAATTGTATTCAATTCTTCTTTATATTCTTTCCTCTTTGGTGGTACATTTAATAATCTATTGAACATGTGTCTAAACGCCGCAAGTTTATGTTCTAATGGGTGGTTTGACTTTGCGTTAATTATATTATCTGTGTATGTATCTTTTCTATATATTCCAAATTCAATTGTTTGTGCTTTCCTTTGTATTGTTAAATCTAAAAAATTTAAACTAACTTTCTTTTCTTCTTCTATTGTAAATTTTAAATAGAATGCAATGTAAGATTTTTTTTTCCATTACATACCGTCAAATACTTTTCAAAGAACAAAATAAACACTAGCTAAAATTTGTTAAACTAAATCTAATAGCATGAGCTTACCTATTCCTTGCATCTCTTTCGCAAAACATTGTGTAAATTTTTCTGTTTCTAACTTTTCTTGTAAACTAAATGCCCGCCTTCCTTCAATGTCTTCATCTCCAAGAGCCCAGTCATCGGAATAAAGTTTGCGTTCTTTTCTGTCCCTCTGTAATCAAAAATATACGTGTTCATTTGATCTCGTATTTTTGAAAATGGTTTACTTTAATAAAACACCGTAGACCTACAAAAATAATGTAATTAAAGGAAAACAAAAGGCATCACTTTAATTTTAGTTGACAAAAAAAGTGCGTTTACAGATTACAACAAAAAATTCTGACCAAGAAGATCAGCCAGCAGAAGTTGAAGGAATGAAGATCATAAAGTGTACGAATGTTCGAAAAAATGTTCATGTTAAAAAGCACTATTTGCCTAACCTCTACAGTTGGTGCTATAGTGTACAGACTAATGCTAATATATATTTACATCAGGGACATATATTCCATATTTGTTAAGTGTGTCAAAGCACACCCTACAATAATAAAAAAATAATTACTTCTTATTTTAGAGTTTTTATTTTGAATTTCATTGTATTTAACGATTTGGTCTAACAACAAATAACAATAACAAACAGATAATAACAAATAACCAAAAATATTAATATATTTGGCTGATTGTCAGAATTGCAGGCGTTGGATCTCCATAGTGTCCAGTACTCCATTGCTTACTCCTGGATTTTTCTATTACAGACCCCTGGCTTTGATTCGTTGTTACAAGCACACGAAAAATAATATAAATGTAATTACACGGTTACCTAAATTGTTTTAACCTGAACAATACACATATAAATTTTTTTTAGAGTAATACGTTTAAAAAAACAGTTTTAAGAATCTTTTTACTATTGTTAAACTTTCAGACTTTAAGAGTTTTGGATTTTTTTACAGCTACTGAACAGTACGGTTATGAACAGTATATTATAAATTGGGATATTTATGTATATTATATACTCAGTTAAGTTTTTTGTAAAGCATGCTTAACTTTGTAGTTACTGCATTAACTTTCTTGCCTTGTTTTTAGGGGGATGTATAATAGCTTAGAGATTTATTAACTTAGAGAATCGTTTTTCCTTCGAAGGTACCGTGTTATAAGTTAGAGATCGACCTATGTAATAAGATAGAGGTTCCGTACCGTGTATTAACATAGAGACTACAGTTCCGTCAAGTGTGTTGCACCGTGTGTATATGTTGCCGACGCCGCTGCTTGCTCCAGTATCTTTTATCTAACAAGTATACCGGCCTAATCATCATTATTTTGTTTAAGAGTTTACAGTTGAATATATTATCAATACTACGGTCAACAACATATCTAAATGTTTATTTTTAACAATTATCTGTATAGAAAAATAGAAATATTGGTGTTTTATCGAAAAAAAAACAACGTAAGTTTATATGAATTCATTCATTCATAATTAATTCATTAATTTAGGGCTGTTTTCTTAGTTCAATTCGGATATGGTTTGAATAAAGCAGCCTTCAAACAATATTTTTATATTATTATTTCTATTACTATTACTACTACATATGTAAATTAGTAAAAATTTGCAGCATTGCACAAATTAACTTTATATTTTAATAATATATCTTTCTTTAACTAAGCGAGTTCTACTTGTTAGATAAAGATACTGAAGCGCCTGCAAGCAGCAGCAACATATACACACGGTGCAACACACTTTACGGAACTGTAGTCTCTAAGTTAATACACAGTACGGAACCTCTATCTTATTAGACAGGTCGATCTCTAACTTATAACACGGTACTGTCGAAGGAAAAACGAATCTCTAAGTTAATAAATCTCTAAGCTATTACACCTTCCCGTTTTTAGCATGAAAATAACCGTTGAAATGTCATTGGTCTGAACGTGCTAGTGGTAAATTATTTCAAAAGCGGTATTTTAAAAACTGAATTATTATTAAAAAGAACTAAAAACCAGCCGTTCTCAGTCTGGCCGAGGTACAGTCTGGGTCTTACTGGAGATATTGTGGGCGAGCATCATATTGGGCAAATTACACAGTCAAATGGACAAACAAGTCTAGTTGATTGATGTCACAATTAAAAACTGTTGGATACCCATTTATCTCAACCTGACACTAAGAAATAAAAACCATAAAAGTGTCTCATTAGTCTGTCTAGCTCAGGGATAATCCTGATAGTCTAGTGGTCTAGTGAATAGCGTACTACTAGGCTTTCACCCCGAGGACCCGGGTTCGATTCCCGGCGAGGGCTTGGTATTTTCATACGCTATAATATAAATCATCCCATCGTCTGCATTAGCCCAAGTGTGCACAATAGTCGGACGTTAAACTAAAAAAAATCGATTCCCGGCGAGGGCTTGGTATTTTCATACGCTATAATATAAATCATCCCATCGTCTGCATTAGCCCAAGTGTGCACAATAGTCGGACGTTAAACTAAAAAAAATCGATTCCCGGCGAGGGCTTGGCATTTTCATACGCTATAATATAAATCATCCCATCGTCTGCATTAGCCCAAGTGAGCACAATAGTCGGACGTTAAACTCAAAAAAAAAAAAAAAAAAAAATCGATTCCCGGCGAGGGCTTGGCATTTTCATACGCTATAAATCATCCCATCGTCTGCATTAGCCCAAGTGTGCACAATAGTCGGACGTTAAACACAAAAAAAAAAATCGATTCCCGGCGAGGGCTTGGCATTTTCATACGCTATAATATAAATCATCCCATCGTCTGCATTAGCCCCAGTGAGCACAATAGTCGGACGTTAAACTCAAAAAAAAAAAAAAAAAAAAAAAAATCGATTCCCGGCGAGGGCTTGGCATTTTCATACGCTGTAAATCATCCCATCGTCTGCATTAGCCCAAGTGTGCACAATAGTCGGACGTTAAACACAAAAAAAAAATCGATTCCCGGCGAGGGCTTGGCATTTTCATACGCTATAATATAAATCATCCCATCGTCTGCATTAGCCCCAGTGAGCACAATAGTCAAACGTTAAACTCAAAAAAAAAAAAAAAAAAAAAAAATCGATTCCCGGCCAGGGCTTGGCATTTTCATACGCTATAATATAAATCATCCCATCGTCTGCATTAGCCCAAGTGTGCACAATAGTCGGACGTTAAACTCAAAAAAAAAAAAAAAAAAAAAAAAAAAAAAAATCGATTCCCGGCGAGGGCTTGGCATTTTCATACGCTATAAATCATCCCATCGTCTGCATTAGCCCAAGTGTGCACAATAGTCGGACGTTAAACACAAAAAAAAAAATCGATTCCCGGCGAGGGCTTGGCATTTTCATACGCTATAATATAAATCATCCCATCGTCTGCATTAGCCCCAGTGAGCACAATAGTCAAACGTCAAAAAAAAAAAAAAAAAAAAAAAAAAATCGATTCCCGGCCAGGGCTTGGCATTTTCATACGCTATAATATAAATCATCCCATCGTCTGCATTAGCCCAAGTGAGCACAATAGTCGGACGTTAAAAAAAAAAATCCATTTTTAAAAAGCACATACTTAACCATAACAAAGGGCATTTCAGATTTTGGGTCAAAAGCCTGAAATTTCATGTAAGGCCGCATAACTAATTATATACTGATTATGTACAATAAATATCATTTGATTAACATACTTGGCGAGTGGCAGGAGAGAATCAATCTCCCCAGATAGCAATCTTGTTTCTGTTGAAAAACATTTACAATATGTGATTTGTGTAGTGGCTTTATTGTGTCCTGTCTAGGTGAGGAATGAAGATGTGGGTTGGGCTTGGATTTTTGTTTGAGAATTTTAATTTTGATGAAAGTGACTATGTGAGTGTCACATTAGTCGCTTTTATGGAGGTTCGTAGACTAGACACAGAGGCCTTTTTCTGTATCTTAGTGGGGAGCGGGATCTGTCACAATGGCGGACAGATGCGCGTGTGTGGAGCTTTCTGCTCATGAAACCAGTTTTTCGGTGAGTGTGAGGTATATTCCTCGAGTGTGAGGACTTTAAGGCCGTGGCACATGATCTCGTTTCTGACGAACCACGGGGATTCAGTCAGTAAACGTAGGGAGCGGTTTTGGAAGGATTCCAGCCGTTTCCTTCGAGAGTTAGAGATGAGGGAGTACCAAGCCGGAGCTGCATAAGTAAGAATGGGTCTGATGTACATTTTATACATAGTCAGCCTGATTCTTAATGGTATTGGGCTTTTGTTCGCAAGAACAGGAAAAAGCTTTCTGCGAGCCGCAGCAGCTTTGCCTATAGTTTGCTTGACATGTGGGGCAAAAGTCAGTCGTTTGTCAAGCGTGACTCCTGGGTATCTGACTTTAGGTTTCCATGCTATGGGAGTATCGTTGATTTGAAGCATAGTTTTGGGATTTTGTAGTTTCTTTGTAAAGGCGATGGCTTCTGTTTTGTCTGCATTCACTGCAATTCTCCACCTACGAAACCATGGCTCCAATAGGTCCAACTGACGTTGAACGTTTTTGGCCCCAAACTCGAGGTTCATTGAAGAATAATAGAACATGGAGTCGTCGGCAAAGAGCCGCAGTGACACAGGTTCTTGAACAGGCATATCGTTGGTGTACAGATTGTACAACAACGGGCCTAGAACTGATCCTTGTGGCACGCCAGCCGTAATCGGTCTGGGCGTAGAGAGAGTACCATCGACGGACACCTGGAACCATCTATTGTCGAGGTACGATCGAAGTAAATGGACATAGCATGGAGGAATAGGGCTATGAGCTAATTTGTACAGGAGGCCTTCGTGCCAAACCCTGTCAAAAGCTTTGCTGATATCCAGGAATACAGCTATTGTGTGTAGGCGTTTGTTGAAGCCATCTGATAAGCTGTTGATAACTCGGACTAGTTGGTGGGTGGTTGAGTGCTCTCTGCGAAAGCCAAACTGTTCGTGTCTAACCGTGTCTGCGAGGTGTTCTGTAAGTTGCCTGTTCACCAGCCTTTCGAATACTTTCGAGAGACCAGGAGCAGTGAGATTGGTCGGTAATTTTGTGGAAAGAGAGCCGATTTTTGTGGTTTGAGTATGGTTATAACTTTGGCTCCTTTCCAAGATGTGGGGTAGTGGCTTGTTCATAAGATTCCATTAAAGATATTTGTAATGTATCCTACAGTTTGGGCAGGGATGTGCATTAGGGCCAGATTATTTAAATTATCCAGACCAGGTGCTTTTCTTGGGTGTAAATGTTGTATGATGCGTGTCACCTGATCTGTTGTGTAGGGGTCAGGGAGCTGGCCTAATGGACAACTGAGGTAGTCCTCGAGATAGTTTTCTACGTGCTCGATATGATCGGCCACGTAGAGATGTGCGTTTGGGCTGAACTGGTCTTGGAGGGAATCTGCGAACGCTTCTGCCTTGTCCGTTGGGGAGTAAGCCAGACCGTGCTGACCATACAGGGGATGGTTGGAGCGTTTGTTTCTCAGGAGTTGGCGGTTCAGTTTCCACAATGAACCGTCTTCCGTGTTCATTGTGGACAGGAATCAGGCCCATTCCTCTTCGGAGTATGTTTCTAGTAAATGCTTTACTAATTGTGTTTGGGCATTGAGCTGTCTTTTAACGGACGGTGCTCGGGTGAATTGCCATTGTCGGCGAAGCTTTCTCTTTTTTGCCAACTCCTCTCTGATGTAGGGAGGAAGTTCAGGATTTGCATCCTTACAGGCAATTTGATGAGTGCTGGATTCCAGCGCAGAGGCTATAGCTGTCTGAAGGGTATCAACCTCAAGGTCGACATCTTCGGGTGAACAGATCTCTTGGGGTTCTGGTAATAGTTGATGAAGGCGTTCCGAGAAACGTCTCCAATCAACACGTTTGGCGTTGCCATTCTTGTGTGGTAGCCTCTGGCCGAGTGGGTTACTTATCGTAAGTAAGATGGGATTGTGATCGGAGCTTAAGTCTGCGATGCAGTCTAATTGGTGGGCAAAAGTGACGTTCTTCAGCACAGCAATGTCGAGTACATCAGGACGTGACTTTCGGCAAAAGGGATAATGTGTGGGTTCTGTTGGACCGATAACAACAGTGTCAGGTGTTTTTCTGAAATTGATGTAGGACTTTGCCGTGCTTATTAATGACAAGGCTGTTCCACTGTGGGTGTTTAGAATTCAGATCGCCCATGAGAACCGTGGGTTCTTCGGAGTCGAGTAGTTTTTTGAACGTGTGTATGGTAACATCACGTTGTGGAGGAAGGTAGGCAGAAATTATTCTAAAATTTGTGCCTTGATGGTTGATTTGAATGACAGTGTGCTCTATTGATGATTGGGGGTCGTTCGGTAACGCTTGATGAGCGATCCGCCTGTGGACCAATACTGCAGTTCCCCCTAGGGATCGGCAGTTGGCCAGAAGTGGACGATCTGATCGGTAGATGTGGTAGCATGGAATAGTGAAGGTTTTCTTTTGTGAGAGATGAGTTTCTGATATTAGAGCAATATCGATATTTCGGTCTAGGAGGAAACGTTGGAGCTCAGCCCTGCGACTGGATACTCCATTTGCATTCCATGCTAGGATGGTGAGAGGCTTACTCATTCTGAATGAGCAGCGTCATAAAGAGAGTTAGTACTGTGACTATGACCTGTTTAAAGTCATCAGTACTGTTAATTTTAATAAGGATCTCTTGGATCCATTTGAGAATGTCAGTCTTCCTGATGAAGGAAGACGACGATTGTGCCTCCGCATTCTGGGATGCATCGGCTTTGGGAATGGGCGAGGGCGACTGCACCGCCTTGATGGGAGCCTGTTTTGGGGCTGCTTTCTTTGCTAAGACCGGGTCTTAGCTTTTTAGTGACTGGGGTTGGGGCTGAGGTTTGTGCTGGGGACTCAGCCTGTCCCATCTTGGGTTTTTTGGCCAGCCGCGCGGCCTTGGGAGCTACTGCTCTAGCAAAGCTCTTAGCTTCAGTGTTGATTTTCGGCGGGGGAGGGGTACCTGAACCTTGGGGTTGGTACTGTTGGTGCAGCCGGTTTGGCTGCTGACTGTGTGGTGGTTGATGCTGGCTGTTTGGGTCCCTCCTTGGAGGCGGGGGCAGGTCGCGAGCGGCTGGGTCGGCGAAGTTGCTCACGGCTACGCCGGAATTGCTCTGCGTACGCAGGGCATCCCCGGTAGTTAGCAGGATGAGCTCCCTCGCAGTTGACACATTTGGCTGCTGTGTCGCGTGTTTTCGTACACTCGGTACGATCGTGCATTCCGGCACACTTGACGCAGCGGGCCGGAAGATGGCAATTGAGCGATGAATGCCCAAAACGTTGGCAGCGGTAGCACTGAGCTACCCCTGGTTTAGGGAGTAACTATCAACAGTGATGTTGACATAAAATAAGGTGGAGATGTTATACACCTCCCGGACGTTTGCAGTGCGCTTGAGCGCAACTAGGAAAAAACGTTGATAGGCTTTCCTTGCATCTAGCAAGGGTGTGATTGACATTGGCTCGAGTCCTTTGGACTCAAGTTCAGCCTTGATGTCGAGGATGTCTGTGGAATGTGGGATTCCTTTTAGCACAACCTTGACCTCCCTCTCAGAGAGGGGGGTGAAGGTATGAAAAGCGGCTTTCTGCTGGACTAGCGAGTGCTGTATCGCCCTGAAGTCTGTAATAGTTTTCGCCTGAAGGCGAAAGGTCTTGCCGCGGCAGGATATCTCGACGTTGCCATTGGCAACGGCGGTGACTGATTTAAGAATCGCTTGCCAGTTGGACGGAGAGTCCAGCAGTATTGGCGGTATTTTTGGTGTTTTTGGCTGCTGCTGAGAGCACGGTGGATTCTCGCAGTCAGACATGCGAGCATAGTTTGAACTGGCTGATGATGACGACGAGCTGGTAGAGGTCTTACGCTTGCGTCGGGACACAAGCGTAAAGTCGTCGGTGTTAGTTGCTGGCTGATTGGCCGGAAGAGAAGTTGGATTCGGAATGTTGACTTGGCCCTGAGAAGAGCCAAGAGTAGATGCTGGCATGGTTGTTAGAGAATTGCTGGTGGAGTCAGTAAGAGAAACGTTCTTTCTAGTCTTCCGAATAGTTTTCGGGGAGGTTGCTTTGGATTGAGGTTGAGGACTGCGGTCACGAATGACCGTGTCCTGGTTCAAGTGAGACATACCCTGAAGGGGTATGCCTCGATGAGTTGCAAATGGGGGCCTATACAGGACACACACCACTTACCTGATTTGCTAGGGAGAATTGACGGACGGTCCTTTTTAGGGCCACAAGCTTTCTTCCCGATGTAAATTTGGGGTCCCTTTTCAGGGCCACTGGTCTCCTGTTTTGGTGTTAAATGGCCTGATACCGTAGCGATGTTTGATCTCCTGCCACTGAATTCTGCTTGGTGTTTGCGGGAGTCGTTTTAGGACGGTAGTTGATCTCGTCTTCGTTGATCGTTATCGATCTAGGCACTGCTCTTCTATTTCAGCTGGGCTTGGCAAGGCTGTTCCACGATGGCGACAATGTTGAATGGTGCACACTGATACGTCTCTGGTAGCTCCTAGTAGGTCCTTCCAGGTCGGTGGTTGGAGTGTAGATGCCAGCCAAGTCTTCATCTTCGGGAATAAGTGGAAATCACTAGGTGCCAGGTCCGGACTGTAGGGTGGATGAGGAAAATCTCCCACTTGAAGGCCGTCAAGACGTCTTTTGTTCGATTTGCCGTGTGAGGGCGGGCATTGTCGTGCAAAAACAACACTTTTGCACTCAGTTTTCCTCTCCGCTTGTTCTGGATAGCTCGTCTTAAAAAGGTATTGCCAAACATTACGAAACTTAAAACGAGCTATCCAGAACAAGCGGAGAGGAAAACTGAGTGCAAAAGTGTTGTTTTTGCACGACAATGCCCGCCCTCACACGGCAAATCGAACAAAAGACGTCTTGACGGCCTTCAAGTGGAGAGATTTTCCTCATCCACCCTACAGTCCGACCTGGCACCTAGTGATTTCCACTTATTCCCGAAGATGAAGACGGCTTGCAACACAGCGCTTCGATGACGACGCAGATCTCCGCGCGGGCGTGACTGACTGGCTGGCGTCACAGGCGGCGGAATTCTACGACACGGGAATTTCAAAGCTAGTTCACCGATATGACAAATGTCTAAATTTGTTTGGCGATTATGTCGAAAAATAGTATTTTAGTTCCTCTTTCAAATGTATATAAGAAAATTTTTTTCCTGTACTTAGTTTTTTTTTTATCCAAAAACGTAATCTACTTTCTGAATAGCCCTCGTACATTTATTGTACAGTGCAACAGTGATTGTATTGTTGAGAAAAATTACACATCTTTTTGTTGATTTAATTACGACTATTTACTCTTTCAAATGATTAAGCTTTTTTTTCAAGAAATGGATGATTAAGAATAGAAGACCCAATTTCGAATTATGTAATGACCCATCGCGGCTTCGCCCACGAAACTTAAACTTATTCAGTAATATAATAATTTAGAAACATAAAAAAAAATATAATAATAAAAGCGTGATTATCTAAACTCATGATTATTCTACAGTGAATATGAAAAAAATATTATAACCTGAACATGTTGTTTTATTGTCTTCAAACGTGTTCCATTCGAATTTAGGAAAATCTGATAAAAAATATTTTTCTCCAATACAAACATTTATACCTCTTTTATAATTTTGTCCTTTTAGGGGATGAATTCGGTGGGTGGCGATGCTGAATTATTTGTATTATAATTTGTGTTTTAGAATATTTTGTTTACTTTTAAGAAAAGCCGATAAAAAATATTTTTCTCCAATGAAAACACTCTTTTTCTCCAACTATACCTCTTTTTTACATTTTCCTTCTTTTAGGGGATGAATTCGGAAAAATGTTGAAATATGTGTTTCATTATTTGTGTTTCATAGCATATTTCTAGAATATACGATCCAAAACAAATATTTTTTCAATGCAAAATTGTATACCCCTTTCTACATTTTCTACCGCCTTTCAATCTCTTTACGGGATGAATTTTGGGGAAATGGTGAAAATTATATTTCATTACTTATATTTAAGAGTGACTATGTTACGTTTTAAGAAGGTCAGACGAAAAACATATTTTTCCAATAAAAATTGTTGTACATCATTTTTATCTCTTTAGGGGGTGAATACTGAAAAATCGTTTTTCAGTGCACCGCTACATGTAGTGGTAACCCTAAAAATTTCAAATCTATTACTATTATAGTCTCGACTATACTCTGATTATTAAAGTTGGACTGGGTAAGTAGTTTTTTGCAAAATCCTTTCTTAGTGCACCTTGACATTGTTGTAAGAAGATACCGTAAAAATTTTAAGTCTCTAGCTATAATAGTATTGGCTGTACGTTGTTTATAAATTTGAACTGGATAAGTAGTTTAATGGCGTCAGAATCAAATTTTTGCAAAATCCTTTCTTAATGCACCTTGATATTGTTGTAAGAAAATACCTTGAAAATTTCAAGTCTCTAGCTATAATACGTTGTTTATTAAATTTGTACTGGGTAAGTAGTTTAATGGCGTCAAAATCATATTTTTGCAAAATCGTTTATTAGTGCACCTTGACATTGTTGTAAGAATGTACCTTGAAAATTTCAAGTCTCTAGCTATAATAATATTGGCTGTACGTTGTTTATTAAATTTGTACCGGGTAAGTAGTTTAATGACGTCAAAATCATATTTTTGCAAAATCGTTTATTAGTGCACCTTGACATTGTTGTAAGAATGTACCTTACCTTGAAAATTTCAAGTCTCTAGCTATAATAATATTGGCTGTACGTTGTTTATTAAATTTGTACCGGGTAAGTAGTTTAATGACGTCAAAATCATATTTTTGCAAAATCGTTTATTAGTGCACCTTGACATTGTTGTAAGAATGTACCTTGAAAATTTCAAGTCTCTAGCTATAATAATATTGGCTGTACGTTGTTTATTAAATTTGTACTGGGTTAGTAGTTTAATGGCGTCAAAATCATATTTTTGCAAAATCGTTTATTAGTGCACCTTGACATTGTTGTAAGAATGTACCTTGAAAATTTCAAGTCTCTAGCTATAATAATATTGGCTGTACGTTGTTTATTAAATTTGTACTGGGTAAGTAGTTTAATGGCGTCAAAATCATATTTTTGCAAAATCGTTTATTAGTGCACCTTGACATTGTTGTAAGAATGTACCTTGAAAATTTCAAGTCTCTAGCTATAATAATATTGGCTGTACGTTGTTTATTAAATTTGTACTGGGTAAGTAGTTTAATGGCGTCAAAATCATATTTTTGCAAAATCGTTTATTAGTGCACCTTGACATTGTTGTAAGAATGTACCTTGAAAATTTCAAGTCTCTAGCTATAATAATATTGGCTGTACGTTGTTTATTAAATTTGGACTGGGTTAGTAGTTTAATGGCGTCAAAATCATATTTTTGCAAAATCGTTTATTAGTGCACCTTGACATTGTTGTAAGAATGTACCTTGAAAATTTCAAGTCTCTAGCTATAATAATATTGGCTGTACGTTGTTTATTAAATTTGTACTGGGTTAGTAGTTTAATGACGTCAAAATCAAAATTTTGCTAAATACTTCTTAGTACGCGCTTACATATTAAAACGAAGGTATCCTCAAAATTTCAAGTCTCTAGGTTTTATAGTTTGGGCTGTACGTTGATCAGTCAGTCAGTCAGGACATTACCTTATATATATATATATATATATATATATATATATATATATATATATATATATATATATATATATATATATAGAGAGAGAGAGAGAGAGAGAGAGAGAGAGAGAGAGAGAGAGAGAGAGAGAGAGAGAGAGAGAGAGATAATAACTAAATATAAGGGATAACAGATTATACAGGTCATGTGAATGAATATACCCGTATAACCACTTTTATTTATTAAGGCAGTATAAAAACATCACTGATCGAGAAAAGCGAGGCCAATTCGACCAATCGTCATTTGGTTTGTGTTTGTTACGTAGTTTTAGCCAAACGCATTGACCGATTGTTCTTAAATTCGGTACGAAGGTATCTTACATTAAGCCCAACTGACATATATGTAAGAATTTTTCCCATCCATTTCCGTTTCAAGATGGTTTCCTCTAATTTAATGATCACAGATGGGCGGAACACTTACACAAAACTAATCGTATCTAATTCGTTCACTTAAACGAACCAGTTCAATTTTTTTAACCTAATTTATTAATGACCGGCATATTTAATATTACAGACTATTATACGAGGGTTGATCAAATATAAACGACACTGATTTTTTAAAAAATTTATTGCTTACTTACAAATTATTTTTGATACAACTTATTTTTCTACATAGTCTCCCGCACGAGTAACACATTTTTCCCACCGGATTGGAAGTTTTTAATTCCAACTTCGTAAAAAGTTCTCGGGCGTTCATTGAGCCATTGGAGCACGAAGGTCTCCACCGCAGAATCGTCTTCGAAACGCTGGCCTCCAAGCGCCTCTTTGAGTGGCCCAAACAGGTGATAGTCGCAGGGTGATAAGTCTGGACTGTATGGGGGATGTTCCATTGGTTCCCAGCCAATTTGATCGAGTTTAAGCCTCGTAGCGTTCGCCGAATGTGGTCGGGCATTATCGTGAAGAAGAATGACGTTTCTCGCCGGTTTAGATTTCCTTTTCCTACGAAAAGACTGTTTTGCGGCCTCTAAAACATCGCAATAATATTGTGCATTTATTGTGCGTCGTTGATGGAGGAAATCGACGTGAAAGGCGCCTTGATTGTCGAAAAATACAGTGGCCATTACCTTCCCGGCCGACGATCGTGATTTGGCTGAGGTTTTCTACTGCTTCCCGTCCTTCGGCGAATTCCTTGTGCCAAGCAAAAACGCGAGCTCTTGACAGGGTCCTGTCCCCGTATTGAGCCGTCAATCTACGAAAGATTTCAGTCGGATTGACCCCCTCCTTGGCCAAAAACTTAATAATAATTCTCTGCTCCACGGAAACGTGCACTTCACTCTCACTCATTGTATAGTTTTATACTGAAGGGTCCGAACGGAAATGTTGCCCGTCTACGCCCGTCCCAAACCTCCCAAGCTACCTGAAACCCCACCCTTTAGAGTTCAATGTCCAACGGAAAAGTTTTTAGAAAGTCAGTCTCGTTTATATTTGATCAACCCTCGTATTACACGCCTAACTATTTATTAAATTTAAACTTTTATTTTATTTTTTTGTGTTTAACGTCCGACTATTATGCACACTTGGGCTAATGCAGACGATGTGATTTATAGCGTATGAAAATGCCAAGCCCTGGTCGGGAATCGAACCCGGGTCCTCGGGGTGAAAGCCCAGTACGCTATCAACTAGGCCACCGAGGCGACTTTTAAACTTTTAAATATTAGGCTATATTTTAAATAATTTCGGAATTATTTTAATCTTTTTTTTTTAACGTCCGACTATTGGACTAATGCAGACGATGGGATGATTTATAGCGTATGAAAATGACAATCCCTGGCCGGGAATCGAACCAGGGTCCTCGGGGTGAAAGCAAATGAATCAAATACGAATATTTCATAACGTAAAGTCGCTGCGAACTAAAAGAATAAACGAACTATAAAATGAACTAACACTAACAAAAATTCATTTACGAACTAAATGACACGCGAACACGACGAACTACTGAACTGTTGCGACTTTAGTTAACACTGATGACGCTACGAGCGCTGTCAACGAACTCGTTTCCCAATTTAATAATTTAGTTGATTAATTCAGCAATAAAGTAGCAACAACTAGTATTATTTAAATTCTTTTTATATTCTTCTTCTTTTCTGCTAGGATTATTATATGTTCAGTATAATGATCTGCCTTCCCTAGCTTCGTCAATTCTACTTTCGTTGACGCGTTTCGTTTCAAACCTGACGTGTACATTGAAGCGAGCACGTCAGGTTTAATGTACACATGTTGAATAGAGGAGGGGTACGAGGTGAATAGAAAAGTATAAATAGGACGGACCATAATATTGGTGACCAGTATAGAAATAGTTTTTGAAGATGGAGGTTCTCCGAAACGCGTCAAAGAAAGTAGAATTGACGAAGCTAGGGAAGGCAGACTATTATATTGAATATAGTAGTATTATTTATATTAACTGTATTAAAAAAAGGATATAACACACATTTTTATAAACTTTGGTAAAAAAAGCCTCACTAATAAACACAATATCAGCCTCGTGGATATTACTGGTACACTCTGTGCATTACTAAAACTTAACATAATTATTTACAAAATTTTGTTTAAAAACATTACCTAGTTCTCCTTTTATTTAATGTATAACTTGCCTTCGAGAATACTTTCTCTATTAATCTATGAATTTATAAGTAAATACATAAAATATTTAGTTGAAATTGACAACTAAATAGCGCTACATCTAAAATTTATAAAAAATGACTCGAGGAGAGTCAATAATCAGTCTCCGGGAGTTGAAAATTAAATTACTGACGTACGTCATTCCATTCGTTAGCGAACTATTGTAGAGTTAAACTGGTGAAGGAAATGAAGTACTGAACTAGTCGAGTTGTTATTTTAAGGCGAAAAGCAAACTGAGGCTATTACCGCCTCCCTAAATGTAAGTGTGAATGTAAAGTGCTAAAGTCGTAAGCGTAGTGTTGTAAGTGTGTGTGTTAGACTCGGGTACCGCGAGGGACGTCTAAATCCTCTCAATAGGTGCTGCTAGTCTGCACCCCCTGCGAGGTAGAATAAATTGTAGACATAGTCTGTACTGTATTCGAAAGCGCCATGTATGCCGAATCAGCATTATTACTTGGATAACGTAATATTAGCTTTTGCTTATTCTAAATATTGTTGCAATTGATGTATTGTAGTTTCATAAAAAGCCGTTAGGAGCGCTGATTGCGAGAACGAACTACATATTTCACCACGAAATAGTTCGTTTTTTTGTGTTTAACGTCCGACTATTGTGCACACTTGGGCTAATGCAGACGATGGAATGATTTATAGCGTATGAAAATGCCAAGCCCTGGCCGGGAATCGAACCCGGATCCTCGGGGTGAAAGCCCAGTACGCTATCAACTAGGCCACCAAGGCGGCTACGAACTAGTTCGCGGTAGAGGTGAATTCTATCTGTGAAATACTGTTACATGTGAAAACTGATACTGCTACTTTTTAATATCTGTTAAATTAAACTGTGAATAACTGTGAAATAATATCTGGCTGGTTTGTTATGTAGCTGTTGCTTCTTCATATAGGCTAATATAAAACAGAAAAACAAAATCAGGTATTTTATCTACACAAATACACAATTCTTCTATACAATTATTCTTCTACACAATACTACTTGTGCAAAAAACATTCGCTATACTAAATAAATAATACCAACAACAAGCTAAATCTGGCGGGAAACAACTGTGCGCGCGCAGTTAGCAATATCAGTATTTATTTCGTCAGTAATTCCGCACTAAGAAAAGTGTGAACTGTGAAAATATTTTTCCTAAATATCACGGTCACCAGTTGAATGGACGGGGAATGTTGATCAAATAATTCAATTTTACCGTAATCAATTTTCCTTCATCCATATGAGCAACAAAGCCGCAAAAGATTTGCATTAAATTTAACACTGAATATTTATGCGGGTTGACGTAACGTTATGTGAGTAGGTGTAAAATATTTTTATAAGGTTATAATTGTTTCTGAAAAATAAAAAAGACCGCCATTTTAAAACGGTTTATAGAATGTCCTAACGAACTTGTCAATGCTACTATAAAAGTAAATTTGTGTTCAAGTTTGAATCAAAATCGGAGAAAAAATGCGCCCATTAGAGTACTAACACAGACACACACGCGCGCGCGCGAGCGCGAGAGCATTTTTAAATTTCCCAAGACGTTCTTTTTATATTCTTCTTCTTTTCTGCTAGGATTATTATCACTATGTTCAGTATAATGATCTGTCTTCCCTAGCTTCGTCAATTCTACTTTCGTTGACGCGTTTCGGAGAACCTACATCTTCAAAAACTATATCTATACGCCAAGATATATATATATATATATATATATATATATATATATATATATATATATATATAGTTTTTTGACGATGGAGGTTCTCTGAAACGCGTCAACGAAAGTAGAATTGACGAAGCTAGGGGAGGCAGATCATTATACTGAACATAGTTCCCAAGATGTGCTTTAGAGGTCAGGATCGGCACACATTTCACGTTGTTCAGGTACAAGAGGAGTCATCGCCCAGTTACAGACAGTGGAATACACGAGACGAGACTTGAGATCGATAACTGGGTCCAGTAAACGAGCCGAGATCAAGTCTGCTCTTACGAGACGAACCTTGTGCTACCATACTCGCGAACACTGACTTAGGTACGGGGGGGGATCAAGGTGATATGCCCTCCTGTTTAACCTGGATAAAGGAAAAATTGCGGTTAGGGGAAAACAAAAACAAATCTTTACAAATACTTCAAATTTATCATCACGAAATCTCCAAAGCTATAAACCGTACAAAATTGAACTTCAGCAAGTATTACTGATCTTGGCGCACGTTAAGAGACGGTTTTCAAATATTCCAACCCTAAAAGTTTAAAATGGGGTAAAAACGAAATCAAAATATTACCTCTGTATCAGATCCAAACGACGTAAAGCTGAAATTCGGTAACAAGGTTTACCTTAAGCTTTAAAGTTGCAACAAAGCTTTTCCCAAAATTTACCTCCGAAAGTTTCAAACGGTATATTGTTTAAACATTTTAAATCGTGTGGGTTAAAATTTCGTGTGAACGATTCTCTTGGACCCAAGGTGAATGCAAAGATCGTTTCAAAAACATTCAAGGGGTGAAAACATTCAAGGGTTAGCGTTCATGTATAAACGCGAAACACCATTAATCATGTTATCACTTAAATCGTGGGATGTTAGGAGCTTAAAATGTCAATACTAGGTGACTTGTAACAGATCGTTTCCAAATACTGCACCCCTAATTGGTTGTAATAGGGGGTGATATTTATAGCCAAAATACAACCTACCGAACCTACAGAGCCCTTAACCTAGAGGACCCATACGTTCTGTTGGTTTGAGTCTTGGTTTCTAGATAGCTGCAAAAAACGTCGTGGCCTAGTGGATAGCGTACTAGGCTTTCACTCCGAGGACCCGGGTTCGATTCCCGTCGAGGGCTTGGCATTTTCGTTCGCTATAAATCATCCCATCGTCTGCAATTAGCCCAAGTGTGCACAATAGTCGGACGTTCAAAAAAAAAAAAAAAAAAATTCCTTGCCCCTCTTGGAACGACACTCCCACACAGTCACTGCTTCCCCCAGAGTCCCTCTTCTTAACCCAGCCATGATTAATTAAATATTGCAGGCTTTGCCTCGAATTAGAACATGTTTGTTTATTTTAAAACGGGATTTTTTTATTTAAAAAATTTATTAACCATGTTTCAATGTTGTTGTACAATTACAAGGCTGTGGTATGAGCTATAATCCTAGCAATCGATTAAAATTGTTTTTAATTTTAGCCAATTTTGTGTGCCATTTTTTCTCTGTGTCCCAGATTCCAATCATCCTTGCACACCCACTAACAAAAGTGCTAAATTTTAGCCTATTCCTACTTATAAATTTTATTTTAATTAATATTTGAATTAGTTTAATTTTTTTACATGGGAAAAAGTAATTTATTTTTCGTTTGGCTACATTTGAAGCCTAACGAATAAATATAATGATGATAATAATAATAATAATAATAATAATGTAATGATAAAAGCTCGAAATGTTGTTTACAGAACGGTCTAGAGCATTTACTTAATAAAGCTTTTGTACGTGTAAAAAAGCTTTTAATAAAATTCCACCCCAAAGGGTTAAATGGTGGTAAATTAATAATGTTTAATCTCTGGCATAAACAGCGAAAGAGAATGTTAGTATTTTATAAAATTGGAACAGGTGATTTTGTTTTTGTCGTACAACAGAAACTATTTAGGATATTCTCAGGATACGGAGCTTCCCTTAAGTTTATTTAAAGTTATTTAAAAGTACCGTATACAGTTTACAAGTTACGGTACAATATTTATTTTTAACCCTAGTAGTGTAATGTAGAACACAGTGAAGTGTAAGCGAACCGCCTCTGTGACCTAACTGATAGCGTACTGGGCTTTCACCACGAGGACCCGGGTTCGATTCCCGGCCAGGGCTTGGCATTTTCATACGCTATAAATCATCCCATCGTCTGCATTAGCCCAAGTGTGCACAATAGTCGGGACGTTAAACACAAAAAAATGAAGTGTAAGCAGTTTTCCTTGTACTGTGCATGGTAATGTTTGAAATTCAAATAAAAATATATTTCTGTTTAAAGCTTAAAGAGTTGTATATCATTTTTTTTTTTTAAGAAATATAGAATCCAGTGATGGTTCCAGTGAAAATTCCAAAAAAAATTTGAAGGTTGTTATTACCGTAGGAATATATATATTTTTGTAAAATAAAACAATCAACTTAGAGCCCCATTTAAAAATAAAAATAACTTTTTGTAATTTTTTTCAAAATATACAAAAGTTTCCAAATTTATTTGTAAATAAAACGGTATACACAAACATATGTTTGTTTTATAAGTTTTAATGTTCGAAACGTAAAAAGACTCTGAGTACCAATTTTTGAAAATCGCCAAGTAACATTTAGCTGTGTAAAACAATATGTAAACTGAAACAAATACACATATTTTTTATACTTTCTTGAAGAAAAAGAACCACTGATTAATAACATATATCATAACTAACAATTTTCACTTTTAAAAAAATTACAAAAATTGAAATTTTGAAAAAGAGTTTATTTTACGCAGTAAACATAACCTTAAAATTCTTCAGTTTAGCCGTTAAGTCACTTTTATCACATATATTTAAATAAAAACAATTTTTATTTTCACATCCATATTTGTTATTGTCTAATAAGAAATATTTACACAATTACAAACACTAAACAACAACAAAAACAACACAAATATCAAAATTATGACGCGAAATAACACACACTTTCATGCACGACACAAAATGGCGGACTGATGCTTACTCGGACGAAAAATGACCAACATTTCAGGACAAAAACAGACTTGGTCTTTCTGTTTAGTCTATGTCCAATACATCACTTTGTAGTGAAACTTTCACATTACAATTGTGAAGAAGATAGTTGATCCATGACAAGAAACATACTAGAAAACGTGGAGTTCTTGGACCTCTGTAATTTCGTCGTTTCTTATTTCGTTTGTAGACCACAGTTTGAAAAATCACAGATATAGAACTATATTTCGTAGGTAAAATATCAACAGATGAATTAAAGAGAAAGGATCAATCTTTCAAACGATACCAACCACAATTCTATTTAAAATTATTTACTAGATCAAATATTAGTTTGAAAACAGACAATATGGCGGACGCCTAGAAGCAAAGGCGAGTACTAGAAATTAGTGCGTTTACTTATGAATTTACTGTAACAATTTAATATAAATTTCATAAATCTAAAACATGCTGAATAAAGCTTAGAATCTCTACTTTCTAATGGTATTTATTTTATTAAGATTGCAACAGAATAAATGTGTTAAAACAGTGCGTTAAGGTAACGGTGTTTTCAAACGAATTATACTCTCATCACTTAGAGGTAGGATTCTAAACGACTTATAAGTCGCTCATCACTTAGAGGTAGGATTCTAAACGACTTATAAGTCGCTCATCACTTAGAGGTAGGATTCTAAACGACTTATAAGTCGCTCATCACTTAGAGGTAGGATTTTAAACGGCTTATAAGTCGCTAATCACTTAGAGGTAGGATTTTAAACGGCTTATAAGTCGCTAATCACTTAGAGGTAGGATTTTAAACGGCTTATAAGTCGCTCATCACTTAGAGGTAGGATTTTAAACGACTTATAAGTCGTTCATCACTTAGAGGTAGGATTTTAAACGGCTTATAAGTCGCTCATCACTTAGAGGTAGGATTCTAAACGACTTATAAGTCGCTCATCACTTAGAGGTAGGATTCTAAACGACTTATAAGTCGCTCATCACTTAGAGGTAGGATTTTAAACGGCTTATAAGTCGCTAATCACTTAGAGGTAGGATTTTAAACGGCTTATAAGTCGCTAATCACTTAGAGGTAGGATTTTAAACGGCTTATAAGTCGCTCATCACTTAGAGGTAGGATTTTAAACGACTTATAAGTCGTTCATCACTTAGAGGTAGGATTTTAAACGGCTTATAAGTCGCTCATCACTTAGAGGTAGGATTCTAAACGACTTATAAGTCGTTCATCACTTAGAGGTAGGATTTTAAACGGCTTATACGCTCATCACTTAGAGGTAGGATTTTAAACGGCTTATAAGTCGCTCATCACTTAGAGGTAGGATTTTAAACGACTTATAAGTCGTTCATCACTTAGAGGTAGGATTTTAAACGGCTTATAAGTCGCTCATCACTTAGAGGTAGGATTTTAAACGACTTATAAGTCGCTCATCACTTAGAGGTAGGATTTTAAACGACTTATAAGTCGTTCATCACTTAGAGGTAGGATTTTAAACGGCTTATACGCTCATCACTTAGAGGTAGGATTTTAAACGGCTTATACGCTCATCACTTAGAGGTAGGATTTTAAACGGCTTATAAGTCGCTCATCACTTAGAGGTAGGATTTTAAACGGCTTATACGCTCATCACTTAGAGGTAGGATTTTAAACGGCTTATAAGTCGCTCGTCACTTAGAGGTAGGATTTTAAACGACTTATAAGTCGTTCATCACTTAGAGGTAGGATTTTAAACGGCTTATAAGTCGCTCATCACTTAGAGGTAGGATTTTAAACGGCTTATAAGTCGCTCATCACTTAGAGATAGGATTCTAAACGACTTATAAGTCGTTCATCACTTAGAGGTAGGATTTTAAACGGCTTATAAGTCGCTCATCACTTAGAGGTAGGATTCTAAACGACTTATAAGTCGTTCATCACTTCTAGGGTTAAGTAATATTTGTATTTATTAATCGTGATTTTTTTTCCTATGGGAAATAATTTTTAAAGTTTTAAAAAAGAAGTACCATTAATTTTATTTATATACTGCCCATCAAGGTTGTGAGTCCGAGACGCAGTTACTGCCGTTGCTTTACCCTTTCAGTAAACGCTGATCTCTCGTCCTCATTACTCCAACTGGCATAGACTAAATTCAAGTCCGTTAATTGAATTATATTTTGTTAACAAAATTTTCTGATTTAACGTAAAAATTTGATATAATACACTTTAATGATTTACATATTTAATATTCCGTAAGTAATTTTCTAACAAAGACTTTCAAAACGTTCGCACGATAAGCCAATAGAAACTCCGAGAGCTCATTTTACGTGTAAAAATAAAAACAGAATTTCATATCAACGTACGCCTGTAAACTCTTCTTTTACCAGCTATCCGCCATTTTTTTCGTTGTAAATAATAGACTAAATTGATATTTTGGAGTCGCTCATCAATGTTAAGACATAGTTTTAAAAAAATAACCATATTCTCCCAATAATAATTAAAATCTATATAAGTTACTTTAAAACTTCTAAACTGCATCGAAAATATGAAAATTAATAATGAAAAAATTACTGCTTTTTCAAGTGCAGTTGATAAATTTAAAATTATTTCAAAATGACGGCTATTCATACATTTTAAATGAAAATACTGTAAGTCAAAAACAGTGTTTTTTTCATAAAAATCTTGAAAAGTAATTTTTTATAACTCGTTTAATTTCCTAGAGAACAGTTTAATTGTCAAAACTATCAAACAAAGAGCGATAGTAAAACAGTGTCCATTATGTACGCCAATAACTTAGCAGCAATAAACTATACTTTATGACCATTAACCTAGAACAATTAAAAACCTGTCAGCAATGCATTCTAATGGACGCTGTTTTAATGTTATTTTCATTTAAAATGTTTTAAATTACCGCCATTTTGAAACGGATTATTGAAACAATATGAATATTTTTTTCCAACTCAGGTCTTTACATTGATCGTAAAATTTCAATTCAATCGGTTGAGCCGTTCTAAAGATAAATTATTAAAGACAAAAAACAAAATGGCGGGTAGCTGTTTTTTTTTAAGGGTGAAAAGCATATTAACGCTATTATCGCCTCCCTAAATAACTGTGAGAGTAAAGTGTTAAAGTCGTAAGTGTAGTGTTGTAAGTGTATGCGTGTGAGACTCGGGTACCGCGAGGGACGTCTAAATCCTCTCAATAGGTGCAGCTAGTCTGCACCCACAAGAAGCGTATCCAGGACTTATGTTTATATGAACTTCTTCATGTTTACATGCAGAATGAGCTCCCGAAGTTTCTGTAAATCACCTTACATTTTATACCATACATTGTATTCAAACAAAAATAAAAAGTAAAGTAACGCTCATTTTGTTTAAAATGTTGCACCCACGAAACGGAGACGAGTCTTGTAGACTACAACTAGACCGGAGAAACGGAGACGAGTCTTGTAGACTACAACTAGACCGGAGAAACGGAGACGAGTCTTGTAGACTACAACTAGACCGGAGAAACGGAGACGAGTCTTGTAGACTACAACTAGACCGGAGAAACGGAGACGAATCTTGTAGACTACAACTAGACCGGAGAAACGGAGACGAGTCTTGTAGACTACAACTAGACCGGAGAAACGGAGACGAGTCTTGTAGACTACAACTAGACCGGAGAAACGGAGACGAGTCTTGTAGACTACAACTAGACCGGAGAAACGGAGACGAGTCTTGTAGACTACAACTAGACCGGAGAAACGGAGACGAGTCTTGTAGACTACAACTAGACCGGAGAAACGGAGACGAGTCTTGTAGACTACAACTAGACCGGAGAAACGGAGACGAGTCTTGTAGACTACAACTAGACCGGAGAAACGGACTGGAGGCTAAGCAAGTTAAGAGGGAAATAATTAAGCATCTGTTCTTAAAATTTAAAGCAGGCCGAAACTCAAACATGGAGTACGTTTTTATAAGAGGGGTAGTGTACAACGAATTCCCCGAATAAACTGTTCTAGTCCACTCGGGCCCAACGTTTCCGATTGTGTTGTCATATTAAATGTGACAATTATTAATTTCCAAATATTATACGAGGTGTTCAGAAAGTAACGAGAATTTTAATTTTTTGAACAAAATATTTATTTATTCTTCTACACTGATGTCGCTTTCAAAATAGTCCCCATTGGAGATTATGCACTTGTGCCAGCGCTTCTTCCAATCCTCGAAACTTATCGCAAACTCGATCTTTGAGATAACCTTTAGTTCTTACAGCGATGCGCTTTTAATGACATCTACGGCTGTAAAACGACGGCCATTTAAGGTTCTCTTTATTTTTGGAAATAGGAAAAAGTCACACGGAGCCGTGTCTGGCGAATATGGAGGCTGGGGCATCGTTACAGTACTGTTTTTGGCCAAAAATTCACGAACAATCAATGAAGTGTGAGCTGGTGCATTATCGTGGTGCAAAAGCCATGAATTGTTTTTCCACAGATCCGGGCGTTTTTTTCGGATTTCTTCACGCAAACGGCGTTGAACTTGTAGGCCAAACTCCTTATTGACCGTTTCACCTGGTGGCAGGAATTCATGATGCACTATGCCATTAATATCAAAGAACACAGTGAGCATAACCTTCACGTTCGACAGCACTTGTCGAGTCTTTTTCGGTCTTGGCGAGCCAGAATGCCTCCACTGGGATGATTGAGCCTTAGATTCGACAATGAATACAGAATCTATAAAAAGGACACTACTTGCATGGAAAAGTCAGCCCATTTTATTCGACCGACAATGCTACTTGGATTCCCCGTCAATAGGCAGCGCTGCATGTTTTTTTTCTAAACTTGCAGCTCAGAGAGAGAGAGACAGATATAGGGGAGTGCGCGCGCACACACACACACACACTCACTCTCTCACTCACTCTCTCACTCACTCACTCACTCACTCACTCTCACTCTCTCCCTCCCTCTCTCTCTCTCTCTCTCTCTCTCTCTCACACACACACACACTCTCTCTCTGTTTTTCCCTCTCCAAATTCTACCCTTACGCTTGACCTGTTTGGGAAATTATGACTACAGGGTCAACTTGTGAAAGTTATATTTGCAAATAAGTAATGAACCTCTTCCCGAACGTCATCATAGGTTCTGTCATTGTAAGTTATATTAATATACAGGATTGATCAAATGTTGTCGTGACTCATACTTTTTTTTGTTTATTTATGGAGAAAAACGAAACTTATGAAGCGTTTAGAAGACATAAAGATGTACATTTCAGTGCACGAGGAAACTTTGTCTCGGCCTCCAAAATCTGCAATTACCCCATACTACATGTACTAAAAAGTACATCTTTATGCCTTATAAATAATCATTTCATGCTTTTAGTTTTTCTCCATTAATAAACTAAAAAGTTATTCGGGTGTCCCGATATTTTTGACTAACACTGTATGTTAATAAACTGTTTGTAAATAATAAAAGCTTTGTGAATGAAACTTAAAGCAAAAATTATTAAAATGTAGCATTTATCGTTTTACTCTCTGCCTAAATGAAGTATAAAAGAAGGTTTGGTGATCGTAAAAAATTTATCTTTAAATGTTGATTGGTCTATTTTACCAGGAGTCCAAGGAAATGGTTTTTGGTTAGATGTCTGTCCATCTGTATCTGTTTCTGTGACTAATTGGCTGTTTAGATAAAATTTAGCATGTATGTCTGATTTGCCTATATTTCAGGCAATGGTTCCAATAACTATTAACAATTGAACTTTGAGCTGGTAATCCTCTAACAATTGAACTTTGAGCTGGACAAGTAACAATAATGTTTATTAATAACTTAAATAATTATTAATGATATTATTTATACACATAATATTGTAGAACAATTTTGTACAAATATATTGAACTGTTAAGTTGTATAAAAGCGTTAATTATAATTTAAGTATAGGGCTATTATTAATTTTATTTATAATCTTGTTCAATAAAGAATAATCTTGTTCAAAGTTTGTGCAAAGAAGGTATATTTAACTGTAAAAGCTCTAACAGTTTTGTATTAGATGAGCGGGTATGTAGTATAATGGCGACCATTTTTATTTTTGTTATTGTAGGCCTATAGATATAATTATATCATTAATAGATATAATTATAGTATTCATTAATGTTAGCGTGCCCCGTTGTGGCTTCACCCGCGCAATTTTAAATTCTCACACTATACAAAATTTCATTGTAGTTTATTCTTTTCTAACTACGAAGAATTAATGAATTAATGGAATAGATATTGAAAATAAATTAATGGACAATAAATTTTTAATAATTTTTAAATGATAATATCAGCAGCAGAAAACAAAGAACCCTCGTTCTTATTATTCTAAATCATCATTCATTATCACATTGAAAGAAATTTTTTTTAGAGCTCGGAAAAAATGTGTATAGAAATATATATATCTTTCCGAGCCCTTACAGTTCTTGTGTTTTTTTAAAGACCTAAAAACAACAACAGATTAATAAAAACAATAATAGTAATAAATAAATAAATAAAACTACAAATAACAGTACAGTTTAAAAAATACAAAAAAGTATAAAATTATAAAAAATAATTTATTAAAAAAAAATATTTTAAAACTTCTCTATAAACTACGTTTGAGGTCTTTTCATCTGGTACTAAAATAACTAAATTTGCGGGTGTGCTGACTCTGCAGCATGCCACATAAAATTGTCCATGTTAAAAACAGTCTTCTCTTACATCAATCTCTGCAATTTTCAAGGTTTGACCTTGAGATTTATATATCGTCATAGCAAAACATACTTTAAGAGGAAACTGTATTCTCTTGAATTGGAATGGATAATCTGATGGTATCATTGATGTGCGAGGAATCAAAACTGATTCACCTTTTGCAGATCCAGTATAATTTCAGCTTCTATCAGGTTTTTTTGGAGAGCAGTTTTACGTACACGTGTACCATTGCACAATTTTGGTGGGCCAAGATTTCTCAGAAGCATTACTGTAGCACCAACTTTTAATGTTAACACATGTGATGGAAATCCTTGAGGGTTTAGCGAGTTAAGAAATTCGACTGGATAATTAACTGCATCATCTACTTCCAATACTGAATTTACAGATCTGTATTCCATATTTTCTGCTTGGAAAGAGTCTAATAATATTTTGTTTCTGCTGCTGTATCATTTTTTGACGTTAAAATGGCCCTGTAACATAACCATTCTGTAGATATCCCTTAAAGAATTTCGATGCCAGGATATATTTTATGTGCAAGATCTTTTAAAGTTCTTACTACTGTACATAAGTTTTATTGGCTACGTAATTTTTCCTTCATATTCTGGGAATTTTCCATCTCCTATTTTTAAGAGAAGTTCAGAAAACTGTCCAGCAATCTTGTCTCTTCCTAAATGTACTCGCATATTTTTTGTGAGAGAGTTTCATTATCTGAGGCCACAAATATGGAGTTTTGATACATGCTGCAATCTCATTAGCCCGAGTCCCCCTAGGTGTAACTGGTATTGTTTGTCGAAAATGTCCAGATAGAAGTACTGTAACTCCCATTATTAAAGTTTAATTTTTCAGATCCTTTAGACAGTTATTTAGAGCTTCAAATCCTTTTTTATGTGGCATTGTGCTTTCATCCTAAACTATGAGCTTGCATTCTTTTAAAACTTTTGCCATATTTGATT
>CM040182.1:6352604-6355104 GCA_022606455.1 Callitettix versicolor
TGACCCATTATCATTGTAACTGAATGTAATATGTCTTTGTACCGAGGCATGTATTTGTTAGTTACATTGATTGACCCATTATCATTGTAACTGAATGTAATATGTCTTTGTACCGAGTCATGTATTTGTTAGTTACATTGATTGACCCATTATCATTGTAACTGAATGTAATATGTCTTTGTACCGAGACATGTATTTGTTAGTTACATTGATTGACCCATTATCATTGTAACTGAATGTAATATGTCTTTGTACCGAGACATGTATTTGTTAGTTACATTGATTGACCCATTATCATTGTAACTGAATGTAATATGTCTTTGTACCGAGACATGTATTTGTTAGTTACATTGATTGACCCATTATCATTGTAACTGAATGTAATATGTCTTTGTACCGAGACATGTATTTGTTAGTTATCTTGATTGACCCATTATCATTGTAACTGAATGTAATATGTCTTTGTACCGAGACATGTATTTGTTAGTTACATTGATTGACCCATTATCATTGTAACTGAATGTAATATGTCTTTGTACCGAGACATGTATTTGTTAGTTACATTGATTGACCCATTATCATTGTAACTGAATGTAATATGTCTTTGTACCGAGACATGTATTTGTTAGTTACACTGATTGACCCATTATCATTGTAACTGAATGTAATATGTCTTTGTACCGAGACATGTATTTGTTAGTTACATTGATTGACCCATTATCATTGTAACTGAATGTAATATGTCTTTGTACCGAGACATGTATTTGTTAGTTACATTGATTGACCCATTATCATTGTAACTGAATGTAATATGTCTTTGTGGCGAGGCATGTATTTGTTAGTTACATTGATTGACCCATTATCATTGTAACTGAATGTAATATGTCTTTGTACCGAGACATGTATTTGTTAGTTACCTTGATTGACCCATTATCATTGTAACTGAATGTAATATGTCTTTGTACCGAGACATGTATTTGTTAGTTACCTTGATTGACCCATTATCATTGTAACTGAATGTAATATGTCTTTGTACCGAGACATGTATTTGTTAGTTACATTGATTGACCCATTATCATTGTAACTGAATGTACAGTCTTTATGGCGAGGCATGTATTTGTTAATTACCTTGATGATTCATTATCATTGTAGCTGTATGTCCCATGACTTTGTACCGCCAGGTCACTCAACCTTCTTCGAGCATTCATCATGCTTATAATAGCTCCTTTCAATATAAGAGTAACTGATTTTTCTGTGTACCGAGTGACAGTCATTCTACCTTCTACGATGCCCCGAATGTCGTACGGCACTCTTACTCCTAGGAGCATTCGTACACTTTAAACTGATTATCAATATTATTGTAACTCAGTGTACCGTGCCTCGTGTCCCTTGTCACTCTTACTCCTAGGAGCATTCGTACACTTTACACTGATTATCAATATTATTGTAACTCAGTGTCCCGTGCCTCATGTGTCCCTTGTCACTCTTATTCCTAGGAGTATTCGTACACTTTAAACTGATTATCAATATTATTGTAACTCAGTGTCCCGTGCCTCGTGTGTCCCTTGTCACTCTTATTCCTAGGAGTATTCGTACACTTTAAACTGATTATCAATATTATTGTAACTCAGTGTCCCGTGCCTCGTGTGTCCCTTGTCACTCTTATTCCTAGGAGTATTCGTACACTTTAAACTGATTATCAATATTATTGTAACTCAGTGTCCCGTGCCTCGTGTGTCCCTTGTCACTCTTACTCCTAGGAGTATTCGTACACGTTACACTGACTATCAATATTATTGTAACTTAGTGTCCCCTGCCTCGGGTGTCCTTTGTCACTCTTACGCCTAGGAGTATTCGTACACTTTAAACTGATTATCAATATTATTGTAACTCAGTGTCCCGTGCCTCGTGTGTCCCTTGTCACTCTTATTCCTAGGAGTATTCGTACACTTTAAACTGATTATCAATATTATTGTAACTCAGTGTCCCGTGCCTCATGTGTCCCTTGTCACTCTTATTCCTAGGAGTATTCGTACACTTTAAACTGATTATCAATATTATTGTAACTGAGTGTCCCATGCCTCGTGTGTCCCTTGTCACTCTTATTCCTAGGAGTATTTGTACACTTTACATTTATTATAACTCGGTGTCCTGTGCCACGTGTGTCCCTTGTCACTCTTACTCCTAGGAGTATTCGTACACTTTAAACTGATTATCAATATTATTGTAACTCAGTGTCCCATGCCTCGTGTCCCTTGTCACTCTTACTCCTAGGAGTATTCGTACACTTTAAACTGATTATCAATATTATTGTAACTCAGTGTCCCGTGCCTCGTGTATCACTTAGTCACTTTTACTCCTAAGAGTATTCGTCATGTTTACAGTGTTTAGTGCTACGAGAATTCGTCACACTTTAATTGACTGACAATCACTATAACTCAGTGGTGCAAGTGTCGTGGTTTTCCGTCGACTAAACTGCTTTTACTTGAGAGAGGTGCGC
>CM040182.1:6360104-6430104 GCA_022606455.1 Callitettix versicolor
ACAAATACGCGAATTAAAACAAAAAAATTCCTTCATAGCAAAAATCTATCACTCATTCCACCAGCCAAGACAGTCCGTGCATATGTAGGCAACAGTCGTAGACAATAGAAAATGAAACATTGATGAATTGACGTCGGGAATCGAGCTCCAGACAGCCACAGTGCAACTTGTCATTGTCGCCGTCTGTAATGATAACCTGATATGCTGATAACAGAAGCAAAATGTGCTCCAATAGATCAGTGAGAAGGAACATCTCCAGCCTTTTTAATTAAAATAAATCGAATTTCGGTACAAAACATTATTGAAAAAAAAACATCGGTATGATTTTTATTCCTTTATAAAAATGTTTGATATCTTTGAAAAGTTGAATGCGTTGAATCTCTTCCCGCAAAGACGCAATGTGCACTTTTTAAGATTAAAAAAAAATTTCAGCTTTCAGGAAAGAATTACAGTTATGGAAAATAATTTAAGTGGTATCAATGATTCTTTTCCCTTATTGCACAAGTTTGTAATCTTCAATGAAGCTGATCTGTCATCACAAATGGTTCGAACAATACTTTCAAGCAGGGTGACAAATTCACACGGATTCAAGACCCATTTAAAGCTCCATCTGAATTTACTTCTTTAGAAGAAGAATCTCTTCGGATGTCTTGCGACAATAGATTGAAGACAAAATTCGGTAGCGTGGAATTTTCTTTGGCATATCAGTAAAAGAATGTCCACTACTTAGTGCTAAAGCTCCACGTATTAGTGGTGGGACAGAAAACACCAAACTGTTAAAAAACTGCTTTTCTATAAAGCTCCACGTATTAGTGGTGGGGCAGAAAACACCAAACTGTTAAAAAACTGCTTTTCTATAAAGCTCCACGTATTAGTGGTGGGGCAGAAAACACCAAACTGTTAAAAAACTGCTTTTCTATAAAGCTCCACGTATTAGTGGTGGGACAGAAAACACCAAACTGTTAAAAAACTGCTTTTCTATAAAGCTCCACGTATTAGTGGTGGGGCAGAAAACACCAAACTGTTAAAAAACTGCTTTTCTATAAAGCTCCACGTATTAGTGGTGGGACAGAAAACACCAAACTGTTAAAAAACTGCTTTTCTATAAAGCTCCACGTATTAGTGGTGGGACAGAAAACACCAAACTGTTAAAAAACTGCTTTTCTATAAACGACAAACTGCTTTTTCAAACGGAAACAATCAGTTGGATTTGGACTGGTGTATGATTTGCGAAACAAGGAAAGGCTTTCCGCACTACCTACGTTCTATTAAAGTCGTAAGTGTAATGTTGTCAGTGTAAGAGTGTGTTACTCGGGTACCGCAAGGGACGTCTAAATCCTCTTAATATGTGCAGCTAGTCTGCACCCCCTGCGGTGGACGATTATAACAAATACATGCTCGGGTACAGGGGCATTTTGCATTCATTTACAATGATAATGAATTAATCATTGTTATTATAACAGGTAGTGACAAACTGCACATGTCGTATGGAGCATTTAGTTACAGTGGTAATGAATTAGTCATTCTAATCAACGAATTTAAAAAAGACTAATTTATATGTTCCATCGAAATTTTCTGTTCGTTTTTATGCCATGTTTGAAGGAAATGTAAAAACTTTTAGAGTAAAAGATTAATGTATGTAATCACTGTAGTATTATTGTATAATCCTTTAGAGGACAAGTTTGGTATCATAATGAACTGAAAGGTTTTGTGGAACATGTAGAAAGAACTGAATAGTGGTGGGTCAGAAAACACCAAACTGTTAAAAAAACTGCTTTCCTATAAACGACAAACAAACTGCTTTTTCAAACGGAAACAAGCAGTTGGATTTGTACTGACTTATGATTTGTTAAACAATCCCCAGTACCACACCCATGTTCTATTCTAACGTTGCCGCAAGCGCTAAAACTGTTTTCCTGCTAACTGTTTGCCTGCTAACTGCTTTTTTCTACCTGCTTTTATACTCTTTCCCTTTATTTCAAAGATGCTTGTTGCTTGTAGTGCAGTAAGAACTGTTTGGTCAATGTCAACGTTTATCTCTATTTTGTTGCGAGTTGTAGTAACAACCTCTCACATTTTGTAAATACAGAGCCTAAATTTATTTAAACATATTTTTTACATTTATTATCAATCATCAATATTTTTTAATCAACTAAAAATATTCTAAATCGTTTGCATTTTGGTAAATTTGCAAAGGACTATTTAATTTTTAAGTAAAAAAAGAATGCTTCTATTAGAAATTCATCGCATATTGTACATAAAATGGCATACATAATTATTACGTTTTGAGAATGTAATTTAATTATTACTACACTTATAAGGATTATTTTTATCTTTTCTAAATGTTTTACACCCAAAAACAAGTTAAGGACATGGTGGTAATGGAAATGAAAAAGTAGTCAGAAAACTGAATGTATGTGCTTTATGTTTTAGCTGCTAATACAACTTTGAGTTTCAGTTTTCTAAACCTGTTTTTTCCAACTGTTTTAAAAAGCAGCTTTTTTCCCTCTACAAACAGTTTGTTGACGTTTTGTAAAAATAGCAGAAACGCCCACCTCTAATACTAATTCCATTTGCGACGTCTTATTTGAGCGAAGCTGGATTTTCGGAGGTCGCCGAGTAAATATCTTTCGAAAATTAAAGTGCAGGAGGTAATGAGGGTCGCCGCATCCAGGGTTATTCCGATATTTGGGGAGTTGTGTGGTGAACAACAAGCCCACCCCATTATTTGAATGTCTGTTCAATAAATTGTTTGTGCATTTGAAATACGTGTTTAATTTACTTTTAAACTAATCTAACCACATCAAATGCGCACGAACTGCGTGTCGTGGCCGTATTGAATGCGTTCGGACACACTGCCAGCAGCTGCAGCAACACCCTGGTGGCGTCCAGTCTCAATAAGGATGTTACCAAGACAGCTGCACTTGTGCATTTTATATTATCGCCGAAGAAAAACATATTCGCTTTTAAATTTTCACTGTTAAATGCGTAATCGCTTTTCAAAAGGCACGTTTTTCATTTTAATTTCGATCTAATAAAAATTGCGATTTTTTTCATGTTGATCTGCGTCAAAAATGAAAAAACTTTTAAAATTTCAAAAGAAAGTCAGGGGTTTTCATTATTTATCAAACAAAACTGCAGACAATATAAGAGGCATACATATATCAATGCGTTTTTTAATTGTAAATGAAGAAAAACTACTTGTAATATAAAGAGTGCCCTGAGATAGACCAATGTTTTGATTCGGGGAGCCGCGGAAAAATTCTAATTATTAAGGGCGCCGAAAACCGAAATGGGACCGTTTCGTTGGACGATAGGATAGCGAGCAGTTCGCCAAAAACTCTGACTATATGGATGTTGTTCGAATCTAGTTTTCCGTTTCCTTCCGTTTGGTCGATCACCCGGTCTCTTTAAGTCCAACTAGCACATAAAGCTATCCATCCCAATAAAATTTAAAAAATATTACTGAATTATTCAGTAATGTTTTACGAAATCAATTTAACGAAGTATGAACTTCAAAACAACGATAAAATTAATCGGAAAACATCTGCGTTTGATGTTCGGAGATCAGTCGCGGGCGCTGACCATAGACCGATCTACTGTAGGCCTATGGCAGTGTTTTTTTTTTTTTAAACGTCCGACTAATGTGCACGCTTGGGCTAATGCAGACGATGGGATGATTTAAAAGGTATGAAAATGCCAAGCCCTGGCCGGGAATCGAACCCGGGTCCTTGGGGTGAAAGCCCAGTACGCTATCAACTAGGCCACCGAGGCGGCACATATGGCAGTGTAAATGGAATCTAAACAAAAACCACCAAAAGTTCCCCGCAAAGTCTAAAATTAAAGAAGTTGTTCAATCACATAGCGTACTGGGCTTTCACCCCGAGGACCGGTTCGATTCCCGGCCAGGGCTTGGCATTTTCACACGCTATAAATCATCCCATCGTCTGCATTAGCCCAAGTGTGCACAACAGTCGGACGCTAAACACACAAAACAAAAAAATATATAATAAAATTTTTTCTTTCCGGCGAAAAACCGTTAAGGTTATCATCGCCGTCACGCAAAAATGAAAGTATAAAAAAATTAACAAAATTTACTTAAATAAGAAAATAAAACTACAACAAACTATAATAGTAAAAATAAATTAAACAAAAATTTAAATAGCATGTATAACTATATTACAATAACAAATACTTAAGAACTAAATAACAATGAATAATGAATAAAATTTAATAACAATTCGTAAAAGTATATATAAACATAACAGAAATACTCGGGTGCCGCTAGGTTCTCTCAATAGGTGCAGCTAGTCTGCACCCCCTACGGGTGTGTATGTGTTTGTGTGTGAGAGAGAGAGTGTGTGTATGTGTGTGTGTTGTGTGTATGGAGAGTAAATGAGTGAGAGTAGAATGAGCTAGAGGTATGGTGGGGTCGCTAAGCCCATCAGCTGCTCACTTCAGCTGCCTCCGCCCGTTATAATTTTATTTTATAATCCGCCGGATTTTATTTTATAATTTTTTTTATAATAAAATAAAATCCCTCACATGGTGACAGCTACGAGCCACTACTTCGTTAAACCGGTTAAATCACGAAGAACGTATGGCAATTGTACGATTGATTCATACTGTCACTTCATGTACGAGGGCTATTCAGAAAGTAGATTACGTTTTTGGATAAAAAAAAACTAAGTACAGGAAAAAAATTTTATTATATACATTTGAAAGAGGAACTAAAATACTATTTTTCGACATAATCGCCAAACAAATTTAGACATTTGTCATATCGGTGAACTAGCTTTGAAATTCCCGTGTCGTAGAATTCCGCCGCCTGTGACGCCAGCCAGTCAGTCACGCCCGCGCGGGAGATCTGCGTCGTCATCGAAGCGCTGTGTTGCAAGCCAAAGTCTTCATCTTCGGGAATAAGTGGAAATCACTAGGTGCCAGGTCCGGACTGTAGGGTGGATGAGGAAAATCTCCCCACTTGAAGGCCGTCAAGACGTCTTTTGTTCGATTTGCCGTGTGAGGGCGGGCATTGTCGTGCAAAAACAACACTTTTGCACTCAGTTTTCTCTCCGCTTGTTCTGGATAGCTCGTCTTAAAAAAGGTATTGCCAAACATTACGAAACTTAAGACGAGCTATCCAGAACAAGCGGAGAGGAAAATGAGTGCAAAAGTGTTGTTTTTGCACGACAATGCCCGCCTCACACGGCAAATCGAACAAAAGACGTCTTGACGGCCTTCAAGTGGGAGATTTTCCCTCATCCACCCTACAGTCCGGACCTGACACCTAGTGATTTCCAACTTATTCCCGAAGATGAAGACTTGGCTTGCAACACAGCGCTTCGATGACGACGCAGATCTCCGCGCGGGCGTGACTGACTGGCTGGCGTCACAGGCGGCGGAATTTTACGACACGGGAATTTCAAAGCTAGTTCACCGATATGACAAATGTCTAAATTTGTTTGGCGATTATGTCGAAAAATAGTATTTTAGTTCCTCTTTCAAATGTATATAAGAAAATTTTTTTCCTGTACTTAGTTTTTTTTTTATCCAAAAACGTAATCTACTTTCTGAATAGCCCTCGTATATTCAAATATCGCATACTATCAAACAGTAGATGAATTTGTCAAAATTTGTAAACTTTCAAACTGTACCTCCAACAATGTACCCGAAAACTTTAATGAAATGACCGATAAACGTGAATCCACTAAGCTCCAATTCATGTTTTCAAAATAATTTCTATTTTCCGACTAATCTGACGGAGACGAATAGGTTTTAGCTAGAATTTATAACTTTCCCTCCAATCTAAAAAAAAAAAATCTGTCAATCTTCTATCTGCCAATGGTATGTAGGGTACGGGAAACCCGGGGACCTGGAAAGGTGCATTAAGCTCCAAATGTATCCTGGAAGGGAATCCAGAACTGTAGGCATCATCTGCCGGGTCAGTTACCATTTTTGTCCTTTAAGGCTGGTCTTTACAAATTTTGCCAAATTCCCGTACTGCTTGATAGTATGCGATATTTGAATATAGGCCTACATGAAGTTGCAATATGAATCAATCGTAAAATTGCCATACGTTCTTCGTGATTTAATCGGTTTAACGAAGTAGTGGCTCGAAGCTGTCACCATGGGAGGGATTTTATTTTATTATATATATATATATATATATATATATATATATATATATATATATATATATATTATGTTTAACGTACGACTATTGTGCACACTAGGCCTAATGCAGACGATGAGATGATTTATAGCGTATGAAAATGCCAAGCCCTGGCCGGGAATCGAACCCGGGTCCTCGGGGTGAAAGCCCAGTACGCTATCAACTAGGCCACCGAGGCTGAGGGGGCATCTTCAGCCTAAGAATGTCCCTCCAAAAATCGTGCGAAATAATGAGTTTTTAAGTTCTTGGATTGCAGACTAAAGGATCGTTTACAGGCTATGCATAAAAAACGGATATATTTGTCCAAAAAAACATTACGCTCACAATTACACTGTACGCAAGTGTGCCAACATAACGCGGCGCGGCGAAAATTACCCGATTTTTGAAAGTACAGAGTTATTTAATATTGTCAAATATGAAAGAATATATTTTAAATCAGCAAAACCGAACATCAAAATTCCGAAGAATTCTACTTTTTAAAATCACATTTAATATTAATAAAGAAAATGAATACGTACGTCCGTTAATAACGTAGGCCAAGCTTTAATAAATTATATTGCAGCAGAAGAACCATCGCTACCTGAGTAGATCTGCGCATGCGCGGAATCTCTTGGATTTGTTGTTTTTTTTTTTAACGTCCGACTATTGTGCACACTTGGGCTAATGCAGACGATGGGATGATTTATAGCGTATAAAAATGCCAAGCCTTGGTCGGGAATCGAACCCGGGTCCTCGGGGTAATAGCCCAGTACGCTATCAACTAGGCCACAGAGGCGGCTTCCTGCGGAGAACCGAAAGGGCAGCCACGCTGGAGCGAAAACAAATATGCAGTAAGATCTTACACATACATTGATAATAAATAGTATTTCTTCTTTTAACTTCAGTATTATTTTTTAATTTTATTAATAGGGCTGCGTCCGAAAACTCTCACGAGCTAGCCGCTACTAGTTTAACGACAGCAATGCCGCCTCGGTGGCCTAGTGGATAGCGTACTGGGCTTTCACCCCGAGGATCCGGGTTCGATTCCCGGCCAGGGCTTGGCATTTTCATACGCTATAAATCATCCCACCGTCTGCATTAGCCCAAGTGTGCACAATAGTCGGACGTTAAACACAAAAAAAAAAAAAAAAAAATTGACAGCTTTACATGCCGGTCGGACTCGGAGACCGGGTGATCGACGAAACGCAAGGAAAACTAGACCCGAAATTAACTAGAAAAAATTATCTTAATGTCAATGCGTATGAAAAAAAAAATTACTGCATTCTCGGTTCGAGAAGCTTACGAAGTGTTCTAATCGCTAAAACATAATGTTCTAGACCTGGACGCAGGTGTCCCATTTAAAACCGAAGCAACGACCGTAAAAAATATTTTATTCTGAGAACGAATATTTGATCGATTACACGTAAATTGACTTTAACGTGAATTACAATAGCTACGAGTACGTTATATCTGTTTTAATTATCAGTCATCGTGTTACCAATACTAATCATCTCTTAAAAATATCGTTCTACTTTACAAGTCTAATTTCAACTGGGACACCCTGTACATGATCCTTGGAGTTGGTGGTTCTTATAGCGGCAACACATTTAAAATACATAATATATAAAATAAATACGCTAGACACAAACTTGTACTCGAATCTTGTCCTTTACTAAACGTCAAACCGAGATCTACTGGTATAATTTAAACGTTAGACAAATATTTTTTTAAATCGCAACCAGTACGAATCGATGAATTAATTTCGACCTAATTACCTCGGTGCATACTGTTCCCGATAAATTTATTAATGAAGCCGTACGAATACTAATACGGCCTAATCCAATATACAGTCGAACAAACGACGATATAAGCTACAATCTGTTTACTTACGCGCGTGATGTACTCGCGTATTGGGACGATGCGGCCTTTGCGATATTTCGACACTTCAGCCTCCTCCGCCATCTTCTCTGCGTATGTCCATATCCATTGCCCGTTACCGAGCTGGGGACGCGTCTCCCCGGGCATGCGCCGTGCGCTCCCGTTCCCACTTCCACCACAAGAGCCGGGGCGACGTAATGATGGATATATTATTTGCAGCCGCGGAATCTGACTCGGTAACACTGAATGCAGGATTCACGCGTTGTGTTTTAAAACGCCAATCCTTCGAGCTTGTTGCATTAAATTTTTAGAACTTATAAAAGCACTCGTATTTCCGATCGCCTAAAAAACTCGATTTCATTATATATAGAGGAGGGGGTGCAAATGTGGAAACCCATTTAGTTTTTGTTGAATAAAAAATTTTTTAACTGTTTTTTAGCTTTAGAAAAATGCTTAAAGTTACTTTATAATGTTTTAAATATAAATATAATACTAATTAATACAAAAACTATGCATGTAAAGAATAAAAAACCGTTTTGTCTTTGTAATACTTTTTTTGAAAACTTCATAAAGTGCGGGTAATGTGGAAACGCCTTAAAATTATTGTTACACTAAATTTACTTGCAGAAATCACATACGTAAGAGTCACTTTCACATCCAGCACACAAAGAGTGACTCCACTCTTCACACATTACACATTTAATCCACAATTCTCCCCGAATGTCTTTAGAAAATGCGTCTCCGCAAAAAATACAAAGGGCATCTTCTTGGGTAGGTTTTTTTCACCAATTGGAAGATCCAAATTTGACTCTCCTGAAGAGATGGTTGATGCATATTACAGTTACCAGGGACTCTCTCTCTGCTGAAGTAATGGCACATACTTGACATTTACCCATTAGTTCAACTACATGTGGTATCTTGCTCTGAATTACAGTGAGCATGGAAACGTTTCCACAATACCAACACATGTACGTTTCCACGTTACCCGCACATTGGCCATCTCGAATTTAAGCAAATTATGTCGCGAAATTATTAGTTTAGGTCAGATTGAAAACTGCCAAGACCTTCTTTGTACATCCTTTTATAACCTACCTAATCTAAAGTAACATATTTATAAGATAGTTAGACGAATTTAATGCCTAAAGCTTACCTCTAAAAAGTATTGAAAAATCCAGGAAAATAATTTTACTCACTGTGACACTATCCACTGCTTGACTGACTGCTGACTGCTTACAAAGACAAATAAGAACTACTACAAATGTTTACCCCTAATCCTGCTGGAGTGCAGCACTTTATTGGCCAGATACAATACGTTTCCACATTACCCACACGTTTCCACATTTGCACCCCTTCCTCTATATTTTACATTTTCATTCTGGACGCAAAAAAGTTTTTTCCATCATACCGGTTTATGTATGTCGGATTATTATTATTATATATATAATTATTATTATTACCGGATTTTTTTATTACAGACCCCTGACCTTAATTCGTTGCTACAAGCAAACGAAAATAATGTAATAAATGTAGTTACACGGTTACTTTAATTGTTTTATTCTGAATAATAACACATATAATTTTTTTTACAGAATTATATACAATGTTTTTGAGATATGTAATATGTTATAATATAATATGTATAATATAAGTGTGTGTGTGTGTGTGTGTGTGTGTGTGTGTGTGTTGTGTGTGTGTGTGTGTGTGTGTGTGTGTGTGTGTGTGTGTGTGTGTGTGTGTGTGTGTGTGTGTGTGTGTGTGTGTGTGTGTGTGTGTGTGTGTGTGTGTGTGTGTGTGTGTGTGTGTGTGTGTGTGTGTGTGTGTGTGTGTGTGTGTGTGTGTGTGTGTGTGTGTGTGTGTGTGTGTGTGTGTGTGTGTGTGTGTGTGTGTGTGTGTGTTGTGTGTGTGTGTGTGTGTGTGTGTTGTGTGTGTGTGTGTGTGTTGTGTGTATGTGTGTGTGTGTGTGTTGTGTGTGTGTGTGTGTGTGTGTGTGTGTGTGTGTGTGTGTGTGTGTGTGTGTGTGTGTGTGTGTGTGTGTGTGTGTGTGTGTGTGTGCGCGCGCGCGCGTGCGCGTGTGTGTGACTCATGCTCACGTTGACAATCCTGGTTCGATTTGATTCAAACTTGACACAAAAATCGATTTTTGTAACAGCTTGGGAAAAGTTCGTCAGCCAGCGAAATTCATTCAACCGTTTCAAAAATGGCTGTCAAAACCTTTAAAAATTCCCTACTTTTCTGTCTTAAATATTTTTGGGAGATCTGATTTCACCATCGTAATTGGCGTTAAGAAATTAGCGTTTTGAATTTTCAAAATCCTTTGAAATTAAGAAACTGGCGTTCGGGGTTCATTTTTCTTGCTGTTATTTTAAGGCGAAAAGCACATTGAGGCTATTATCGCCTCACTAAATGTAAGTGGGAGTGTGTGTGACTCGAGTACCGCGAGAGACGTCTAAATCCTCTCAATAGGTGTAGCTAATCAGCACCCCCCTGCGGAGTGCACTATAGTATGATAGTCGGGGTTTCGCTGCTGTTTACGATGATGACCAGCTTCAAAAAGGGTGAAAAAATTACTTCTGGAAATTCGCTTCCATCAAGTCAGCGAGACAGTTGCGTGCCGCTATTATTGGTTTTACCTTATTTCTTGTTACCAGACACGTTATTCATTAATTCCTCTCTGGACGCTGCGTTCTTGTGTGGGCATCAAAAAATATCTCCAAGTTTTTTCAACAAGAACAGTGTCTCTTTAGGCTTATTTACTCCTCAAAACCGATAATCTTCTTTAGGCCTAAAGCTTCACCTAAGTTATTAATTCAATTTTACTTTTACAAACAGCGGCGTAGGCATTTTGCACAATAACCACAACACGTAGGTGTCTCGCCGACACAGAAGAGAATTTCCGAAAGTAATGTTTATGTCTTAACTTTTTTTGAAATTCTGATTTTACCGGCATAATCAGCATTTAAATCTGCATATTTTAGGAATTTAAACTTTCAAATTACATTGAAAATACGATTTTTTTTTTTTTATGTTTAACGTCCGACTATTGTGCACACTTGGGCTAATGCAGCGATGGGATGATTTATAGCGTATGAAAATTCCAAGCCCTGGCCGGGAATCGAACCCGGGTCCTCGGGATGAAAGTCCAGTACGCTATCGGTGGCCTACACCGAGGCGGCTTGAAAATACGAAAATAAACCCTGACCTCCGTCAATAAACGTCTCAATTTCAACTGCTTTTGAAAATTCATAATGTTAATTAACGCTGATTTAGACAGCGAAATCAGATTTTCAAAAACATTTTTGACAAACGAGTTACGAATGTTTAAAGATATTAAATGGTCGCCATTTTGAAACTGTTAAATTTTACTAATTAACAAACTTGTCCAAGCTATTACCATACCTAATCGGTTTTTGTGCAACGTTTGTTTCAAATCGGACAAAAACTGCAAAAGTGAGCGTGATATATATATATATATATATATATATATATATATATATATATATATACATATGCTCGGGCTAATGCAGACGATGGGATGATTTATAGCGTATGAAAATGACAAGCCCTCGCCGGGAATCGAACCCGGGTCCTCGGAGATATATATATATATATATTAGAATTTATTTTAATTCCGTTCACTCATAACATTTTAAAAAACAATTAAAACTATGTACTTAGTTATAATAACTGATAACACTTAAAGAAATGATAAAAACGAGTCAACATTTACTGTCTAAAGGTCACTAAACTGATTTCCAGAATAATAAAAAACCTACAGGAATATCTTCTTTTTTGTTACACATACATACTGAATAATAGTGCTTGTAATATGAATACTGATTTGGAATTTAGGGACTGGATCAGTGATCACGCTGCTGATGTTACAACGAGGCTGTTCTGAACTCACAGGCACACCTATGCCCAAGACACACAGATGATTTGTGTCACAAAACATTGAAGTTGCATTCTGCCTGCAGTGATACTTCATTGAACTTGAAATTCGAGACAATTCAACTTAGAATCTGTTATATCTAAGGTAGCAAACCCTGAACAAAATCTAAAGCGTTTCATATTTTAGAGTGCAGATTAACATTCTTAAAGTTACCCGTAGCGGAACTGGTTTTTACCTTCATCCTGCTTATATCAGATCGCTTAATCCTAGAGCAGATGAACTTAATGAAGGGATCGTAGATAATTATTTAACAATTTTCACAAAAAAAATAATAATTAATGAGCACCATAATTACATCAAGAGACCGAGATGGATAGAATGAAGAGGCAGATCTAAGAGGCTGATAAAAATGCCGAACAGCAACTGAATACTGTTAGGAAAAACAAGCAAATGATCCGTCAATCTGTTAATAAACAGAAAAATGTTAACAGAGTCAATAAGAATTATAGACAATACACAACAGAGAACTTGATAGAGAGCAGTTGAGGCTGTGGTTATAAATCCTAGCAAATACTCTAAGAATCTGTTCGCTGTGGAACAGTTAATGTTAAAAAACAGCCAGAAAGCAAGAACAGCTGGCACTGCGGTGAAAGGTCTAATGTAGACGGTAAAACATTTGAACGATGGATCACAAAAAATGGACGAGGAAAGCAGTAAAGGCTGCACAATACGTTCTGTCTACACTGAACTGCAAGAAGGAAAATGAGAAACAACCAGCACAAGAAGCACAGAAGTAAACATGCACGAGCTTGAAGAAAAGCAGTTGTTATTAAGCCTACCTTTGGAAAAAGCTACCCAGAGGTCTTAAATGCAATTTGAAAAATGTGTGGTCTAAAAGCACGGTAGCAAAAATACACAGGATAAGAAGAAAAATGTGTGGTCTAAAAGCACGGTAGCAAAAATACACAGGATAAGAAGAATGACAGGGTTGCAGCTGAACATTAATTGGGACCAAGAAGAACTACAAACAGCTGTTCAGTTAGCGATTGGAGAGGATGTAGAGGAAATCTGGTTCCTTAAATAACACTTGAAATATTAGACGTTGATACATATGTTGGGGAAAGGTTGCCAAGGTGTGTTATTAGAGAAATTAGGCTATCTCAAGGAAGACAATACCCACGATACTTGGTCCTAATTGGAGAGAACAGTATAAGGCTATAATCGATCCGAAAGAGGTTACTGATCCGAAGATAAAGGCCATGTTAAGGCTGTCTAGAAATAGAAGCTTCAGATTTTAATGGAAGGTGCTACTTCAGACATCTCCTATTTAGCCCTATGAGAAGAGAATGCCAGGGGTCCTTATAAAAACTACTTGAATTTGAGATGGGCGAAAAAAGACCACAAGGCTCAAATTCCAAGATTAACGTACAATCCATTCTTTGTACAGAGCACAGGGAGCAAGACACAAAACAGCTACACTGTCCGTTCAAAAATACATATTTTTGTCAATCGTTAAGTAAACAAATCTATTAGTTCAGAAAAAAAAAATTAATAAAAATATTTTATTGTTGGGTATGCTATTCCAAACTAAAATTTCTTTTTACAAACAAACTCACTTTGTTTGAAACTCTAACCCAACATCGTATTGTGTAGAATAAACTGAACAAATGGTATTTCTGACATTAATTTCAACGTCTAATATGCCTAGTAGTTTATCTATGGAAAGAGAACAAATCTTTTAATTAGTCAAAATTTTTATCCCGGAAAACAAAAAAACATTATTAAATCTCACAATTTCAGTGACTTACTCTATGTTTCATCATTAACAGTGATGATTTTAGTTAAAAAATGCCGATGTTAATTAATTCCATTTTTGGAAGTGTTATAATTAATGCATTCACACTAAAAAAAAGTGCCACTAATAAGCAAGAGAGTAGTAATTAGTTACTAAAAAAATAAATAAAAATTCCACCAGCCCTACATCAAAATTAAACAATCATTAACTATTAAGGAAAAAAGAAAATAACCCAGATGTTTTTTTTCAATTTCTAATTTATTAGAGCAGTCCACAGAGCCATATTTACCTATAGGCAAAACCGGCATTTGCTGGGGGCCTCATCTCGGAAATTGACCTCTTAAGGAAAATGAAAAAATGTTTAAAGAAAAAATTAAAGTGAAAAAGAATGAACAATCAAACTTAAAAAGTACATAAATGTTAATAAAAGCTTTACATTTTTACATAATTCGGCATTTTGCAAAATTACATTAAAAAAAAGTAATTAGATGAGAAGATATTATGCAAAATTTATTAAGCGTGCACAAAATTATTTTGCTGCAAATTAATAGGTACTTTACAAAAAGATACTTAAAAAGAATTTCACAAACTGCAGCTGTTTAGAACAAATTTTAATTTTTTTCATTTCAATTTTACATTTTCAATTTTTACATCAATGCTTTGAAATACTTGAGTTAAAAAATATAATTTGATTTCTCGCAGAGGTCAATCAATATTTCAATGGAAGTTTTAAGGTATTTCCATGATTTTTATTGACAGGATATAATTATCTAAAAACTGAATAATTAAAAAATAATTGAAAGAAATTACTACGATGGTGTCTTGAAGAATGAGAACATTGTATAAAAATAATTATATATTGAACAGTATACACTGAATAGTAACACAATTTTGAAATACATGGACCAAGATTTAATTTAAAATAATAAAATTTATTTCTGATTTAAAATTGAACCCCTATTTATCATTGATCAGTATACCAAGGGCATCATTTTTCAATTCTCCCGAGACTAGTATAAGTAAATAAGGTCCTGGCTGTCCAAAAGGTAAGGTAATTTATTTCAATGGTAAATTAATCTTTTTTTTTGTGAAAATACCAATAATAAAATTACTAAATAAGTTTGGCTCTTGTCCATTTATCCATGGATGCAAAAAACTATTATTTCATTAATGTGAACATTTTATCATAGTTAACATAAAGTGAAAAAAAGAACTCTAAATCTCCACACAAAACCATGAGTGGTTAAGTAGACTAGGCCATTAAAAAAAAAAAATGATATATGCCCTACTTGCTAACTTAACTTTATGGTTTTGGTTAGCTAACTTTGTTTTATGGTTTTAACTTAAACTAACAAATTTGGTTTTGATGGAATAAATAATGCATATGAAAGATCCTGCATTTAATTATAAATGGTAGATTGTGATAGTTTGAATTTGTTTACCAATACTGATATATCACTAATTAAAATATTTAGAAAGTTAAGGCTAGATTTTTGAAGTTAAACTACATTAATGTGACCATCAATATTATAATGACTTTTTTTAGCATAGTTATTCTTATTAACTTTTTTTGGATTTTAAAAAACTGACAGAATAATTTTTTTTTTTTTTTTTTGACAGTACAATATTAGAAAAAATGCTTTTTAACTGCTAATTTGACAGTATTATAATACTGCAATAAGCACTAGAAGTGAACTAAGCTTCTATGCTGTTCTATCAAAATTATACATTTTCAAACACTACTTCACCAGGTTTTTATCACAATTTACTTTTTTCATTATGTTAATCAGAAAAACAAGTTCTTTCAGGAAAAATTAACAGACATTATTTTTACTATCACTGGTCATGCTAACTTAAATACCAAAAATAAATACTTATAATTGCAAATAAATTTCTGTACTTCAAACAAATCAGCTGGGTTATATTATTACTGCATTAAAAAATTTACCTAAAAAAAATATTAGGCCTAATTTAGTAACAAATTTATAGGTTAGGATTTCTAAAATTATTTATTTAATTTTTTATAATTTGTTATTCATTATATATAAAACATTTAAAAAAATTCACAAACAACTTTTAAAACTACATATTATTTTGATTTCGTTTCATGATTATCATTTCTGATAAAAATCCAACACTATGGTAAAACTTATTCAGACTGTAACCTTACAGTGCAACTCCAGTGTTAATAACACGAACTATTATTACCCATTAAGCCTATTTGCTTGCTGTAATATTAATTTTACTACGGATGTCTTAAATAATGGCGGTCCTAATCCAAAAGACTATTGTTTCAATTAGTCTACGTAATATCTTAAAAACAGTATCTACAAAAAAAATAATGTTTTTATAATTACCAATTGTCTCGTTTGAATACGTGCTGCCATTCCTGAATGAACACAACTCACTACGCTATTTGTAAATTAAAATATAATATATTTTAATTACAATAATAGTTTATGCAATTTATCCCTCCCTCCTCGCTTCGCCCTCTTGAAGCGAATGCCATACGATTCCTATTCCGAATTCCAAGCAAAGAACTGATTTTCTAATTCCAAGTCCAAGAGACCTGTCTCAAGTTAATTTGCTAACGTCTAGGTCTCCTAAACCCACAACGTAAAGTTAACTGTTCACGTACGCTTACGACTTTACAGATTTAGCCAGTGACTGCTAACTTACATAGAATTTTTGTCTCACTTTTGTACTTTTTAAAATAAATGTTATAGAGAAGCCACATTGTTTGTTTTTTAATTTAATTTTCACAAATAAAAATAACTTTCACTTTTAAAATATATTTCATATGTTCACTTTTAAAATAATTCATAATTTTCATTATGTAAAATGTTTATATTGTATACATAGAACTTTGAATACAACAGAAATTTACACTGTGAATTATAGACACTGTAAACAAAACTAACAATAAAAACATAAATTATATTGTACTGTGATTGTTTTCTTAAAACAATAAAAAAAATGTTACTTTATGTAATATGTTTTTTTCAAATACTGGTCAAGCTAAATGATGCCTAATAACTATTAGTAAATTAGAAAGCATTTGCCTCTTTTTTTATTTTAAATTATGATTACAGTATTTTTAAGATGCAACAAAATTGTTCATTATGTAAGTTACTTTTCGAATACTTGAAATTTTACAACATTAAATTCGAGTATTTTTTTTTTTACAGCACAGATCTTTTTTTCTTTACTTTTATTTATATTATGTACTTTTTATAAGTGCATATAAATATTGACTATTTTCCTTGTAATACTGAATACTTTGAAAACACTATATTTGACTAGTTTGACAATAGAAAGTTGAATGCAGAGGGCAATGTACAGTCGAATTAGCCTTGTTCTAACAATGCACAGAATGAATATAAGGGGGAGGGTGTCAATCATTTAGTTGAAGAGTTTCCTGATAGGGCGCAGCACAATCCAAACAAAATGTAACATTTAGTTTAATAAAAGAGCATAGTATTTCTTAGTTCTGATGGCCATCTGCACATTTGAGGACTTTAACTTGGTCATGTGATTTGAGAGGAACATTACTTGGGCAAAAATTCTGGCCTGTCAATAAAATGGCTACAACCAGTGGCCATATTACCCCAGAGGACATATTTTAAAAACGTACCAGACTGCAAAGGTTAACTTGATTTTGGGCTTCCTGTTTTATTAAACTAATGAGAATAAGGGATCAGTGTTAATGGAAAAGATAAAGCTTACAGCAGTAACTGTATCTTGAACCTATGTTCTGGAAGTACACAGTTTAAAGATACAGTGCACTAATCAGACACATGGGGAGAGAGATTATGCAGTGTTGCACATAGTACTTGTGGCCAATACTCAACTGACTTTTTGAACTTTTATAATACACCAGCTTTTATTACTTCAGCTCTATGGTACAATGTTGTAACTGATTGTTTCGCAAAAATGAAGTGCTGAGTGATTCTTATTGTACATTTTTTGCCTGATACATATAACGCTATATTTAATGTATGTTTATTCATTTATACCTAGAATGAATGTCATTTGATTTTAAACCAGATTTAATATCAGATGAACAATACAATACCATTGATACAAAAAGTAAACATTTAAAGATTGTAGTTGGCTACTGATTTAGTATGGTGTTTTCTTCTTTTCGTTTCACCCTCTTTGGGGTACGCTGAATCAATCATTTCTTGCGCGCTGTACTTTTCTTTGTTCCCAGTAGCTCTTCATTCTTTCCGATCTCCTTTTCCTCTCCTCTTCCGAAATGATCGGTTTAGGTCTTATTTTGGTTTTATCTTGGAATCTTATTCTTTCGTCCTTGGTACTTATCTTAGCAGTTTGGTCAAGCAGTGAATTTTCTGTAATTTTTAATTCTATTAGGTCTTTTTCAATTTCATTAAACCAGTTCGGTTTTGTTTTACGATTATGGAAAAAATCAAACACCTGTTTCGTCAATCTATTGGAGTTCATTCTAAGAAGATGGCCGTAAAAATTTATTCTCCTTTTTCTCATAGTATCTGACAGTTTTTCAATTTTCTTATAGAGAGCTTCATTTCTTATATATACTACCTATTATCCTGAAATTTTGTTCCTATAATTTTTCTTAAGATTTTCCTTTCCGGTATGGTGTTTTATAATGTATAATTTTGAAGCATGTAGTGTTAAGGAACAGACACCATGTCTTTACTTTCAATACAACCCCCTCCTTGGTCAGATCAGGTGTTGGAGATTTTTATATGTATTAATGAGAATACCTTGACCTATAAAATTAAAACCTGTCTCCTATTAGAAGTTTATTAACATGGTTTTTTACATATTACAGTTAACTAACAGGCCTTAAATCATTGTCCAAATCACATGTTATTTTGAGCAGACGACTTAAAACCTGCAAAAAAGTGTCAAAGGTCAAAACAGGCCCAACACAGGGACATGTGCATTAGAATTTACCATTCTCTTTCAAAGCTATATTGATCATACGACTACTGATCAACGATGGTCAGTTGATGATAGCTGTAGATCATTGATCACAATGGAACATTCCCCACTTGCAGTATTTATTTTCTAACTGTTGTTGATGGCTTTTCAAAATTCTCATTCTTTTCTGAACTAGAAACATGAATGGTCTATTCATTAAATAAAGGTGTTTTACATATTTCAGCCTCTTGGTTTCTGACATACCTTTTTTTTTTAAGTAGCCGCCTCGGTGGCCTAGTGGATAGCGTACTAGGCTTTTACCCCGAGGAACCGGGTTCGATTCCCGGACAGGGCTTGGCATTTTCATACGCTATAAATCATCCCATCGTCTGCATTAGCCCAAGTGTGCACAATAGTCAAACGTTAAACACCAATAAAAAAAAATTAAGTTTAAGTTTGCGCTACTGCATAAATATGCTTGGATTATAGTTTAAGCATTTACTTTCCCTCATTGTGTCATTTCATCTCATGTGAAGAAAGTTAACTTTTATCTACTGGCATCTGAAAATATCCCAAAGGCTGAAAAAAATGTAAGGAACAGCGAAAAGTCATTTAAGTCAATATTGTAAATATGTATTTACATTTTGGTCCCCTCTGTTAGTTTAAAATCTGTGGAATGTTTTTGACAGATAACCCCTCTATTATTTGACAGTTGAAGATATTTTTATAACTATCCAGGAAGTGCTTCTACTTAGCAAAATAGTATAAACGATGATTCAGAACCATTTTCAAATATGTTATTTTATAATCCAAACCAAGTGCCAAGTGCTCTCTCTCTCTCTCTCTCTCTCTCTCTCTCTCTATATATATATATATATATATATATATATATATATATATATTAAGTGCTACAAGCAAAGGTTAAACAAATTTTAACCTCAGTGTCCACATTTTTCTATTTCAAAACCAAACAGATTACAATTAGAATATATTTGCAATTGACTTTTAAGACACCTTATTTCTCAAAGTTCTCTATAGCGCACCACAATGGCATGTAATGGACCACCCCAACAACACCCTTACTGATTGTCATTCCTAATTTTTTTGTTATTTCTGTTCATTGTCAGTTATGAGGTCTCCTTTAATCCTAATTGAGGTATCACACTTTACTCTTTAATCACATTGTATCCACAGGCTGAATATTATTTTGAGCTTAAAAGTTCTGGCTTTATTTTTTAACTGTCAAAAATTCTACCTTCATTTCTCTCATTATAATTTACTCTCGATCTGAGGACAGCAAGTTAGGTCGCAAACTGACGCACCACACATGGTTTATAAACTGCAAAAGGTTAAAGGACCAATTAGGCATTTGCAGATGAAATAGCTTTCCTGTATTCAAATGGGGACTCAGTGGTCGATGTGACTAAATCACTGGATCAGTCCCCTGCATCTCTGAATTGCACACTTAAGGTTCTTAGTTTTAGTCGCAGTTACTCTCATTGCTTTTCCCTTACTGTTAACGCTGATCCCTAGTCTTCATTAGTCTACTGGCATAAAGTTTACGCATTAAGCAAAAAATCCTGTTTTCAGAACTGAATGGTTGGTTGGTTAATAAGAAGTTTTGACGCCATTTGTTTTTGAAAAAGTGCTTTTTTCCTTCGAATAGAATGTTCATACATGTAAATAAATCTTTATATGAATTATGATTTTACAGGTTTTGATTTCCTGATTATTTTGATTTATCATGATGTTAAATATTTAAATTTACAGACTAGGATTATTAAACTTTGGAAGAAGTGGAATATTTTAACTACTAGTCCCTGCACAGTGTTTTCTGTGAAAAATCAGTAGACAACTGAGATAATGCTTTTTAATGGTTCTCTTTTTGTTTCTGATTTAAAATAGTTTAAAAAATGACTATATAACAACAGGCGTATTTTTAGCTGTTACAACAACAATATTTTTAGCTAAATATTTAATTAAAAAAACTAAATACACATTTTATTATTCGACTTTGAGGTGTTGTATGACCCTCTTCTGAGCACTTATGTTAAACATTTCAGATACCTGTGAGCCATAAAGCATTCCATAAACATAAAGCATAAACATCATAAAGCATTCCCATTCCTGGTGATGAAGTAGGATTAATAAGTTCATAGAAGTACGTTTATATTGCACAATTATAAAGCTCTATGAGTCCGGAATGTAATGACGTACGAGTCGCGTGTGTAGCTTGGCCAAGTCGAATTTCATGATGAATATTTTAAATGTGTAATTGTGCTCAGTGTTTGTGGTGTATATTTTAATGTTTTGTTTGACTTTGTGACAACCTCGACAGAGGTATTTAACATTTTGTATGGCCTGAAGATGAAACTATAGTTTCGAAACCGCGGTAGCCTTTATGAGGTGAGTTGATAGACCACTGACGGGAAGAATAGGCCATAATCCTAATCATTTGAATATGTGGTCCGGTGGCTATGTTACAATAATGAAATTATAAAGCTGATAACTTACTGAACAAAATGATATATTTATTAAATTATCTGGGTAGTCTTGCTGCAATACAGAGCAGTACATTTCAAAGCGAGTTTGAGACATGAAAAATGTTCGTGTAGCCATGCCCAGCCTACTAGCCTAACATTATTGGCATGGGCAGTACGTTTTAGCTAAAAACAAACTTTGAAAAATCGTTCAGTAGTTGTATTTTTTCTGCTATGTAGGACGAAAACCGTCCATGCTTAGTAGACTTTATTCACATCGCCGAGCTTACTATACTTTTTTATAGAAATTTGATTATTAAAAACGGATTATTAATATTTTTTGTCCATGACTAGCTCCTTTTTCGATTTATGCCTAGACTGGCCTTATGAATAACTGGCTTTGTATGAAGAGTTGATAGGCTATCAGATGTTGTTAATACAAATAAGTGTGTGTGTGTGTGGATATACTGTATAAAGATTTATGTGTGAGTAACATATAGGTATAATCCTGAAAATGGTAATATAGGATAAGTAGTCAAATTATAATTAAGTAATAAAAAAGAACTACATTTGCTGCAGAGAGCTGCCAATGATGTGAATATTGTTTTCAGTAGATTTTATAAACAATACTCTGTTTTCTTTTGTAGCTACTTGAAATTCTGAACAGTGAATATTTCTGATAATAATTATTGTACTGTTTATGTATTGCAATAGAAATAAACTTCATTATTCACTTTTGTTATCTAACAATGTTCAGTAGACACGAAAACATGCAGGGACAAGGGAAAAATATACTGTGTGATACTTAAATAATAAATTATATTTATTGCAATACTTACTAACACATTAATGAACAAATTAAGCAATTGGTGAATATTAACTTTAAAATAAAAATAACATGACAATATATTTATAAGAAAACTCTACAAGAAAATGAATGAAATTTGAGACTCCTTCTTGTGTTCTTTGTGTTTGTGGTCAGATTACCTGAAACAAAAATATATTTTTTTTTAAACAATAGATTCTCATGCTGTTTTGTCAGTGAAGATTTGAATGACACACACTTGACTTATGTAAAAAAAATATCATTCCAAAATTCGTTTAAGCAATTATTGAAAACAAAACAATTTGCTTACGATTTTTTGGTATAAGATGAATACATACACAATATATTGTTATGAGTTAAAAAAATTGTTTCTATTCAGAATAACTAACATAATATGCTTTAAACAACAGTCTCTATTTTTGATAGAATTTTTTCTTAATAAACTTATTTTATTGAAGAAATTAGTTTAACTTACTGAACCTTAGTTGTATTTAGCCCAATGTACTGACATTAACAGAGAAAGCGGCTGTGGATTCAGATTTCTTATCTTTTGCCTTGACCGTGTATTGTCCAGTGTCACTGCTCGTACTGCTTAGGATTTTCATTTGGAACTTCTTACCAGCTTGCACAAATTGGTATTTTGAGCTTTCTTCTTCTATTGCTTTTCCATCTCTTAACCATGTCACTGAAAACAACCGAAAGCAGTTTTTAAAAACGCAAAGATAAACATTTTACTCTCTTATTACAGTAGAACCTCTAGTCTGACAGATATAAGACCGGACATCTCTGTCCTATGAGTGTCTAGGCTACAGGCTGGTCAATAGAAAAACATACATTGTACTAAAGAAAATGAAGGCAAAAATACAAAATATATTACATTACAGTACTGTATACAGTAATTCTTCGCCAACCTAACCTAACATTAAAATTTTTTTTTACTAATTCTAACAATAAACTACAGTACGTAAGCGAGAAGACAGTCTCCATGTATAAAAGGAACTTCTTATTTATATAGGCAATCTGTAACTCAGGAAATGAATGCTCTTGTGCTTATAATTAGCTGATTAGCTAGAGAAATTTGTGTGTAAAAATTCTCATTTTAAAATAAACAATATTTTCTTTTAAAACCTACTTCCACATAAACAAAACCATTCCCCCCCATTCTTTCTAATTGTACAACTTGAGTATGTAAGGTCCTCTCCTATTTGTTTATAATGTCCAACTTGACAGATAAGATAATTTTAGGGCCTACAGTTTTTATTTGACCTTGACGTAATGACTCTCCATCATTATGAGGCTAAAAATTTACACAACACACATCGCAGTCAACCATCGATATACAGTATGTTAATTGCAACGATGCAATCAATAAATACTTATAGAGACAACAACTATCTTACAGTAAAACCTGAGAACTAAAAGACTGAAAAAATAGTCTGAAAAAGAAGAGAGGGAGTGGTTCTGTTTTCTCCTGTCTGTATGTTTATTTTTTGTGTTTTATTTTATTGTAATTTATTTTGTACGTTTATCTATGTTCATTGTAAATTCATTTATAATATAAATAATACAATATTTGTATCTATTATAAAATATTTTTTTAACAAGCACAAAAACACGAATACATGAATTATTATTCCTATGTTTTAATATTCTAATGTATTGGTAATCAATTGTTATAAAAGAAATAAAATAATGATATCTCCTTTGTCCGTTATTATTGGTAAACACTACAAAAATATATGGAAAACTAAACAGAATTTGCTTGGGCATGATTAAGTTCACACCGTAAAGGCCTACAGAACTTGCTTTTTTCTAGATAAAAGCTGGAAGCCCTAGTTAACGCATTTCTTTTTTAAATGCAAAGCAACTGGTATATTCCCTACTTTTTCACAAGTTTTCTCAGATGAAGCGACATGTAAACGTACACGAGATAAATTAATTGTTAGTAAATTAAAAAATAACTTTGTTTTCATTATGATTTTTAGAATAAAAGTATATTTTCCGAATAAATTAATTACGCAGATGCAAGTTAATAATTAGTGTTTAATACAGTAAATCCTCTACTTACGAACAATCATCTTATAAACTTTCAATGTTATGAAGAAAGGTCCAAGAACAAAAAAAAAATTATATTGGAAAATTACTGAAAAGATGTTTTTTCTTACAGTTGGAAATATTTTTTATAGTATAGGGAAAACAGTGTAATTTTATTGTGATTAGCGTTTTCATGGAGTTTTACCAGTAAGTATTTGTATAGGGTGAACCTGTTATGGTCTGCTCTTTGAAAAGTATCCGTTCTTTTCTGGCCACCTAACTGCCTTAAGTTTATTCCCACTACACCCCTATATAACTGACCAACAGAGCGTCATTTTATATTTTAGGATCTACTTCACAAATATTGAATCGCGGATACTGAGGGTTACTGTATTATAATTTTGGTAAAAATATACATATAATATATAGTATAGTAAAACTCCGCCATTGCCGGCCCCAAGCCCGGGGCTTCATCTCGCAAGGGATAAAGAAGGAGGAGGGGGAGGAGTAACACCTCGCTAAAAAACTGGGATCCATCTGGCTCCGGATGGTAGCACCCTGTAAGGGCCCCTGCCTTGAGTTACAAGGTGAAACTTGGTCAACAGTCCTGACGGCGGAAGAGGAATCTCGAATTCCCAACGGTGGATGAAGCGGAAGAGCCTAATGGTTTCATCACCAACACACAATTCCAAATCCAAAGGCGTTTGTTCCCAGATTGGGCGGCCTTTGGTCAGCGTCTGTTCTCCAGGTTAGGGACGGCTGAAAATAACCTCCAGGGCTCACAACCTTGGTTGTAAATTTGTGGCTCTAGAAGTCACTCCCAAGAAATTATCAATCATGGAAGGCAAGATCACAACGAATGAGGCAATACTGGGCTACGAGGAAGGCACAGAACATTAAAAAGTGATTTGATTTAGTGTACCCCAAAGTTGGGTGAAACAAATAAAGAGAGAGGGATATAGTAATGGTTTTTTTAACAGCCACTATCGATAAATTATATTTCACAAATTCGTATCTGAATATCTTTTTTCAGAATTATATATAAATAACTTTAATTAAATGTTATTTCCATAATTGTTTACAAATACAGTCTTGTGTTTGAATTTAACAAACTGTAGCAAATACATTAAGTTTATAAGTAGAGGACTTACTACATTAAAATAATTTCCATATGCACATTATTGATAACATCAAATTGGTTACTCATAGTTAATATTTTTACAACTTCTAAATGAAAGTTCTTCACAAACAGGGTTAGAAAAATATGTTTGCTTCCTTAAATTTGAAAAATCATCAATACATATGTAATAATTAGTTAGCTAAACAGTTCCTGCAAACAGAATTCAAAAATCTTAATTAATAAAAAAAATTAAAGGAGTTTATAGTGTTTTTCAGCCATTATGTATTTTCACTAGCACAAAAATGATGTGATCATCACGTTTTTTAAAATAAAAAATGTTTACGATTAACTTTGTTTAAAATAAAAGTCAACTCAAATTACACAAATGTGCAGATTTCTTTAGACCTTATATTCCCTTCAAGACAAGTTTTACTTTATTTACAAAACAAACATAGCTATAATTAGTTAAAATACAACCTTCAAAAACTGCATGATTAGTATTTAAATCTGTTCACTTTATTTACCTGATTGAACAGATTCCTTGAATTCACATTCAAACTCAGCGCTTTCTCCTTCTTGCACAGTCAAAGACCGTGGGAATGTTTTGAACACTGGACTCTTGGGCTCTTCATTGGGCACTGAAACACAAAATGGATTTGGGTTATTATTGCACATTGTGTCAAAAAAGTCACGTTTTTAGTAATGCACATTATTACTATCAGGAAACCAGGATTTAGAAACAGATTTTCTAAAAAAATCAGATTTTATAATGAAAAGAATTTAACAAATTTTTATTTAAATTCATTTGTTTATTAATTGTATATAAATACTCTCCATATCTGCATGTTTAGCAGATTTGGATTAAATACATAGCTTGAAACTATCTTTCCTCAAAGTGATTTCCGCAAGGTGTTATTTCATCACAAGTGTTATATTCCAATACACTGCCAGTAACAAGAGAACTACTGACGAGCACGAGCATAATTTCATAATGCTATTAAAAATCCAAAGAAAAATAATACCATCTTCCCAGTGCAAAAAGAATTTGTTTGTACTTTAATGTAAGTAGTCTTAATGTACGAGGCTTGTCCTACCTTTGGTAGCGGAAATATTTGGTTGAATTTTTTATAATTAATATTTTCGATTTGGCTCCTTTTAGCTTGAAATTATCAAATTTGATTCTATATTTTAAAAACAGTATTTTTGTTTCTAAAAAAAATATTTCTACATCTTTTCGTAGTAAAATAAATATTAAAATCAGTTACCTAAAACAGTGAGAGTACAACTGCTGAAAGATTCTCCTGCATCGTTGAAAGCTTCGCATGTATAGGTTCCTGAATCTTCAGGGAATATTTCAGCGATATTCAGTTTGTAGATATTGGCCGTGTTTGTGTATTGGAAGTCTTTGCTTGGTTTAATTTCTTTGTTATTGTGCAGCCATATCACATCAAACTTTTGTGCACCTGTGACAAAAGCAAACGTAACATTAAATCGGCAAATATTGGTTTAGCAAATGCTGAGAAGTTGCAGGTAGCCTACAGTTCAATGCATGAGGTGTGGCTGGAAAAAACAAATTGTTATTGCTGTAAAGACCAAACAAATGCAATAAGGTCGACGGTTGCATAGCCGGTTAAGTAAACAGGCAAGGGAACACATCAAACGATGGAGGCAATTCCTTGGGCAATGATTAGGAAAGTGTCTTCTCTCAAGACCAAACCCCTGAGCTGACGAGTTCGTTGAGACAGATCTTGCCACAAACACTGGATAAGGCCACATCCTTATCTGCATACAAATCTCATCTGAGTGTGACAGGGTGGACAGGAGGCTGAAGCACACATATTCCTCGAGTGTGAGGCCTGGAGTCCAAAAGAAGGAGACCCTTTGGACCTCAGCAACTGAATAAGGATATTTACAAGGCCACATCCTTATCTGCATACAAATCTCATCTGAGTGTGACAGGGTGGACAGGAGGCTGAAGCACACATATTCCTCGAGTGTGAGGCCTGGAGTCCAAAAGAAGGAGACCCTTTGGACCTCAGCAACTGAATAAGGATTTTTACAAGGCCACATCCTTATCTGCATACAAATCTCATCTGAGTGTGACAGGGTGGACAGGAGGCTGAAGCACACATATTCCTCGAGTGTGAGGCCTGGAGTCCAAAAGAAGGAGACCCTTTGGACCTCAGCAACTGAATAAGGATTTTTACAAGGCCACATCCTTATCTGCATACAAATCTCATCTGAGTGTGACAGGGTGGACAGGAGGCTGAAGCACACATATTCCTCGAGTGTGAGGCCTGGAGTCCAAAAGAAGGAGACCCTTTGGACCTCAGCAACTGAATAAGGATTTTTACAAGGACACATATATAAGATTCTGGAGCTCATTAAGGGCACTGCAGTTGGTTTAACGTGAAGTATAAGGGAAACAGAAAAAGCTTATAGCTGATGTATTGGAGGCCAACAGAGCCTCAGTATTAACACAAAGGAAAAAATACATGATTTACCACATAAAATTATGAATTATAATATGAATACTTAATTAACCATATATGGTTAGCCATTTTGAGTTATGATTTGATCTCTTAAGCAGGGATGATGAACAAGGTCATACATCTAAAATTGATCCTAACATGTTTATTGATGAGTATGGTCATCCATGGCCAATTAAATTGTTCTCTAATACATAGGACACAGCTAATCATCATAGATAGCTAGATAGATCATCATAGCTAACCACCATAAATATGGTTTTAAGTCTCAAAACAGAAGTATTTGAGGGTATTATTTCAAAATTGTTATCCCTCCAAGGAAGCCCTCCAGTAAGTTGAATCATCCAAGCAACTGCCCCCACCCACAAAATTGCATTAATCTGTCAGTGATAGGGTTTCGATGAAAAGGCTGATGGGAACTATATTCCAAGACTGGAGGCTCGCAGCCAGAAATGTTAATATCCTACACTGCTACATGACATGTTACTTACCTATAACTCTAACAGAAAGACATACTGGGTCTCCATCTTTTACGAAATTTGATGTCAGATGGCTAACGATTCTCGGTGCTCCGTCTTCTTGTCCATCTTGTTTATTGACTGAACTTGGAATTGCTGCAAAACATTTCAAAAACAGTTAAATTATTGGTTCTACTGAAATCAATTATTCAGTGACCACATCTGTTAAAAGCGAAGTTTGAACTGGTCTCGGAATGGCCTATATTCAGTTAAATGAAAATGGTTTATTATTTTATACAGATTAAAACTGAGCTTCAATAATTATTACTCTATGATTAGTGGCAATTTAGATAGTTAATTTTTTTTCACTAACTGAGAGAAACCTCTACTTATGCTATAAATCAACCAATTAACGATTCTTGAACCTAGGCTCCCACTCCATGATCTTATACCCAATAATCGGAGACATTAATTTGGTTTTTTTTTTTTTATTGAACTGTAGGACCTAATTCAAATCCAAGCCTATGGTTACGGCTCAGAATCTAACAAAATTAAAATTAATGTAACATTAATTAATTACTGAAAAGTCCAATAATTATTACTATTTAATTATTGAAAATAACTGATTAAACTTTTAAAGTTAAATAAATTATTATATTTTATGCAATGATGCAACCTGAAAATCTATTTCTTTAAATCTGACAGAAAACCACTTTCTGGCAAAAAATTCCTTGGAGAGTCGTTTAGAAAAAAATATTATTGAAATAACTTTGGATGTAGCCAAAAGTAGGTTCAAATTTTAACCTTAAAGCAGATGAACAATTTGGTGATGACAATTGTTTTACTGTACAATGTTTTTTTGTAAAACTTCAATTTTTTTGTTTGACATATTTTAAAGATTTGTTCATAAAATATTTTTTTTTAATAAAAATATTTTTTCTCATATCAACTGAAGAAACATAACTTACAGTTATAAAAACTTAATAAGCCTTTATTTGTCAAAATCAGTGCAATAGATTATAAAACTATAATGTAACTAATTTTCAATAATTTTTTTTCATACAGATGAACTTAATTTATAAAATGTTTATAGAAAACACTACTGCAGTCAGAACAAACACGAGCAAAATATAGTGCTCTAAACAACATTTTTTGTTTCTTGGTTAAATAAGCAGCAATGGTAGTTTCAACTTTTCTTTTGTTTTAGCGTTCAATGTTTAGATCCTGTTAGCATGTATCTTGCCCTATGGATACACTGTGAATACATTGAGAAAATGACAAAATTAAATTAAATTAAATTAACATTTTGAATCCCAAGGTCCGATTTACTGGATAACTGTTTTACGTAAATATTACTGAGTAACTGTTTTACGTAAATATTACTGGATAACTGTTTTACGTAAATATTACTGGATAACTGTTTTACGTAAATATTACTGGATAACTGTTTTACGTAAATATTACTGGATAACTGTTTTACGTAAATATTACTGGATAACTGTTTTACATAAATATTACTGGATAACTGTTTTACGTAAATATTACTGGATAACTGTTTTACGTAAATATTACTGGATAACTGTTTTACGTAAATATTACTGGATAACTGTTTTACGTAAATATTACTGGATAACAGTTTTACGTAAATATTACTGGATAACAGTTTTACGTAAATATTACTGGCTAACTGTTTTACATAAATATTACTGGATAACTGTTTTACGTAAATATTACTGGATAACTGTTTTACGTAAATATTACTGGATAACTGTTTTACGTAAATATTACTGGATAACTGTTTTACGTAAATATTACTGGATAACTGTTTTACGTAAATATTACTGGATAACTGTTTTACGTAAATATTACTGGATAACTGTTTTACGTAAATATTACTGGATAACTGTTTTACGTAAATATTACTGGATAACTGTTTTACATAAATATTACTGGATAACTGTTTTACGTAAATATTACTGGATAACTGTTTTACGTAAATATTACTGGATAACTGTTTTACGTAAATATTACTGGATAACTGTTTTACGTAAATATTACTGGATAACTGTTTTACGTAAATATTACTGGCTAACTGTTTTACGTAAATATTACTGGATAACTGTTTTACGTAAATATTACTGGATAACTGTTTTATGTAAATATTACTGGATAACTGTTTTACGTAAATATTACTGGATAACTGTTTTACGTAAATATTACTGGCTAACTGTTTTACATAAATATTACTGGATAACTGTTTTACGTAAATATTACTGGATAACTGTTTTACATAAATATTACTGGCTAACTGTTTTACATAAATATTACTGGATAACTGTTTTACGTAAATATTACTGGATAACTGTTTTACATAAATATTACTGGATAACTGTTTTACGTAAATATTACTGGATAACTGTTTTACGTAAATATTACTGGATAACTGTTTTACGTAAATATTACTGGATAACTGTTTTACGTAAATATTACTGGCTAACTGTTTTACATAAATATTACTGGATAACTGTTTTACGTAAATATTACTGGATAACTGTTTTACGTAAATATTACTGGATAACTGTTTTAAGTAAATATTACTGGATAACTGTTTTACGTAAATATTACTGGATAACTGTTTTACGTAAATATTACTGGCTAACTGTTTTACGTAAATATTACTGGCTAACTGTTTTACGTAAATATTACTGGATAACTGTTTTACGTAAATATTACTGGATAACTGTTTTACGTAAATATTACTGGATAACTGTTTTACGTAAATATTACTGAGTAACTGTTTTACGTAAATATTACTGGATAACTGTTTTACGTAAATATTACTGAGTAACTGTTTTACATAAATATTACTGGATAACTGTTTTACGTAAAAATTACTGGATAACTGTTTTACGTAAATATTACTGGATAACTGGTTTACTTAAATATTACTGGATAACTGTTTTACGTAAATATTACTGGATAACTGTTTTACTTAAATATTACTGGATAACTGTTTTACGTAAATATTACTGGATAACAGTTTTACGTAAATATTACTGGATAACTGTTTTACGTAAATATTACTGGATAACTGTTTTACTTAAATATTACTGAGTAACTGTTTTACGTAAATATTACTGGATAACTGTTTTACGTAAATATTACTGGATAACTGTTTTACGTAAATATAATCTCATCATTACAAATTTTTCAACGTATTAATGTATTTTAATTTTTCAACAAATTAAAAAGTACAAATTAAAAATTACACATTGTTTTTTTATTTTTTAATTAAAATTTTTGAAAAAATATAAATTGAAAAAAATCAAGCAATAAACAATAAGTCCTTTAACATAGCCAAACATTAATAATACAATAGGCATTGACTTATGACACTTGATAAAATGCCAATATGTCAAATTGGTCAAATGGTTGATTGGTCAAGATGCTATAACTAGCCGATACAGTATGTTAGTTAAGTGCAGATTCAAAATCTACATGACAGCGGCTGATGATTTCTCAGTGCAACTCACTTAGAGTTTGCTTGATTGTGGTACTGGGACAGGCAAGGTCCACCTTAAATAAAACTTAAGACAGTTTGGACAGTCGGGTGGGAGATGACAGGGATGGGTAAATTCTTTGCTTTGCATATGTGATCAAGAATGGTCGCTACTTTTGTTTTACTATGTACTGTGTGTGTTCAGCTACACATATTATATCATTAAATATATTCTGTTTAAATATGTCCAAAAGAAAAAAAACATTACGTTTTTGTTCATGTAAAAAACGTCCATGGGCTCAAAAACTTATTTTGAATGAGCCACAACTTCAGATTTTGGATAATCATGTCCCTAGTGTACTTGCAATGATAATAAACAAAATAAGTATTATTTATCAAAAATGGTTTAGCAGTTTAGGTTACAGCATGTCAAAGTTCAGAAAGGAGAAGAAAAAGGGAAAGATGGGAGAGAAAACAACATTTTCTAACCCCTGTTTCTCCTCTTCTATTGAACATACTTTAGAAAGTAGTCTAATGTTTTGTTTTCACCTGCTTCTTTACATCTACCATTTACAAGAGTTATGAAAATAACTTTGTAAATTGTAAGTCCTTTATTTATAAAGAAACGACTTACAAACTTTCGAAGTTACAAACAAAAGTCCAGGAACTAACATAAGACAATGAAAAATGATTGAAAAAGGTTTTCTTACGACTGACAAAAATAATTCTGATCACAAAGAAAAAAAAGGTGTACTTTTATTGTGTTTATGTTTTTCATGGAGTTTTAACATTATTTTTATAGATAGAAATCATTATTGTCTGTGTTCTTGGAAAAGTGTCCATTCTTTTTTTAGTGTCTAACATCAGTGATAATGTCTGTACAGTATATTCTTCTTTACTGCTAGGATTATTATCACTGTGTTCAGTATAATGATCTGCCATCCCTAGCTTCGTCAATTCTACTTTCGTTGACGCGTTTCGGAGATCTTCCATCTTCAAAAACTATATCTATACTCTTATCTATATAAAAGAGTATAAATATAGTTTTTCAAGATGGAGGTTCTCCGAAACGCGTCAACGAAAGTAGAATTGACGAAGCTAGGGAAGGCAGATCATTATTCTGTACAGTATACTTAACTCATCAATACACTATCATTATCTTAGGTTATTTGATTTGATGGGTATTTTTTTTTTTAGTTATGATCAGAATCAAAAAAATCATGGGACAGGCTTAATCTTTGAAGTGTAAACTATGGCAATCATTTCAATCACTTTTGAAGTGTAACTTTATATTTTATAATGTAATTTATCACAAATATTGAGTCATGGATATTCATTTTGGTACACATATGTGTCTACCTCATGTATGAAAAGTTCACAAATACTAAAGTCATAGATAATAAGGGGTTAATGTGTTTATAGTTTTGATCAAAATATAAATATAATATGCAATCAATTTTTTTAAAAAAACAGCCTCCTCTTAATAAATTAAATTTCACAAATTCATATCTTTCTTTTAAAATTTTGTTCAGATAACCTTAATTCAATGTTATTCCTGTAACTGGTTACAAATGAAGTGTTGTTTTTTAATTTTTTGTGCTGTACATCATACTTTTTTTGAGTTACACATACAAACTTTTTGACTTAATGACCTTAGACAGCTAGAGTCAGGGAAGGGGCTTACAGGGTAAAATGCTGACGTGTTCCTTAGCTACTTTAATATTTATTTCATAAAAACATAGTTATAAATAGTTGAAGTAAAAGAAATAATGAAAAAGGAAAGAAAAGTAATTGAGCAGGTCACTCACCTAGAACAGTAATTTTTCCTTTAGTTTCAGCAGTTCCTAAAGAATTGGTCGCTCGACAAATATACATGCCTTCATCCTCAGGGAAGATTTCGGCAATATTCAAAGTTGCTAGACCATTGCGATATTTCAAGTCCACAACGTCAGAAGAACTTAATACCTGACAGAAAGAAGTGCCTTTGAAACAGTTTATTATTATACTGTGTTATACAGACAAAATAAATATTTTAATTAGTCGCACATATCATTTGGCCAAACCAAATTTCATCGTACGTATTTTAATCATGTAATTGTGCTCAGTGTTTGTGACATATGTTTTTAATGTTTTGTTTGACTTTGTGATGACCTCAACATTTTGTATCATGGCCTGAAGATGAAACGATAGAGTTTCGAAACAGCAGCAGTCTTTATGAGGTGAGTACATAGACCACTGACGGGAAGAAAAGGTCATAATTCTAATTACTTAAATATTTTAAGATTTATGAAGTATTATTCATAGTAAAAGCACAATTTCACAAAAAATATGGATTAAAAATGTTGGAATTTAGCATGCAAAAAATGTCTAAAAAAATTAATTTACAGTGGAACCTTAATATTCCTAGCTGCACCTATTGAGAGGATTTAGACGTCCCTCGCGGTACCCGAGTCTAACACACACTTAGACTTACAACACTACACTTACAATTAGTGAGGCGATAATAGCCTCAATGTGCTTTTCGCCTTAAAATAACAACAATAAAAAATGAACCCCAAACGCCAGTTTCTTAATTTCAAACGATTTTGAAAATTCAAAATGCTACTTTCTTAATGCCTATTACGATGGTGAAATCAGATCTCCCAAAAATATTTAAGACAGAAAAGTTGCAAATTTTTAAAGGTTTTGACAGCCATTTTTGAAACGGTTGAATGAATTTCGCTGGCTGACGAACTTTTCCCAAGCTGTTACAAAAATTGATTTTTGTGCCAAGTTTGAATCAAATCGGACCAGGATTGTCAACGTGAGCATGAGTCACACACTCTCTCTCACACACACACACACACACACACACACACACATACACACACACACACACACACACACACACATACACACACACACACACACACACACACACACACACACACACACACACACACACACACACACACACACACACACACACACACACACACACACACACACACACACACACACACACACACACACACACACACCACACATACACACATTTATATTATACATATACATATTACATATCTCAAAAATGTTGTATATAATTCTGTAAAAAAAATTATATGTGTTATTATTCATAATAAAACTATTAAAATAACCGTGTAACTACATTTATTACGTTATTTTCGTTTGCTTGTAACAATGAATCAAGGTCAGGTGTCTATAATAATTATCTTAGTACAGTAGAGTTTTAATTAACCGTCAGTTTCCCCTGAAGGGGGGGTGCAGACTAGCTGCACCTATTGAGAGGATTTAGACATCCCTTGCGGTACCCGAGTCTAACACACACTTAGACTTACAATACTACACTTACGACTTTAACACTTTACACTCACACTTACACTTAGGGAGGCAATAGAAGCCTTAAAGTGCTTTTCGCCTAAAAAAAAATACAGCAAATAGCCAGTAACTTAAAATCAAAAACCGCCATCTTGAAATGGAAATGAATGAACAAAATTTTACACATACATTATTCGGGATTTATAATGTGAAATTTGTACCAATTTTCAAAACAATTGGTTAATGTGTTTGGCCAAAATTGTGTAATAATCAAACACAACCAAATACCGAATAGTCAAGTTGAATGAGAGACTCTCTTCGCTTGTTCAATTTACGTTATGTTTTGCAATGGCTCCAAGACACAAACTTACTTATGTGTTAGTCATTTTTTTAAAGTATAGTGTTACGCTTTCTGTAGTACATCCAATTATCCGGTTTAAATGGAATTTTACTGTGAAAAACAAATATGTTTTGTACCTGTCCATTCTTGAGCCATGATACTTGTGGTTCAGGATCTCCTCTGATATAGCATGATAGCTCAAGTGCATCACCATCATTTACTGTCTTATCTATCAACTGCTGTGTGATTTCAGGAGGACACATTGAGTCATCAGGGGGTACTGTAACACAAAAAACACATCAAACGTGCAATCGTGTTTTTTTTATCTTTGTCATACACAGAAATGAAACACATTCAGTCAATCAATAATTACAAAATCTTTGAAAGTACAAGGCATTATATTGTTGCCTTGTTATATGGTTGTAAACATTATATTGTGTTCAAACGTTCATCATGCGTTATTACACATTACATTAGCAAGCACGTTCCTATTAGTGCTTGCTAAGGAACTGTTAAAAAAAAATTACCACTACAGGGTTAAAATTGGAGTAAAAAAACTTTACATTTATCACTGAATCTCTGGACTGAAAAGATGTAGGGAGTTGAATGAAATTTTTCACACAGGTTTATCTTAGGCTTTGGAGGTTCAAGAAAGGCTTTTCCAAAATTACACCCTAAAGGGTTTAATTTTTTAAATTTTTAATCTCAAACATTCAAATTTTGTGTGAAAAATTAATTCCATAGTCTCTTAGGTGATTACAAAGAAATCAATAATAAATATATATATATTTTTTTTTTTTTGGTGTTTAACGTCCGACTATTGTGCACGCTTGGGCTAATTCAGATGATGGGATGATTTAATCGAACCCAAGTCCTCGGGGTGAAAGCCCAGTACGCATCAACTAGGCCACCGAGGCAGCTGTATATATATTATTATTATTTGTGCATAGACCCTGTTGGATCACGCAAAGCACTCCGACTCATGTCTTGTTCCTTCTAATCCTCCACACCTCCCTTATCCTGTCCCCATGGATCCTCTTCCGCTCCTCCGTCCATTTTACCCCTGCTCCCTTTGGGCTATATATATATACACACACACAAATACATACATACATACATAATATATATATATATATATATATATATATATATGTGTTTGTTTTTCTTTTACAAGATTTAATATCAGAAAATTTGTAAATTGGTCATGGTAACCGTGTGTTTCTATTGTCATTTGCTAATGATACAGCTTTTGTATTAGAAGGAAAAAAGTAAAGAGTCCTATAGGCTAATTTCCCCTGTTCACTAAAATTATATGTTCAACTACAAAAAATTATTCTTTAAACTAAGAGAACACTGTATATAAATTGTTTGCTATCCAACACATGTCTTTTTAGTAACACTGTTTTTATACTGTTTAAATATAAACTCACAAAGGATTTTTGTTGATTCAGTATCAAAATACTAGATATTTAAGTGTTATTCGTAGATGAAACACTGACACGAAAAATACATAGGCCTACATGTAGTTTGAAAATAATTATGTTTGTTTCTGAGAGAAATTCATTTCCTTAAATTTGTTTGTCAAGTTATTTTTTGAAAAATATTTTTCCTTTGTTCATTCTTAACTGGATTACATACTAAGTTGTTAGGTAGCACTAATATATCTCATTTATGATCTTTGATCACAGTACAAAAAGGATTTAGTCATGGTAAATTCACAGTCAGTATTACGTATAGTCAAGATAAAATTGTAACTTCAAAACTATTGCTTGCTACTTTGAAGTAATTGTTACTGAGATTAATGTTTATTTTTTCTTTGTTTTTAATATTGAAAAATAAATTTTACCCCTCTGTTTACATGTTTTAAGTTTTACTAGGCACCCAAAAATGAAAAACCCATTAACGATGTTACAAAAGACTGGCAATAGGCAGGAACTGTCTTTGGCATATAAATTATGCCCATCTGCATCAATCATTGACACCGCTATTTGGCAGCTCATGATAACATTATTTGATGGCTCATTATTTTTGGTTCACCTTATCCGAAATTTTGATTATCTGAATCAGTTTTGGTCCCATCAAGTTTTGATAATAAATTCCATAGTGTATTTACTTATTTGTTTTAAAATGTGTCTTTACATTAAGTGATTATATTAGTTTTGATTAATACAAGTACTCTGTAACAAGTTAATAACAAGTTTTGATTATTAGTTTTGTACTCTAAGTACAAAGGAAGCTTGATTATCCTGCCACTTCGGGGCGAGTTCCTAAGCTGGATTGAGAAATGACTGGCCTAACATAAATCAACAACCCCCACACGCTTTTAAAACTCCTAAAAAAGTTTTCTAGTGGTTGGTAAAACGTTCATAAGCTAGCTGTATAAATACAAATTATTTGTAACTAATTTGAAAACTTACAAACTAACTCCTTGGTGGCACTTCTTGACCTGGATGGGCTGCTGTTTGTTCCTAATTTACTGCCATACTTCTTAATTGATCTTTTGTCATCATTAGAGTTTGTAGATTCTACTGTTGATTTCTAAAATAAATAAATAAATATTGTTTTTCAGTAGAAATTAACAATTAGTGATACATTTATAAGTACACGGCCTCAATTTATGGTAACAAAACAATTTTTTTTTTGCTGAAGTAAAGAAAATAGTATGAATTAACACAAACATAACTGTCAGTAACTTTGATCAACTTAAAATTAAGGTGAATCAAATTTTCAATAGATAATACATACAACTTAAATGCATATACGGAATTTTTCCCTGTCCAACTTCAAAATATTTGGAGCAAATTAATTTTATTCATTTATTTTATGTATTTATTTTATGTATTTATTTTATTTATTTATTATTAAGTTTATTGTTTATTTTTCTTTTAAACTTTTACTCCTTTTATTGCAACACATTTTTAATTCTTCAGTCATTTTCATTCTTCTTTTTTCTTCTTTTTGAAGAAAATACCCATGATATTTCAAATTATAATGTTTTTTCGTGGGTATTTACACGATCTAATTCATTTAGTCTCACATGCCCCATTGTATTATGTAAATGAGTTTTGATACTTCTGAGAATAGAGAAACTCCTTTTAAGGGTACTTATTTTGATGACAGTCCCAATATTTCAAGCAGGAAGTACATTACATTTGTTTTTATATGTTAACTACATTTTCTAAAATTTTCCCTTTTTTGAGGTTTTTATTTGTTCATTGTACTAATCTAGTTTACAGCACTTAAGTAATCCATGACTTTTGCACATGTTCTGGAAAAAACTAAAAGAGTTGAGCAGAGTTATTTCTTTTCTAAGCTTCCAAAATATTGAACTTTTAACACAAATGACTTCATACCATTTGAAAAGTGAAACGAAAATCGCTTTTTCGTCAATAATCTGGTTGAAAATATTGATTTAACAAAATTTTACAGACTGCATAGATCCTATTTTTAAGAAATGAAGAAAGAAAGAATAATTATTCTTATTAATTTGTAATCGTTAATTCAATATTCAACATGTTTCGTTATATATAAGCCTTATTCAGTTTATATGTTTAATTTATTTGTCAGAAATTGTTCAGTAATTAGGTGATTTTAACGGTGTCCTGCTACTGTAGTTTATAATATTCAATTTAATTTTTTTACTATTTAAATTCCTCCCAATATTTATACACAAACATTTTTTGTTTCCCGAAACACTTGGTATATTGTTACAGTACTTCAGAGAATATGAGGGTGGTTCAAATATAAACCGGAATTTTTGAATAAACGCGCGAAAAATTTAGTGTCGTAAAAGTGGCTGCACTGGATGTTAGACTGGTCTGTTACGAAGCGTAGACAACAGTCGGGAGCGCGTAACCTCGCTTGTTAGTGTAGTTATAGCCATGAGCGAGAAGGATGTACCAGTGTCTGTTGTGTAACACATCATTATTCGTTTTTTGGTCAAAGATAATGTAAAATCTGCGGAAATTTATCAAAAATTACTCGAGCATTTCGGGGATGAGTGCCTCTCCAAGACTCAAGAGCATGAATGGTGTTCCGCTTTCCAAAAAGGCCAAGAAGTGGTGGCAAACTTGCCACATGCGCGGCGCCCTAAAACAAGTGTTACCGATGAGAACGTCAGCGCTGTAGAAAAACTCATTTTGGAAGACTGACGCAGTACTGTACGCGATATGGCTGAAAAATTGGGAATCAGCGTAGGTAGTATTGAGCAAATAATTCATGAACAACTCGGTTACCTCAAAATTTCAGCCAGATGGGTGCCAAGACAATGCCAGACCGCATACAGCTCAACTTACGATGGAAACATTGAACAAATTGGGTTGGGAAACACTGGAACACCCCCTTATAGTCCAGATTTGTCGCCATGCGACTACTATTTATTTGGTCATTGAAAGAGGCACTTGGCGGACTGCGATTCAAAAGCAATGCGGAGGTAGAATCCTTCATGCGTACATGGTTGCAATGCGGAGGTAGAATCCTTAGTGCGCGAATGGTTACGTGACAAGCCGAGAGATTTTTACGAAAAAGGCATCTGAAAGCTTCCAGAGAGGTGGCAAAAGTGTGTAGAGTGTGACAGAGACTATCTAGAAAAACTGTAAAAAATGTCAGCTCTGTAACTTAATAATACAATTTTTTATAGCAAAATTCCGGTTTATATTTGAACCACCCTTGTATCATCACAGTCAAATAGTAATGTCATAATTAAAAATGGACAGCTACCAGTATAAAATACCATAACTTAACATTTATACTAATAAAGTTAGTTACCTTATTTGATGACTGGTAATTGGATGATGATTTTGATGACTGTTGTACATTGCTTGAAGACTGGTAGTTGCTGGTACCTTTGGACGAGCTGTAGTTAGAGGACGAGTTGTAGTTGGAGGTTGAGTTGATGTTACTCGATGTAAAATTGCTTGAAGAAATTGCAGATCTGTTTGTTGGTGTGTAAGGCCTTGATATTGGCTCTATGTACCTATTATCTATGTATATTTACAAAAAAAAGAACAATAGCGAATGTAAGTTTTTATAGTAGGTAGCGTAATAGCGTAATGTAAATTTGAAATATTGATTTACGTTTATTTAATGTAGGCTATCAATCTTTTCAGTATTATTTCTTTTATTGTAATGTATTTGTTTTTTGTTGCCATTTACAATTGTTATTTTTTAACTTACTACAGTGCTTGTTCATGGTAACTGATAATGATAAGCTAACATTAATTTTGAAACAATAATTAAATAATATATAGTTTCCAAATTTACAAGAATTTTAATTTTTATTTCAACTCCGCCCCCCCAAAAAGAATCTACTCGTTTACTACTACTATTTATTTACTAATATTTACCTATAATATTTATTTATCACTCTAGAATCTACCCATTCGGAACACAGCTTGCTACAAAGTACATTTTTTTGTTGATATAAATCAGAAACAATTTTAGTTTACTTTTAATTTATAATGTTTAAATAAATTATGTAAACTTTGAAATTGAAAAGGAAAGATATTTACAAACTAATATTACTTGTAGTAAGAGAAATGAAGTACAAGAAATTATAACTATCTTAGAATTAAATACTGACATGTTACTGCAAATAAAACTTTGTGCACGATCGAGAATTGTTTATTTTAACATTTTCCTACAGGAAAATTCCACAATCATATTCATGACTACTTAGAGCAAAGATGAGCTTAAATTTTTTGTCAGAAATACAGTAAAATTTCTTTAAAAAAATTGATAATTTAAAACCTTAATCATACATGACAAGTTGGAAAATTGTTTTGTAGTTTTTGAAAATTACATTGAATTAAACTTCCTCTTATACAAACAATCAACTATAATATTATTGTAAGGCTTTTAAGGATATTTTCAAACTACTTAATAAATCTATTTTTCATGAAACAAAACTCAGACTCAGATAATTCCATTATCTGGATCAAAATAAAAAGGAAAAATGGAATAAATAAGTTTTCCATAAATTAATGAATTTGTCATATTTAACTGCTGCATGGTAATTTCCATGTATAGTATGCAGTAGTACCTCGAAGTTATGTCATAATTGGTCTGGAAAGTGTAAGTTGAGAATACGTAACCTATGTGGAATGCATATAATTTAAGCAATGTTAAAATCAAGAATGCGGTTTCAAACAGCTAATTCCTTAATAAAAAAACAGAGGGTTGAATAATTTTAATTTAAAACATGCCTATAAAAAAAATAACAACTTGCATACACTGTTAAATGGCACTGTTCCCAAAACAAACTTTTCAAAAATAAACCGAACAGGTTAAAAAGCTATGAGCCAAAACTAAAATCTTTACTGAAACAAATTTTACTAAATAAACTGAACAGGGTAAAAAGCTATGAGCCAAAACTAAAATCTTTACTGAAACAAATTTTACTAAATAAACTGAACAGAGTAAAAAGCTATGAGCCAAAACTAAAATCTTTACTGAAACAAATTTTACTAAATAAACTGAACAGGGTAAAAAGCTATAAGCCAAAACTAAAATCTTTACTGAAACAAATTTTACTAAATAAACTGAACAGAGTAAAAAGCTATGAGCCAAAACTAAAATCTTTACTGAAACAAATTTTACTAAATAAACTGAACAGGGTAAAAAGCTATGAGCCAAAACTAAAATCTTTACTGAAACAAATTTTACTAAATAAACTGAACAGGGTAAAAAGCTATGAGCCAAAACTAAAATCTTTACTGAAACAAATTTTACTAAATAAACTGAACAGAGTAAAAAGCTATAAGCCAAAACTAAAATCTTTACTGAAACAAATTTTACTAAATAAACTGAACAGGGTAAAAAGCTATAAGCCAAAACTAAAATCTTTACTGAAACAAATTTTACTAAATAAACCGAACAGGGTAAAAAGCTATAAGCCAGAATAAAATCTTTACTGAAACAAATGTTACTAAATAAACTGATCAGGGTAAAAAGCTATGAGCTAAAACTAAAATCTTTACTGAAACAAATTTTACTAAATAAACTGAACAGGGTAAAAAGCTATGAGCCAAAACTAAAATCTTTACTGAAACAAATTTTACTAAATAAACTGAACAGGGTAAAAAGCTATAAGCCAAAACTAAAATCTTTACTGAAACAAATTTTACTAAATAAACCGAACAGGGTAAAAAGCTATAAGCCAGAATAAAATCTTTACTGAAACAAATTTTACTAAATAAACTGAACAGGGTAAAAAGCTATGAGCCAAAACTAAAATCTTTACTGAAACAAATTTTACTAAATAAACCGAACAGGGTAAAAAGCTATAAGCCAGAATAAAATCTTTACTGAAACAAATTTTACTAAATAAACTGAACAGGGTAAAAAGCTATGAGCCAAAACTAAAATCTTTACTGAAACAAATTTTACTAAATAAACTGAACAGGGTAAAAAGCTATGAGCCAAAACTAAAATCTTTACTGAAAAAAATTTTACTAAATAAACTGAACAGGGCAAAAAGCTATAAGCCAAAACTAAAATCTTTACTGAAACAAATTTTACTAAATAAACTGAACAGAGTAAAAAGCTATGAGCCAAAACTAAAATCTTTACTGAAACAAATTTTACTAAATAAACTGAACAGGGTAAAAAGCTATAAGCCAGAATAAAATCTTTACTGAAACAAATTTTACTAAATAAACCGAACAGGGTAAAAAGCTATAAGCCAAAACTAAAATCTTTACTGAAACAAATTTTACTAAATAAACTGAACAGGGTAAAAAGCTATGAGCCAAAACTAAAATCTTTACTGAAACAAATTTTACTAAATAAACTGAACAGGGTAAAAAGCTATGAGCCAAAACTAAAATCTTTACTGAAACAAATTTTACTAAATAAACCGAACAGGGTAAAAAGCTATAAGCCAAAACTAAAATCTTTACTGAAACAAATTTTACTAAATAAACTGAACAGGGTAAAAAGCTATAAGCCAAAACTAAAATCTCTACTGAAACAAATTTTACTAAATAAACCGAACAGGGTAAAAAGCTATAAGCCAAAACTAAAATCTTTACTGAAACAAATTTTACTAAATAAACCGAACAGGGTAAAAAGCTATAAGCCAGAATAAAATCTTTACTGAAACAAATTTTACTAAATAAACTGAACAGGGTAAAAAGCTATGAGCCAAAACTAAAATCTTTACTGAAACAAATTTTACTAAATAAACTGAACAGGGTAAAAAGCTATGAGCCAAAACTAAAATCTTTACTGAAAAAAATTTTACTAAATAAACTGAACAGGGCAAAAAGCTATAAGCCAAAACTAAAATCTTTACTGAAACAAATTTTACTAAATAAACTGAACAGAGTAAAAGCTATGAGCCAAAACTAAAATCTTTACTGAAACAAATTTTACTAAATAAACTGAACAGGGTAAAAAGCTATAAGCCAGAATAAAATCTTTACTGAAACAAATTTTACTAAATAAACCGAACAGGGTAAAAAGCTATAAGCCAAAACAAAAAACTTTACAGAAACAAATTTTACTAAATAAACTGAACAGGGTAAAAGCTATGAGCCAAAACTAAAATCTTTACTGAAACAAATTTTACTAAATAAACTGAACAGGGTAAAAAGCTATGAGCCAAAACTAAAATCTTTACTGAAACAAATTTTACTAAATAAACCGAACAGGGTAAAAAGCTATAAGCCAAAACTAAAATCTTTACTGAAACAAATTTTACTAAATAAACTGAACAGGGTAAAAAGCTATAAGCCAAAACTAAAATCTTTACTGAAACAAATTTTACTAAATAAACTGAACAGGGTAAAAAGCTATGAGCCAAAACTAAAATCTTTACTGAAACAAATTTTACTAAATAAACTGAACAGGGTAAAAAGCTATGAGCCAAAACTAAAATCTTTACTGAAACAAATTTTACTAAATAAACTGAACAGGGTAAAAAGCTATAAGCCAAAACTAAAATCTTTACTGAAACAAATTTTACTAAATAAACCGAACATGGTAAAGCCAAAATTAAAATTTAAACTAAATATTATTACACAATGGAATAAAAATTGTAAAAAGTGAAAAATAAAACAATGTTTATGAAAGAAGGATTTAATTATGGAATCATGTATTATTTTATACTGACCACGATAAAGAAATAAATTTAAAGGTACATAATGTACACAATATAAACAATTAGAATAAAGAGCATTACATAGTAATAAAGTACATAAAATACTTTACTACATTGAAACAAAAAAAGCATGTGCACTTGATGTAAATGCACAGTATATAGGACTAAGCACATAATGTCAATAGGAACAACTAGAGAAACGTGGTCTATTAAATTATTATTTTTTACTAGTAACAGGGTAAAGTGTGAGTGACTCTTACTGTTTGTTGGGTGTTGGAAATAGACTTTCTACCACTTTATTAATGTAAGTACAAATGTTATGTTTAAAACGAAGCAGTAGCAACATAAGTATGGGTCAACATAAATTGAGGTACTACATGTATACCTTTATTTATCATCACACAATAACAAATTTGTTCATTTATAAGTTTAGACTAGTAATTTAATAACTAAAAATATATATGAAAAAAATGAATTTTTTAGTTAAATAGTTTATCGAACCATGTCACACTAATGACTAAATAGCCTAATAGTCTAATAAACCAGTTTCTTTAGTGAAATACAGTAGGTATTGCCATTTTTTAACCCTGTTTATTTTGTAAACTCACCACTCACTATTGAAAGGTGTGTGTGTGTGTGTGTGTGTGTGTGCATGCACGTGAATACTTTACACCTAATAAAGCTTTTCAAAGCAGCTAAATAACTATAATACCAGTGTAATTGGAACTAGGACTTGAGTAAATTATTATCTTTTTTTAAATACACAAGTATTTATTTTTTTATATAATCAGGTACTGTGTTCTAAAAAGGTTTAATTCACTCTTTACATAACAGTAATTAAATTTTGGGTCTCCAGTATCATTAATATTTTTTATTGGTTTCAATGCTTTTTTAACTACCTACATTTTCTGCATATCCAGATCAGCTTAATTGTAAAATTAGTCTGACAATGGAGTTTTACTAAACTTATAAAATTATACAATTAAAATGTAAACATTCTTCTGTTATTCAATGGCTAAACCTTAATGTTTATTATTCCAGTATACAGTGTCATAAAAACAATTTATTTAATAGCATATTTTTAAATAAAATGCAGATTTAGACTTTCTCTTATCATTTAATATTTGCAATAAATAATGCAACTAAAGCATTTTTAAGTTACTATTACTAGCTTTGCTTTAAGTAGGATTTTGATACTTGATGTAACTAACTGATGTCTTCTACCTTAAAATGTTCGAAGTTATGGTAATGATGAATTTATGTTCCTTATGGTATTAAAAATTCTACCAGTTAAAAGTAAGAAATGTTTTTAAAAGAAATACATTAATGAATAAAAAAAAATTTTAAACCAGAAAAAGATTCGTAACTTATTCAAATGTGATATTAAGTTATGTTCTTTGATATAAGATTTCAAAAAGAATATAACTACAGAGGTTGCTAGTTATAATATGCATTTTTGCAGGACCTTATTATATCGGATGAAGACAGAAACTCTAAAGACATGCTTGTAGTTATGTAGGCTTAACCAAAATGTGTTAGCTGTACATTTACTACAGTATATTTGTTTATCTCTACTCTCCTCAAGTAGTAATATGGAATTCACAGTAGGAGTGTCTTCATGAGGCAACAGATGCAATCTGTGCCATGTTGGATAAGAGTAACTTTCTAGACCAAGGGTTCCCAACCTGTGATACGCGGGAACGTTTCAGATGGTACGCGTGAGTCAAAGCGGTATATGTAAAGCGAGGACAGTCCAATGGGGAAACTGCTCGCTTCTTTTTCGTAGCGTCATCTGTTGGATGTGATGACTTCTAATTGGATGAAATATAGTCTAAAATATAGACTTCTGGATTGGATGTAAAACTGAGTATCCTTTGATCTTTCGGCAAGCTCTGCTATTTTTGATGCCATTTGTTACGAGTTACTTGTGTGAGAGTCAATATTTTCTGAACTCTTGTATATAAAAAATAAACATAGAAGCAGAATAAGTGTTGAAGAGGACTTAAGAGTGAATATAAGTTCCATTACTCCTAATGCTGATATTTTAATCACAGGCAAACAACTACAAATTTCGCACTAAAGACTATAAAAGTATATTTTGTATGATTATTAATTTTTGCTGAGTTTTACTAATTTTTCATTTGTATGTTTTTAGACCTATGGGCATAATAAATAAAACTGTAAATTAATACCATTTTCATCTTTTTATTTCTCCTTTATTAAAAACATGTTATAAATAAACAAATATCTAACTATTAAATATGAAGTTTTCTCAGGAATTTAATTCAAAAAGCCTTTGAACACTTTTAGAAGAGTAAATGTTATACGTTTATTAAAATATTTAGGTCTGGTGGTACGCCAAAATTTCTCAAAAAGTCAAATGGTACGCAGGTGCAAAAAGGTTGGGAACCCCTGTTCTAGACCGTGTGTTTATATTACGAAAATGGTAAAGAGAGAGGCACCGTATGTTATCACTGGTAATATTACTTTTGAAGCAATATTTCCCAAAGCACCAGTCCTCGCTTTGGAAAATTATACTGTGACGTGAGTTATGCATTACATATTCAGAAGGAGGTGGGACACGATGGACCTGCGTTACATCTGAGCATAGTATAACTGGCATTGTAACGCTATATCCAATTCATTTAAATAACACAATATCTATCAATAATTATTAAAAATAATTTTAAAGCCTCTATTACTACCTAAAGGCAGGGCTAACAACTGTGAGTTGTTAATGGGTTATGTTGTCTAATAAACCAGAAGCAGTAAATTTTAACAAGAACTATTCTTTTTCATAGTTACCTAAATTGGTTATCTATGTATACTAACTCAAAACAGATGTTCTACCTGATTAAAAATGATTCAAAGCTACCATAACCTACTGTAATACTTTGTTTTAGTTTAGTACAGTTCTATTATAATGATTACAGTAGAGTATGGATAATTCGAGATAATCTGTAATATAAGAAATGTAAAAAATTTGGAATACATAGCAATATTATATATATATATATATATATATATATATATATATATATATATATATATATCAGTTGCGGATCATGAATAATGGCTCCTAGGCATGCCTTCTATCAAACATTACAAATACATAATATAGTACAAAATGTATTTGATTCCATAACATGTTCATAAGGAAAGTTTGTAAATTCAAAGGAGGTAGACGTTTGAAATTTTTGAAAAAAATTATGTTTTTTGGAATAGATAGTACAACATTAGACTACAGAGGGCATTTGTAACCGACTTTTTATAACATAGCTTTAGATACGTGAGTCATTTGGGAGGTGGAGGGGAGAATGCTAGCTTTAGTTGTAAATTAGCCTCGACATCAGTTGCCTTAACACCCTTAACGGCAACAGTTTTGCCGACATTCCATGTTTTTTATAGCAATTTATTTTGTTAAATGCTGACTTATCCAATGCTAGCTGTGTTTTATTTAATGTTACCTTATATTTTGTGTTCGGTACCATTGTAAATACAGTTTTTCTTATGGTAACAGACGATTTTGAAGCAGAATTGAAATTAAAAGAGTTAAGGCCTTCAAGACCAGAGTTCAAAGTACCACTATTTCAAAAATATTTTAAAATTAAAAACAGTTTCAATTGAAATTTAAAAATTTCTGTATAACTTGGCCGATTTATTATGTGGGCATGAAGTTAAAAATGATTTCTGTTTTGCGTGTTACAGCATGAACCATTATGAGTGTTACTGTCTTAAAAGTTAATGTTAATGTTAAAAAGTTATGAGCCACAATGTGTGTGTGTGTGTGTGTGTGTGTGTGTGTGTGAGAGAGAGAGAGTGAGTGTGTGTGTATGTATGTATGTGTATGTGTGTGTGTGAGAGTGAGTGTGTGTGTGTGTGTGTATTTATTTATTGTTGTACGTACCTGGAAAATATTTTGCCAAAACATTCAAATCTACTAACTTAATGGCCTAAACACATATATCCAGAGTTTTTTGCTTTAAAAGATGGTCATATTACTGAGTTTCAATGTCACAACAGACATATGTTTACACTATACAACTATGCAAATGATGCATAATAGTATGATAATATGTCTAAAACAATAAAACACAACACATTGACTGATTTATAAGTTTGATATATTAAAGTTTGACAAATTAAGGTAATCTTGAGTGAAGATTTATATTTACAATTATTAATGAGAAGTGAACGATATTGTGTGTGCGATTGATAATATTGATATTTGGCTATAGGGAAGTAAAGGATTCAGTACTCACAACTGCACTTAGTGCTCAGAAGTCAGACATATCCTTCGTGATTGGAACAGTTGCTGGAACGCAACAATAACGATGAGAAGTCTAGTAATTTAATGTATTGTAAGTGTTGAAGGTACACAACAATCTGGCTCCATATACACGAAACCTCGAACTATCATAACTCTACTGTAAGTGTAATACTTATTGTAGTATTACTGTAGCCATTAAAGACTGGCAAGATAATTTTTTGAATTTGAACTACAAACGGAAGATTTTTTTTCGTTATCACCTGTTATAATATTACAGTACAGACTGGATTGGTTTTATATTTCAAAGAAAATCGTTTTAAAATCATAATTATTGTTTCCGATTATAAACTACTGAAAATATCTACAGCATTAATCTAATTTGGAGACAAATCTATCAAGAAAAAATATAGTATCAGAAAACGAAGTAAGAATCCATGAAGCACTTTCAATAAAATTAGCAAGCATTTGAATAAAATTTTATTTCGTTTTAAGTGAGTATAAAAGTGTCTGATGTTATAATGAACTCACCTGGATCATTGATGGCTCCGCTGCCTAAAAAAGAACAGAATAGAGAAGAAAGGAAGTTAGTAATGCAACTACAAAGCAATTAACAAGTTAGAGATGGTATTAGATTATAGAACAAATGGCATTAGAAAATGATTTATGTCTACTCTATTTTAATCCATGATTTTAATTAACTTTATGGGCAAACAATGTGATTACTTAATGTGACTTGATGCAAGTGATTTAAACATATTTTACTCAGAAATTAAAAAATTGCAGTTAATAATTTTATTAAAGGATCAGTAATAATTATCTTACAACGTGTAAAAGATAAAAATATGGGTCAATGATTAACTTTAGTGAACATTAATAACATGGGTAGCAGTGATATGAAAATATGTAGTGATATTTATTTTTCACTGTTAAATTCACAATATTCTGAATGAATATTTTCAAGTTTTAGGTGAAATCATGGATTCACAGTTATTGAAAACCTCAACTTAGAACCAAACGATATTTGATTCAATTTAACAACTTATATTCACTTTCCTTTTACAACATTACCAACGCATGTAATCATTACAGACTATAACATTATTAAAACTAAATGGTGATAATTCAGAAATCTGAAAATGAAGGAACTAGAATTTCATTAATGGACTAACACAAACTTAGTATTTCCACCATGGAGACAATAGCAGGCCTGATGGGTACATCACATATCATAAAAAGTAATAACAAAAATCATTGTGTTACCATCAGGAAAATCTACAACATGCAACGTTTATACGCTTTTATCTCATCATTTCACTAAATGTAAATATCATTAAAAACAAAATCACTGAAAAATTGAAAATGTTTAATGACATTCTTCATAACAAAAAACAATATTTTGTTTATTAATTGTTTAAAATTTGAGACAATTTGACAATACGAATTTGACTCAAATCACTTATTTGAGCTTTTGGACTAACACTACAACTTAAACTACAATCTGCTAACTGTTTTTCATTTTAACCATTTGCGCTCAGGTTAAATGTTTTTCAGGTTTTCCTCTCAGCTCAGAAGGGCTATAATGACTCATTACTTTCTACACAGCCCGACTGTCCTTCCCGTAGTGGCCCTACATTCCAATTTTTTTCTTATAAATTCTAGATAGCTCACGATATACTTGGGAAATGCTGCAATCCTTCGAGGAATAATTGACTTAAATGAAAAAGTAATTGACTCGGCTTTTGAGATTATATACAGAACTGTTAATGCATTAATTATTTACATCTAACCAGTCATTCATGACGTGCATCTACACTTGCAAGGTTTAAATATTATTATTATAAACCATGTTTGTTAAAATTTATGTGAATTAGTTAATATTTGTTAGTCTACGAGGGTGGTCTGATAAGTTTCCGACCTCAACATGAAGATAGCAGCACCCGTTGGTGGCAGCACTCGAATTTCGTTGTTCATCTGTTGACAGTTACTCACCAAAGTTCCAGCCATTTTGGATGTGCAGTTGTTATGTAACAGTCGTTTGAGTGAGTTGATGTATTTTTATGAAAATGGACAAAATCGAGTATCGAGCTGTCATTAAATATTTGTTTTTGAAAGGCAATACGCCAACACAAATCAAAGATTAGTTGGATTCTGTGAATGGGGACTCTGCACCATCATTTACCACAGTAAAATTTTGGGCAGCTGAATTTAAATGTGGCCGTAAGAGCTTGGGAGACGATGAACGTTCGGGACGTCCAAAAACTTCAACTACCGATGAAAAAATCGTCAAAGTTCACCAAATAGTGCTAGATGACCGCCGAATTAAAGTGAGAGAGATAGCAGACGTTATGAACATGTCAAAAGAACGTGTTTGTCACATATTAAATCAACATTTAGATATGAGAAAGCTGTCCGCGTGTTGGGTGCTGCGTTTGCTCACGTTAGACCAAAAAACGTGTTCGAATGAACATTTCCAATGCTCTGCTGGTGCAGTTTAGGCGTAATAAATCCCAGTTTTGGCGCCGATTAATTACTGTAGATGAAACTTGGATACACCATTATATGCCCGAAACAAAAATACAGTCCAAACAGTGGACTGCAAAGGGGGAACCGGCTCCAATAAAAGCAAAAACTGTTTTTTCGGCTGGGAAAGTGATGGCAACTGTTTTTTGGGATAATCATGGAGTTATTTTAATCGACTATCTTCAAAAAGGAAAAACCATTACAGGAGCATACTACGCATCATTACTTGACAAGCTGAAGTCAGAACTTGTGGAAAAACAGCCACATTTGCAGAAAAAGAAAATCCTGTTTCACCAAGACAACGTACCGTCTCACACTTCAGCGGTTGCCATGGTGAAAATCCACGAATTACGGTTTGAACTGCTTGACCATCCGCCTTACTCACCAGATCTAGCCCCAAGCGACTTCTTTTTGTTCCCTCATCTAAAAATTGTGCTCGGAGGACAGAGATTTTCGTCAAATGAAGAGGCAATCACCTTCGCGAACAATTATTTTGCAGAAAAAAATGCCGAGTACTATTTGGACGGGTTACAGAGATGGGAGCATCGCTGGGAGAAGTGTGTAGAGGTACAAGGAGACTATGTTGAAAAATAAAAAAAAATTCTGAAAAAATGTCTTGTATCTTTGTGAGGTCGGAACCTTTTCAGACCACCCTCGTATATTAAATTAGTTTATATTTGCATTTTGAAATTTTGTTACATTATTTTTTATGTTTTTTTGAGAATTTATATTAACATGGTTTAAAGTATAAAACAATTTTTATTATAAAAAAAATTATTCTTATAAGTGAAATTAGCCTATGTTTGAAATTTGAACTTATAATGTTTAAAATTAATTATTTAGTTTATTTTATTAAGTTGGCATATTTTTTTTTACACTTTAGTAATAAACTAAAGTCATATGACTAAATAACTCAAAGTTTGTTTTTATACATAACTAATGTTACGACTTTTCATAAAATTGCACTTATGTATAAATAAATATTAAAATTTTTTACGTGTAATTACACAAATAATAAATTTTTTTAAGAATAAAGAAAATTACACATTAAAAAATATGTACGAGGGCTATTCAGAAAGTAGATTACGTTTTTGGATAAAAAAAAAACTAAGTACAGGAAAAAAATTTTATTATATACATTTGAAAGAGGAACTAAAATACTATTTTTCGACATAATCGCCAAACAAATTTAGACATTTGTCATATCGGTGAACTAGCTTTGAAATTCCCGTGTCGAGAATTCCGCTGCCTGTGACGCCAGCCAGTCAGTCACGCCCGCGGAGATCTTACGACAAAGATGGTGAATCATTTCTTGATCGCATCGTAACGGAGATGAGACTTGGGTTAAGCACGTTACCTGTGAGACAAAACTACAGTCTATGGAGTGGGGCACACAAATTCCCCAAAAACCGAGGAAATGTTTGCAAACCCTGTCAGCAAGGAAGATCATGGCGACCGCTTTTTGGGACAGGAAAGGTGTTCTTCTGGTTGACTTCCTAGAACGTGGAGCAACCATAAACTCAGAAAGTTATTGCCAAACATTACTAAACTTAAGACGAGCTATCCAGAACAAGCGGAGATGAAAACTGAGTGCAAAAGTGTTGTTTTTGCACGACAATGCCCGCCTCACACGGCAAATCGAACAAAAGACGCCTTGACGGCCTTCAAGTGGGAGATTTTCCTCATCCACCCTACAGTCCGGACCTGGCACCTAGTGATTTCCACTTATTCCCGAAGATGAAGACTTGGCTTGCAACACAGCGCTGATGACGACGCAGATCTCTCGCGGGCGGGCGTGACTGACTGGCTGGCGCCACAGGCGGCGGAATTCTACGACACGGGAATTTCAAAGCTAGTTCACCGATATGACAAATGTCTAAATTTGTTTGGCGATTATGTCGAAAAATAGTATTTTAGTTCCTCTTTCAAATGTATATAATAAAATTTTTTTCCTGTACTTAGTTTTTTTTTTATCCAAAAACGTAATCTACTTTCTGAATAGCCCTCGTATTTAAAAAAAACTATTAATTTCTATATCAATAAACATTAAAAGATTGTAAAACAAAAATGTTTATTACAAAATTTTATCCAAAAATCGTTATACTGACCAATAAAATTTATTTGAAAGAATAAATCCAAATGCGTGATGTAATTCCAAATGCTAGAGATAAACAAGTTCTGACATAAGACAAGCTTATCAGCAAAACAGTGTAAGGCACACAGTGTTTCACTCACGTTCTGGGTTTGCTGCACTAAATATTTATCCGAACTATGTAGATCATTGATAATCACACATAGTGGCTCTCTGAGCATAAAGGGTTAAACACTCATTGATTGTATGGTTTTATACATTAAACAAATAGCCTAAAACACCACTATGAACGTCATTGCATCACTGATCAGGATCAAACTTGATAATTATGAACAAGTTAAATTAAAAGAATATAGAATATGTTAAATAAATTAGCATATCCTGGACATTGTAGACTTGCAGGAAAAGAAAAGGCAGTAAAAGAATGCAAGCCTGGCAGGAAGGTTTATGAAACATTTTCTAAGTCAGTATAAAGAGAATATGGTTGTCATAACTGACTGACGACCAGACTGTTAACCAGATGTTTTCATAATCAAAACTGTTGAAAGAAGGTTAAAGCAAATGAATTAAAAGAACAAAATTTGAACAAGTTGAGATGATCACGAGAATAAGACAGTGAATGAGTAAGAGTTCTGCAAGAGGAATATTGAAGAAATTATCTTAATTTCAAGGCTACTTATTTCACTTTTATTGACATATACTAGGTGTGTTTTTTAAGTAAGTAATGTTTTAAATTTTGGTTTCTACAGCATACGGTTGCCATTCTGTACATGCGCGCTGGGTATCTTCATTTATTGGCTAGCCACAGATCATTATGGAAGCATTCAACCGTATTTACATCTGTTTGTGAGTATTTAAAATGCCTCCATACAGGCCTCATCCTGCTTATTGTGAAAACTGCGCTGCGATTCATTTTCTTAATGCAAAATATATGAAAGTGACTCGGGTTCATCGGTAAATAAATGTATGGAGAAAACACTATAAATGATGGAATGGTAAGAAAATGGGTTAGAGCTTTCAAAGACGAAAAAAATAAGATTCAAAGAAACATTTTAAGAGAACAGATCCCCCTATGAATGTCACTCACTTTCATGTCTTTTGCATTAAAAAAGTGAATTACAGTGCACATTTCACAATCAGCAGGATATTAAAGTAACTGAGGCATTTTAAATGAATGTCTCTGTAATGGCACCTGTAGCTAGTCAATAGAAACAGGTACTCAGCGTGCATGCAGTGAAAGGCAACCATAGCACTGCAGTGGCCAAATTTCAAAATGATACTTTATACGATTTGAAGGGAAACCAGACTTCATCGGGTTCTAGACTTCCTTCATCGTCTAAATGTTTTAAGTAAAATTTAATTTATATATTTCTTATTTCTTGTGTTATTTTATTTATTTATTTTATCTAAATACCTTTATTTCTGTTATGTTTCTATATACTTTTACGAATTGTTATTAAATTTTATTCATTGTTATTTAGTCCTTAAGTATTTGTTATTGTAATATAGTTATACCTGTTATTTAAATTTTTGTTTAATTTATTTTTACTATTATAGTTTGTTGTAGTTTTATTTTCTTATTTAAGTAAATTTTGTTAATTTTTTTTTATACTTTCATTTTGCGTGAAGGCAATAATAACCTTAACGGTTTTTCGCCGAAAAAAAATCAAAATGATACTTAAAAAACATGCCTTACACTTTAATTTTCATAACGATTCCACTTTTACATAGCCTATTGTTAAACCTAAATAGTGCATAGATATAATTTAAAAAAATTAAAACCCATATTTCACAGTTAGTAAATAAACATAGCCCCAAATAAAAGCAATGTTATCAAAACTTCTAAGACATATATCTATTTTTTTTACATTGCATCAATACATGTATTGTATATCAAACCGTGAATACTCCACTATGTTGTACTCGTGTACAAAATTTGCTTCTTGTTAACAAGTCAAGGGAAGACTATGCACTTGAAGAATATAATAGCTTCATATTCACAACTTAAAATATGTAGAGACAATTGAAATAAATAATGATTCTGAAGTAGTAGGTTTTATTTGAAGAAAGACCATCTCATGTACCAACGGAATAAATTAATGAATATCATCTTTTAAAATGAATCTTATTATAAACCAAAAGCGATTTAAGATCATGAATGTTAACAATTCGTAACTTGCACTAAATGTGATGCAGACAGTGCCCAGAGATATAAAAAATAGTTTTAATAAAAGAGAGTGACAGATCCTGTAGAGTAGAGGTGAGACTGGCAAATATATTAAACTCCCTTGCTTATTGCAGTCAGGTTTTTTAACAAAAAGTAACATAAGTATAATAGTTTTTAAATTTATATATACAGCAAAGTTTAATTATCTTTCAATATAAAAGAACTTTGACAATTTTTTATATTTGAAACAACACTAAAGATATCTTTACTAGCTCATCTTAGGCTTCCGCCCTATCATGTGGGAGGAACAAAGAGCAGCATATAGACTGCCGGAAAGTGAAGTCTGGATGACTCCAACTTTGGAGCACGCCAGGACCCAATCCTGATGATCACAATAACATCAACATTTACTATTTGGTTTTATTATATATACCTTTTTGTTCACAAACACAACGTTGGTTATTACATAGTATGTTACATTTAACAAGAAGTGCATTGAGTGTAACAAATGTAACTAGGCCCATTACTAGAAGACTGGTAAGATGTTTACCATACTCGTTACATAAACCCCTTAAGGTCAAGATTACATATGAGGAAGATCGAGTGATGGGAAATTCTGGTGACTTTTTATGCTATACAGATTGCTCCAAGACAAAAAAGGCACTGTACTAGTGAGTACGATATGAGGGGTAAAATGCGTTGCTCTGGAACAGTATTCCAGGCAGGGTTACTGGCCATTAATGGTTGTGTTTCAGAGAACTTGAAATGGACTTTTAAGAGACTCGAATTCACATTTATATCGATAGTTAGACAGCGATTAAAAGACTTGCTGGTCCAACAATAAAGTCTAACCTCAACACTCTGTCCCTGGAAACCCAGATTACTTTTTACTGGTTACCCGCGTACAGGAAGGTTGAGGATAATGAGACGACAGGCTGAAATAATGAGATCATCATTGGAGCCAGCATTAGGGATTTCTATATATCTGCTAACAATAGGTGGATTAATAAGTAACACGAAGAAAGATGGTGTATTCCCATAGTAAACGTCTTATAAAAAGTTCTTCCATTTAAAGGGACAGTAGGGATCTTGGACAGAGGACACCTCATGAAAACCACAAGATTAAAAATCAGTATGGTTTGAGGGTAACAGGATAAGAATGTAGCACGAAAAAACTGTGCAAGTTATGCAGGAAGGGAAATGAAAATGTAGATTATATAATCAATGATTGTGAGGCTCTTCCCAGCAGGCAAAGGGAGTTTGGCTTCTAGGACCCAAAACACCTCTAACAAAATTATTAAAGGCACCAATTAACTATTTGACTAAACTAGAATTGTGGATTAGTATACAATAGGTCCTCTGATCGCTCACAAAACCCAATTAATCTCTAATAAGTCATTACAAGTTTGGATGTGTAAATAAATTGTCAGAAGATTGTACAATTTATTTAATATGTTTACTGAAACAGTTACGAGAATGACACCATAACAACAGCGATTCCAATTGATAGACGATGTAACAGTATTTAGAATTAACCAATTCACCTTACTTTTTAATCACACCTTGTGAGGCATGCCGATCTCTATAGGCTCACTACTAAGAAATGAACATTAACCTTTTTTTAATAATTTAATCGTGTATTTATGAACGCAATGTTGTTAAGACATTAAATCATCAGATTAGACTGCTGTACAATATATTTACAATCAGATGGAAAGTCTTGACAATAATTCCTTAAAACTGACAATCATTACTTCCAATTTTACTTTTACAACTTATGATCACATATGATCATGTATTACTCGTACATAATATCAGGAAAATATAGAACAGGTCTGTATCGTTTTATAAGAGTGGACAAACAATTGTTCGTGTGTGCATGCATGTATCTCAGAATAAATTGCAAATACTAACATTTTTTGAAATTTCGTTACTTTGGTTGATAAGTATAAGTGAATAATGGTGCTATTTACTAATATATTAAACAAATCTCCATTGTAAATAAAGAATTGCTAATGCATGGATTTTCCAAGCAAGACCAATGATTTTTTATAACAATATTTTTATATATTTGAAAGTAATCTATATTCTAATTATTATAAATAACACTATTATTTATTTTTTTGGTGTTATTATGATATATATCTTGCAGAAATTATGTCTATCACTTTTTGCTCATAAGCACAATGACGGTTGATTAATATTTGTTTACATTTTGTTAAAAAAGAGGTATGTTCACTACAACAAATATAAACAGACCAATTATCAGAAAAGACCAATTTCTCTAAAACAAATAAATTGTTTAAAATATGAAATTATAATATATTAGATATTAACATGTATTAGCTAAAATGAACTTTCAGTTTGGTAAACTCTGTCGAATTCACAAAAAAATCTTTCGTTCTGCGTAATAAATAGCAAATAATAAAACGTAAGTTTGTACTTAAAAAAGATAACAGTACAACTTTGTAACAATTTTGTACGAGCTAAACTCAAATAATTGATTACAACATATGAAAAGAGAAATTTTGCAGAAATGACTACAGGAAACGTATGCCAAATATTTGTTCCCTTGGAAAAAGGTCCATGCTTGTGTTCGTTACGTCAGAACACTTTTGGGGGGAAGAAGTCACATCTCACCTTCTACAATAACAACACAGCTTGTTTCGTCAGTTCCATGGGAGTTGGTCGCCACGCATCTGTATTTACCAGAATCCTCAGGCTTACAGTCAACGATTTCCATTGTTACAACACCATCAGCGTGTGTCATTGTATAGTCGTATTTGGAAAGTTCAATGCCACCTTTGTACCATTTGACCTGTGAAGAAAATTACCAATTTGTGTAAATATGAGGCATATACAGAAGTACCATTTTGGAATTAAAAAACAAATATAACATAAAATAAAATAATTTTACCGTTACAAGACAGCACATTATTCTAAATTTTATTATTCTAGATAATTCATAGTTCATAATAATTTCATAACATTTTTTTTATTGTATAACTAGTTTTTTACAATGAAGATAAGCAATGCTAAATAGCAGTTTTAACTACATGATCATTGTCAAAGGGTTGTCCAGCAAGCGATTTCTTCAGATGAAGAAGCCGCTCACTGCCAAATTGGGGCTATACTGCGGAATAGTCCACCAAACTGGTTGATCAGATCTTGGATTACACCGGCTGAATGTGGTGTTACATTGTCACAAAGCAACAACTCTGCGACTGAGCATCTCTTTTGTTCTAGATTACGTAGCAAATTTCATGAGGGCATAGCAAACAATATCTTTCAAAATTTATGATTTCACTTCTTAGCAAAAAATCAATCAACAAGATTCCTTTTTTTAACAATACCAAACACATGTATTTTTGTGTCGAGATGTTTGTATTAAACTTGAGTTTTTCTTTGTTTGGTAGATTTTCACTTTCCACTGACAGTTGTTTTGATTCAAGAGTGATGCGGGAAACCCAATTCTCCGAGCTGTCACAATTTGGCTAAAAAATTATCACCTTCAATGAGAAAACCTTGAGCTCTGCTGACTTGTTTTGTTAAGAGGACAGCTATTAGTATAATCAGAACCAAACGATAGCAAAATTTACAATAATCTAGGTGTTCTACAAAAAATGCATGAAGGAAACTAATATTTGGGAAAACTCTTTCTATAACAAAGACATTGTAAACCTTCAATTTTGGATTTTTATATCCATTCTCCTTAACAATCTTAACTGACTAAAGGTGTGCCTCCACTGTGGATCTGCGATTACCAATTGTTGCAACCTTCACAACCAAATAGTTTTTATGTTTGTATGTCTAATAATTAATGACATTTTATTTTACAATAAAACATAAAAAAACCATACTAGCTATTTACACTGCTATTGATCAAACAAAAGCAGCCGATTAAGAATTATAGTATGATTTGAACACACACAGAGTGGTTTTGAAATATGTTTCCAAGCTGCTGTCAGTGGAACAGAAAAACTCTGTCTTGAGAATACAGGACTTGCTAGACATAACCAACTACAGTTACTGAACACTGTGATAACTGGAGATGAGTTGTGTGTATGGATACAACCAAAAAACAAAAGCACTATTGTTACAATGCCGAAAACAAGGTTAGATTTACACTCTTTCAAAAAAAAAGCCCTTCATAGGTGTTTTCAGCAGTAGAGGGATCTGTAGACTAAGTGTGTGCAGGCTTGATCCTTTGAAAAATATTAGGGCCCCAACCCTGTTATATAAGCTACATTATTTCCTAGCCAATGATCGAATATTTCGTAGACAGGCCTTGTATTTAATATTTTTGTATTATAACATTTTCTTTTAAAATCTTAGAAGTGTTTAACACTGCAAGATGAAAAATAATAAGATAGTTTTTAAAATTACACAATTACAATTAAGATTGATCCAATGTCGTTTAAATCATCAAAACGAATTATTTAAAGTTTAAACAATCAGTGTTTAAACAGAACTCAAATGTATTTAACCTATGCTTTTAAAACTTAATACCGGTATAAAGAATTTAACTTATTTCAGTATACTTACAGTGGGTACAGGCTTGCCACTAAGACAACACAAAAGTTTACAAGTTTGTCGCATCTGCATAACACGAGGACGTAACAAGAAAGTGAAGCTAGGAGCACTTTCTGATTCTTCTTGCCAGAAGTGGTATGGGAGAGGCTCTCGTCTTCTGACGGGATGTATTTCAGGTTTGTAAACAGGTGTACTCTTAGGTAATGCTGTAAACAATAAATTCCATTAAATAAAAATTAAAGGCCAGGGCTTGGCATTTGCATACACTATAAATCATCCTATCGTCTGCCTTAGCCCAAGTGTGCACAATAGTCGGGCGTTAAACACAAAAAAAAAATATCATAAATTGATTCCTTAAAATTTATCACATACGATTTTTGCCTATTTGTTTAATGTTGGACATCCTGGACTACATTTTTTAATATTTTACTTCTAATTTAAGTTTACTAAAATTAATATTTTGCAAAAATTAATTGGGAACAAAATTTATTACCACAATGTTTCTATTTTCAAAGCTATAATAATAATGTTACAATAATAATAATAATAAAAATTTGAATTACAAAATATGTATGTACAAACAAAATGAACAATTAATACACAACTGTCTTGGAGATTGAAATTGGACCGAATGCAGACCAAAGTTTAATATAATACTGAAATTTCTCTAGTGCACTGTCTACTGCAATGGGTGCAGTCTGGCCAATTGAACTATTAAACAAAACCAATTATTACACACTCAACTAAAAGTAATCAGAACTCCATTGTTATGGTAGCAATTTAATTTCAGTATCAAATAAAATGTTTGGTTTTTAATAAACACAAAAAATACAAAATTTATTTCTTGGCCTGCAGTTTTTATTAACAGGCCACCACTGGTGGACAACAGCGATTTAGTCGTTGTAGGGTATGTGTTTTGTATGATAGTCATGCGGTAAAAAAACCTTACTACGGTGTACTATACAGTACAAAAATGAGTTCAAACATTAATGCTTGCTCAAAAATCTGTTAATTATTTATCTAGCTCTTAAAATAACTACACTGAAAAATTCATAAAATACTTACGTTGTACGTTTAAGAAAACAACTTCTTCTCTAAAGCCGTAGTGATTCTCAGCCCGAATTATGTATTCTCCTCTATCATCAAGTTTTACTCTGTTGATAACAAACGTGTAGTCGTCGTTAGCATATCGCTTCATAAACTTGACACTTTGTTTCAGTTCTGAATTATTATGGAACCAAGTTATGGTCGGTGCTGCAATCGCGATGACCCTGCAGTAGAACTTGACACTCTGGCCTTCATAAGCAAAAGCACTCTGTGGTTTGATGACAAATCTTGGAGCAGCTTGTCTACGATCTGAAATTTAAATATAATATATTCGTGGTTTATCTAACTTTAGAATTTAAACGGGTAAACTGGGCATGATTCAAGGTGGCACCGAGGAATAAAGAATGTAAAAGGAAAGAAAAAATTAAAATATTAGGGAATTTATTTTAAAAAATTAAAATATTAAGGAATTTATTAAAAAAATGAATACAAATTGTGTTATACATAATTTAGTAAAAACTTTTAAATGCTGGATAGAGCATTATTAATTTTAAACACAAATCCTTTCGAAAAAAAGATAAAGAATTTGAATATAAAAAATTACTACCAATCAGTTGAATTATTGCTACATGAAACTTATCACAATACTTGTATGAATACCTTAAACATGACTACTCTCCAGTTGCTTCTTGGGAGTAAGTAAAGGGGATATCATTGCTTAAACTAAGTATGTTTACTTCAGTTACAATTAGAGCATTGTTTTTATTTTCATAGCAAAGAAACTTTTTAGAAGACTGGTACTAACTTGTCAAAATTTCTTATCCCTGATAGTTATTTGTAGCTTTGTTTAGCTTAAAAAAAAGTGTGTTGATGCTTTGCAATGTGTGCTTAAATTTAGTTTAATAAAACTTAGTTTGTAAAAATATTGATTAAGTATAACAGGTATATTAAGGTCAAAGGTAACGTTTTACTTTTAGTATGTGAGGTACAGAGTATATATATATATATAGTTTTGGTTTTGAAATGGATTCTATAGCATTTTTTCTATGACTCATCAGTAATATCATTGTAATACACACACTTGTTTGATAATGTTGGACTCTTCCTAACAACAGACATTTTTGGTGGTTCCTCCATTGTACGTTTTAGAGAAGTTTTATCAAATATAAGATTTTTTTATTGCCACTTTTAAAATTTCTGTAAATAAAATTAATTATTTTGAACTTGTACACCTGAACATACCAAATGAGGTATCGTGGATGCGGTACTTGTCGATGAGAAGTTTACGAAGTGAACTGTATTCTGACAAGCGTCCAATAGGAACCAAGACTGAATCCCAGTTTTCATATTTCTCACGAATCTTGTCTCTGATCTTGGTGTAGCACGATGAGTTAATTTCGGCAGAGCGGTCACTGTGGTCTCCCATTAACCAGGAATGTAAAAGACACTCATGTGCTGTCATGCGCTTTCTTTATAAAAAAACAACAACAAATTGTATTTAAATAGCAATACATTTGATCTATAATCTTTTATTTGTAAATTATTATTTTATGTAGTTTAAAGAAATTTAAGAAATTGAACCACGGTATACATAACACGGCCAACTTGAAAATATTTACGATTTACAGTTTATTAAAGAGCAACAACTTCAATGCTGAAGTCCAATTATATTTTTTTAACAACAAATAAATAGCTTGGAACAAAAAACATTACTAACGAACAATCAAAACTGTATCGAGTGATTGTTAAAATTAAATTTTGAATGTTTATATCACATTATGAATATCAAATATAAATATGTATAACCATTATTAGAATCAACAGATATTTAAATTCACTTACTCCTTATTTTTTACCAATAGCCTCCTGATAAAGTCTTTGCCTTCTGCGGACACGTTGGCAAATGCTTCTTCATCAAAGTCCCAATCACAGGCTTTAACGTTTTTCAGGGTTTCTATGTCATTTTCTCCAGCAAATGGAGATAATCCGCTAAGCCTAAACGAAACAACACAATACCTTCAGGTAGTCATACTCATACAACATATAATTTAAAATGATTAAGTTGTAAACTTTTTCTGTAACAACTTAATTAAATTTCAATAACGTTATGAAAACTGAATTCAATTATCACTAAAACTGAAAAATATTTTAAAAAAACAGTAAATAAGTTATTAAAAAAAAGCTGATAAGAGATAAACAGAAAATAATCTAAGGAAAGATTATAAAAAAGCTATTTTAGGGACTTAAGTGCACATTGTCAATAGTTAGATATGGTAGAATTAATAATATATAATGTTCTATTAATACTAACAGTGACGCATAAGTCGAGATAGAAATATTATGATAAATGCTTACAAGACATAAGCCAAAACACCAACAGCCCACATGTCAGTGTAAAAACCAACTGGTTCTCTTTCAACAATTTCAGGTGCAGCGAATTCGGCGGTTCCAGTTGAAATTTTGACAACTTCGTTGGGGTCGAGCTTGGTTGCTAATCCAAAATCTATGAGTTTTACATTTGTGCTGTTCTTAGTTTGACACATGATGTTTTCTGGCTTTATATCTAAATACAAAACATGAAATTTATTATTTTATCACTTATTATCAATAATTATTATATAATTATAATTATATATTGATATATTCCATAACATCTATGGTTATTGATGTATTCCATCTAATACACAAAACATCAATAATTTCTTTTATAATTTAATTATTAAAATAAGAATAATTAAAATTATATATATATATATATATATATATATATATATATATATATATATATATAATTATTATTTATAAATATAGAAACAATTTTTTTAGAAATTCAATAATTAAACTAACTGCAACTAGCAATACAGTAGTGCATACATAATGTTTAAGATCATTCCAGAAATTTGTAAAAATATATTATTACTGATAAAACATTATTAAAATACAGGGAATATCGATACTGTGGGAAATATTACACATCATGTACATCTATGGTTGTAATAATTTATTGTTTTATTCTTCCTAATCACAAGTGATTGACATTTATTTGAAAAGAAGTTATTAGCGCAACTTCAGGTACTAACGTGTTATTATTTTATTTAGTTACCTAAGTGTATGATATTCTTCTCATGCATATGTTTAATTGCTTCGCAGATTTGTCTCATGTAGTTGATAACTTCTGCTTCTGACATTGTATAACCTTCGGCAGTGATACGTTCAAACAGTTCACCTCCTGACAAGCTGTATACAAACAAAGTTTACTTGTATATACTTTAAACGCATTAAATGTTTTAACTTTTAATTACACTGCAAGTAAAAACTTGCACCACACTACTAACTACTGTGTATTTCAAAACATATTAGGTGTTACTTAATCTCATATTTTTAGAATTTTGTACTCAGAGAACATTTATTGATAATAGTGCTCTTTCTTCAGTTATATACTGGTGAAGTAGTCACCACAAGGATTCTATGGGTCAACGACCTCAATTACAATAAGTGGCTACCTGTAGAGAAGACATATGTGTTGAAATATATAAGCAAATGGAGCCATTGACAGAAAATTATGGTATTTAACAAATTAAACATTTAGAATAATTACACATTAAGTAATTGAATTACCATATCTTATATATATATATATATATATATATATATATATATATATATATAAACTTCATTAGAAAAGATATTGAGAATGATTAAAATAGTAAACGTTTTGTGCTCCTGAGCGAAAAATGAAATGTACACATGAAAAATGAGTAGTTTTCAGATAAATATACACTATAATTAAGCAAATAATTTACCGCTTTAACCCACTGTCATCGAATAACCAGAAATACTGTAGCCTATACAAGACAGTCACGTGACTTTTAGTTGACAGTTTGCAACTTCTAAATGGCTGTTATGGTTTCAGTAATTTTGAACGCAGAACATGGTTTATACATTTGCACTGATTACCCAGTGTTAAAACAGCTACTATCGGCCAAACCAAAATGACGAACATTACTGATGATTACTATTTATCATTGAAACGATGAAACAAATAATCATATCAGAATTATTTCGGTCAGAGGCAGCTGGTGGGGTTAGTGATCTCATTTCACCTCTAGCACATACTACTCAACATACATTACTCTACACTACTTCACTGACTTTAAAACATAAAGCGACCAGTGCTGATGGTGTGAATGACAGTGGCGTAATTGTGTACCAAACTGAGTCCTGGGATGCTCGGCGATCTCCTAGTGTACCTTAGCCTTACCCACGTATGCAGCAATCTGTATGGGAAGACATAATTTACCTAGCTACTTGTGAAAACAGCACGAGTATGACTTTAAATAGAATGAGCATGAATTCATAGCAAAGCTGGCTATATAGAACATAACCTCCATGATAAGAGTCAATAGAAAGAAAAAACTGAAAGGGAATTAGCAGAACAAGCATCTTCAAACACTTCAATAATGATCTGGGAAGCCGCCAATCATAAGTGGTTGATTTACCCACTCTAAATCCTCTCCAGATCATAGACTTTATGGAAAGACTAGTTTTTCCGGAAAGGAGACAGTCAGTGGCACAGTTCCGTCTTGACACGGGTCATGACTGCCTCGCCGCCCAATTGAAGCACATTGGAGTCTACTCCTCTGAAATGTGTCCTCTGTGCAAAGAGACGAACTCAAATATGAACAAGGAACACCTGCTGACATGCCCTGGATTGAACGCTGATTCGAGACGACAGAAGAGCTTCGCTCGGCTGTATTGGGAGGCAAGAAGGCTGATGGACTGGAGTCCGGGCTAGCCATAGGAAACAACAACAATGGAAAGACTAGTGCTGGAGAAGGTTCTGTAACTGAGCATCTCAGAAATATAGCAATTTGCTAATATTGCAAAGGTTTTGTAATATTTGTAATAAGGCAAAACAGATTTGCAAAGGTACTACAGTAATCCTAGAAATTCATTAATTCATTCATCAGAATAATTTTGTATTTTCCCATATGCTTATGGTTCTTTATTTATTATGTTTATGCTTAAACATAAAAGCATTTTATAAATTTAATACAAAGAAAAATGTTTTCTGAATGTCCAATAGATCAGCAGTTTGTCTTTGTCACTAAACTGACAACTTTTGATATATTGAAATTTCATTTCCAAAGGGTTATAGCAGAATCAAAATTTCATAAAGATATTTAACCTAAATACAACAAAAGTGTTATGGTATTATAAGAAATATAAATCTGCTTAATGTTAAAACAATACTTACAATTCAAATATCAAAACCATTTCATCGTCATCTTCAAAAGCATCGTGAAGGTTAATCAGTTTAGGATGATGCAGTTGGTTCATGATATCAATTTCTTTTCGTATCAGTTCTTTTTCCATTTGGTGAGATACAGGAATGAATTTAGCAGCGAAGATATTTCCAGACTTACGTTCTCTGCAGCGATGAACCACACCGAAAGCACCAGTGCCAATTTCTTCAAGAATGTCGTAGTAGTCGTACACTGACTCCGTTTTAATATCAACTGGTTGTGGAACGTACTTGGAATAAATATCGAAAACTGCAACAAAATAAAATGGCCTAATTATGTACCGAACGGAATCCTGGGAAACCAGGTGACCTCCCAGTGTACCTCAGCCTTACCCATGTATGCAGGGCTCTGTATGGGCGGACATAATTTCGCTATTATAGATAGCAGTACTAATTATACACACTAATAATATTTATTTATTACTTTTAAAATTATTTGCAAGACTACATTGCTTTGAACTGTTTGACAATGCCTATTTGCCCTGTCCAAAACATTATAGAAGGGCTAAATAAGCAAGTATAATATTTTAAAATGAAGTCACTAATTTCCCAATTATATTGAACATAGATAAAAATAGCTTCCGAGAATTTCAGTTTAATTTTTTAATTGTCTATTAAAATTTACAAACAAAATTATTTTAAAAATAATATTCAACAGAAGGCGGTATATAGTACATAGTAAAGTAAAGTATATCAAATAAATTAATACAAGCATTTATTCTAATAACATTTTTTAAAATAGATACTACAATTAGTAACCAAAATAACTTACCATATTTGTCATAATCTTTAACCTTGCCATCTGACTTGCCTCTGATTTTCTTTCCAGTTTCGTCAACTAAAATAAAAAAAAAACCATTAGTTACGAACTTTTGTTTCTAAAATAAACCACTGCCAAGTTAATGATATGAAACGAACCAGTAAAAACCATTACAAGTACTCTCAATGCTCAATCAATGTAATTGACAAAAAAAAAGAAGAATAAAGCAAAAGTTATTCTTCTTCGAACAAGTTCAAACACGTGTGCTCTTTACTTTCTTTTTAGAGCGATAAGTTTGTATTTAAATAGTTCTTTAAATGTAAACCCACATCAAGTTACAGCCTACCGCATTTAATAAAGTTCAAGAAGGTAGGCTTCTTTAATAAAGTTTAAACAGTCTTTGAAATCCAAAATATCAAAACGCTAATTAAACCTAAATAGACTGAGGTAGAAATGTCGCCATGTACTTATTAGAACCAGTATAGATTTCATAGTTATTTATGTGAGGTATTTGAAAAAGCACATAATACATGAATTTCGGTAATATCCCTTAAAAACATAATTTAAGTTAATTATGGTTGAAGTAAGGACCAATTTAATTTTTTTTTAAATACAATATTTTTTCATTATTAAAATACAAATAAAACGAAGTTAAGCATGAATACAGTATTTATTTAAATATTACATTTTAGGCAAACTATAATAAAACAAATGAAAAAGAATATATATTTTTTAAAATTTTAGAGATTGTCTTTTGCTTTAAAATTGAGCAACGTGTTTTTAGCATCAATGACACCATTTTATAAGAAACAGTGTTAATTAATTTAGCTTCAGTTTATTGCTCAACATAACACAATATATCAGTGGGACCAAAACTCTCAATGTAGCTGATATAGTAATGTTTGCATACCTGCCAACTTCAGAAAACTGACATCTGTTAGAAATACACACACACACACACACACACACACACACACATATATATGTATGAGGGATCTATACATCTTTACATACAAATTTATAAACCTAACCTTTCATAAAGAATGGAACAAAGCATAGATAGACCTAACTTACAAATTCATTTAATGGAAGTGAACTAATATTTTCACCAGTAGAATCTCCAACCAAATTTGGGATACTACGTAAACAAGTCTGAATATTCCTATCAACTGGATAAAAAAAAACTAATAACTACAGGATACAATAAAAAATTAATATCATTGCTTCCATTGCAAACCTAACAACATGGTTCTACCTGTACCCTATCGCCCTATTTTAAAGTTTGTCCTTAGCCATTTCGTTAATAATTGCTGTTGTTTTACAGTCCTAGCAGAACCATAACTATTTCTGGGAACATAATATAAAAAAGTAGGCCTATGACCAGCAGCGTTAATTGTGTTAAATTAGAAATGAAGTAAATAACAACGCGGATCTCATAATTTTCGACTGAATATAGCATTTAAAAATTTTTAACTTCTGTGATTTTAAGGACATCTGACAATAAATTTTTATGTTTTGGACCATTAACATGGCAAGAAATACAGTAAACAAAATTTTAGTCTTAATGGTATATGATACAAAATGCAGATTTCACTTTTAAGTAGGCTACGCTTTTATAAGTATTATTATCAGATAACAGTTCACTGACTCACAGATTCATACATGAAAACTATATTGGCAACAGATCTGATTGGTTAACTTAGTTTGCCACTGAGTCAAGCTTCAGCTGCCGTTCTAGTTATCTTACCACCATAGCATATAAACTACGAGGGTTGATCAAATATAAACGAGACTGATTTTTTAAAAAAATTATTGCTTACTTACAAATTATTCTTGATACAACTTATTTTTCTACATAATCTCCCGCACGAGTAACACATTTTTCCCACGGATTGGAAGTTTTTAATTCCATCTTCGTAAAAAAGTTCTCGGCGTTCATTGAGCCATTGGAGCACGAAGGTCTCCACCGCAGAATCGTCTTGAAACGCTGGCCTCCTAGCGCCTCTTTGAGTGGCCCCAAACAGGTGATAGTCGCAGGGTGATAAGTCTGGACTGTATGGGGATGTTCCATTGGTTCCCAGCCAATTTGATCGAGTTTAAGCCTCGTGGCGTTAAGCCGAATGTGGTCGGGCATTATCGTGAAGAAGAATGACGTTTCTCGCCGGTTTAGATTTCCTTTTCCTACGAAAAGACTGTTTTGCGGCCTCTAAAACATCGCAATAATATTGTGCATTTATTGTGCATCGTTGATGGAGGAAATCGACGTGAAATTATATTGATTGTCGAAAAATACAGTGGCCATTACCTTCCCGGTGGTTGGGCGACGATCATGGCTGAGGTTTTCTACTGCTTCCCGTCCTTCGGCGAATTCCTTGTGCCAAGCAAAAACGCGAGCTCTTGACAGGGTCCTGTCCCCGTATTGAGCCGTCAATCTACGAAAGATTTCAGTCGGATTGACCCCTCCTTGGCCAAAAACTTAATAATAATTCTCTGCTCCACGAGCGTGCACTTCACTCTCACTCATTGTATAGTTTTATACTGAAGGGTCCAAACGGAAATGTTGCCCGTCTACGCCCGTCCCAAACCTCCAGTCTGCCTGAAACCCCACCCTTTAGAGTTCAATGTCCAACGGAAAAGTTTTTAGAAAGTCAGTCTCGTTTATATTTGATCAACCCTCGTACACGCCTGTTATTGTAGGCAATACCTGTTACTGATGATTGATGTAAAAATAATTCAAAATATTGTTATATTCTGTTGGTGCCTAGTGTCTGTTTAGTCGCGTATCGTTACAACATTTTTTAAAGTATAACACTGAGATTGGCCAAAAGGTTTATTATTTTTTTGTGTTTAACGTCCGACTATTGTGCACACTTGGGCTAATGCAGACGATTGGATGATTTATAGCGTATGAAAATGCCATGTCCTCGCCGGGAAACGAACCCGGGTCCTCGGGGTGAAAGCCTAGTACGCTATCCACTAGGCCACCGTGGCGGCCTCTCTCCAAAAGGTTTAAAGGAAATT
>CM040182.1:6435104-6600104 GCA_022606455.1 Callitettix versicolor
TTACTGTAATAATATATTTTGCAGGTTGTGGAAGTTGGGATGTCTGTAGTGACTAGCTTAGATATGTAAGTGTTATAACATTGTTATAAGTTATCTAGTTACATAACAGTAACTATTTATTACAAAGTTACTGTAATAATATATTTTGCAGGTTGTGGAAGTTGGTATGTCTGTAGTGACTAGCTTAGATATATGTAAGTATTATAACATTGTTATAAGTTATCTAGTTACATAACAGTAACTATTTATTACAAAGTTACTGTAATAATATATTTTGCAGGTTGTGGAAGTTGGTATGTCTGTAGTGACTAGCTTAGATATATGTAAGTATTATAACATTGTTATAAGTTATCTAGTTACATAACAGTAACTATTTATGACAAAGTTACTGTAATAATATATTTTGCAGGTTGTGGAAGTTGGGATGTCTGTAGTGACTAGCTTAGATATGTAAGTGTTATAACATTGTTATAAGTTATCTAGTTACATAACAGTAACTATTTATTACAAAGTTACTGTAATAATATATTTTGCAGGTTGTGGAAGTTGGGATGTCTGTAGTGACTAGCTTAGATATATGTAAGTATTATAACATTGTTATAAGTTATCTAGTTACATAACAGTAACTATTTATTACAAAGTTACTGTAATAATATATTTTGCAGGTTGTGGAAGTTGGGATGTCTGTAGTGACTAGCTTAGATATATGTAAGTATTATAACATTGTTATAAGTTATCTAGTTACATAACAGTAACTATTTATTACAAAGTTACTGTAATAATATATTTTGCAGGTTGTGGAAGTTGGGATGTCTGTAGTGACTAGCTTAGATATGTAAGTGTTATAACATTGTTATAAGTTATCTAGTTACATAACAGTAACTATTTATTACAAAGTTACTGTAATAATATATTTTGCAGGTTGTGGAAGTTGGTATGTCTGTAGTGACTAGCTTAGATATATGTAAGTGTTATAACATTGTTATAAGTTATCTAGTTACATAACAGTAACTATTTATTACAAAGTTACTGTAATAATATATTTTGCAGGTTGTGGAAGTTGGGATGTCTGTAGTGACTAGCTTAGATATGTAAGTGTTATAACATTGTTATAAGTTATCTAGTTACATAACAGTAACTATTTATTACAAAGTTACTGTAATAATATATTTTGCAGGTTGTGGAAGTTGGGATGTCTGTAGTGACTAGCTTAGATATGTAAGTGTTATAACATTGTTATAAGTTATCTAGTTACATAACAGTAACTATTTATTACAAAGTTACTGTAATAATATATTTTGCAGGTTGTGGAAGTTGGTATGTCTGTAGTGACTAGCTTAGATATGTACAATTCCTTATCAGCCTCGTGCTATAGAACGATCGCACAAGCTTCCTATGCTACTGTTATAGAATAACAAAGAGAGAGGGTGATGAGAGTGTGGAGGAATGCAGCTATCTATGTACCGAGCTCTTGTACTGCTTAAGTAACAAACAAAACTCTCATTCTTGTTATAATCAGTGATTTATACTGTAACATAACCGTGATTATAGTGTTGAAAAATAAAATGAAGCTGTTCTCCATTCTACAACAAGAAAATAAAAATTTCAATAATTCATAAAATCTGACAAACTCACCTTAACCTCAACAGCATAATGTCCTCCAGATTCAATAGTCTCAGTTCCTCTGTACCATGTGATCTTAGGCCTAGGATAGCCAGTGAATGGTATCTTAATGACAACATTTTCACCTTTGTCGAAGTAAGCTGTGTCGCGGAACCGAGGTGGTACATTCAGTTTAGGCGCAGCTGTTGACCAAAATATTTGATTAAAGTACAAGTTGTCAAACACAAGTAAAACTAGATATCCAGTTTTTATGTACAACATATTGGCAATTTAATAATAAAATTATTAGTTATTATTTAACAAGAGCTATTGAATGTATAAATATACAACTAAATATGGCTGAAGAATAAATGCAACTAAAATATCAGTTGATTTTTTGTTGCACCGACATTGTAAATAAGCACAACAAAGCGTACGTGGCTGAAAGCGATCTCAAAATGGTGCACGTTTCTTCTACCGCAGCGCTGCAGCGTAGAGAAATTGAAACGGAACTTACTTCCTGGACGTACCTCGTAATAATATTAATTTACTGTCATACGGTGAATTTGAATAAATATTCATTAACTTCTTAAAAAATTATAAAATAATACTGGAACATTTCAGTATAAGCTGAAGTAATAAGTAAAGTAAAACAGTCAGAAAGTCACTAAAGCTGAAGTGATACACAGTAAAGGTACTGTATTTAGCAAGAAGGAAACCTATAAGATCAAAATCGTCCCTAATATCTATGCATAAACTTGTATTTTTTGTTTTATTTAATAAAATATAATTCATTTTGTTTTTTATTACTTAAATAATAATAAAAGACTTGGATAGTAAACAAATTAAAAAAAAAATAAATATAAAACTGTAGTTTGTTAGTAACGATTCTCTAACTTTAAAAATTTCGTCTTTTAGTTTTGGATAATACATAATAAAATAATTTGTGTTAATATATTTAGTGAATAATTAGTAGATAACTAGTGAATATGTAGGTTATATAAGAGGCCAAAAAGGTACTTACTCATGATGATTAGCTCTGCTCGTGTTGACTTGACTCCACCCTTGTTGGACGCTCTACAGACATATTCATCAGCATCAACACCATAAACGTTATTAATGATGAGTGTGTAAGTGTCTCCTTCAGCAAAGAAGAAGTGGCGAGCACCAGGAGTAATTTCACGAGCTCCCTTGTACCTAGATTTAAACGACACGAGCAAGAATTAAAGCACTGTAAAATGTCTAAGCAAAAGAAAAAACTGCTTGACTGTAAAGATAACTGTAACCACAAAGGAAAGGTATTTGAAAAAAATTGTCACAAGACAAACATAAGTAAATAGTTACAGAACTTACTTATTATTATTTCTGAAAAACTAAAAACTATACTTTTGCTAGTTGATACTAGTGCCAGATTATTAAAATTATTGGATTACTGGAAAGTTTTGCAAAATTAAATAAATATTTTTTTTAAAGAATATAAATTACAAGAAGCTACTATACTTTTAATAAAACAAGTTAAGTGCTTAGAAACTATTATATCTAAGATATTACATACAGAACTGGTGTTTTTAAAATATAGTGAAAATTATTTTTTTAAATTTTAGGTTTTTTTTTTTTTGGTGTTTAACGTCCGACTATTGTGCACACTTGGGCTAATGCAGACGATGGGATGATTTATAGCGTATGAAAATGCCAAGCCCTCGCCGGGAATCGAACCCGGGTCCTCGGGGTGAAAGCCTAGTACGCTATCAACTAGGCCACCGAGTTAACAAAGTAAGTATAAATTAAACAAGTAAACCAATTTGGAAATAATCTGAAAATAAGTACAACATATGTCATGGATTAAAATTGTTAAAAAATCTGCATCACATAACATAAACAAGTTAAAAATGGCTTTATATTTGTGAACAACACTATAAAAAACTGTATTGCACCAAGTTTCATTAAAATTTAACAAATTTTGAAATTCTACTCTTATTTCAAGTTTTTCGTTGAAGAGCTGAAAATAAAAAAAAATAACTTTTTTGTGACCTTCACTATCAGGTCGACATGAGTGTTACCTGATGTCATAGCTGTTGACATGACAAGAATTCTGTTAGTAAGATGAATGTGTGCTTCAATGAAATGCCAATTTATAAAGTAAGGGACATGAGTTGTATGTGTAATGGAGGATTTTTTTCTGGTGAAAAAATGTCAGGTTATTATCACCTTGAGAAAAATATAACTTGAGAAGAATTGAAATATGAAACTTGCTTGAAATATTTTCAGCCGAGGCTGTGTATTTTCATGTGCCAGTGAGAAATTCAGTGGCTACTTAGAGCTCTAAGTAGTAGCTCAGCCACAATTATACACGATTATTCAGTGAATTTTTAACTTTAGTATTAAAGAAGTGTGAAAAAATCTCAATGTTTAAGGTTTTTTCAAATTTCCAAAAAAAAAAAATCATACATGTGTTGATCCTAATTTAGCTTAATTAATAGTAAACTTGCGTTCTCCCATCTTGTCAGAATATGGTGATATCTTTAACTTCTCGGCGATAATAACCGTAAAGGTTTTTCACAGGAAAAAAAATCTTTAAATTATTGCTCCATTGAATTTTATAGTGTGTGATATATTCAAATGAAAACAATTATAAAATTCAGTTTGGTTCTTGTTTACTTGTCAAGTTATTTAAACAAATATTGTTATTGTACGTTAAGTTGACAATTGCACAATGTAATATGTTTACATTACATATTACATACATTGGAGTTATAACTCAAATTATCATGTAATATAATAATAATAAGATTAGAATAATAATTTTACCATGTGATCGTAGGCTTGGGCACACCAGTTATTGTACATTGGAACTGTGCGTTATGGTTCTGGATTGCATTTGCATTTCTCAGTGGTTTTACAATCTCTGGAGGTGTTGCAGCTAGAATAAAAAAAAAAACAAATTTTTTCTCAGATTTAATAAATCAAACCAAAACTTGATTTCAATACGTAATTTTAGAGAATGCTATTCTAATTCTCCAAAACATGGATAATTATTTAACAGTTCTCAGCATTCTTGATGTTCAGAATTATATCATTTATGTTTTCTATGTATATGTGTGCGTTTTACAATGCAATTATCTATTGTGTCAACAGATACTTTATGCCTAATGAAATAATACTTTATATTTTTTGTAGGCTTTCAAATTTGAAAATTAGTACTTATAAAAAGAAAAAAGAAAAACATATCTACGCTCTGTCTGTCACAAAAGTGAGGACTTAAATGTAGACAACCAGTTGTTAATTTCTAAAATATATGTTCAGTTATACATATGGCAATGGCGTATGCATATGTCAGTGGAGTATGCAAGTAAAGTCTAAAGTGAACTGACTCAATTGTATGGAGTAAGTGGTACAATTGTTGTTCCATCTCACAGTCAACAGTGCAATGTGTGATTTGGTTAGCAGAGTTCAATGGATTATATATTTTAAATGAAATATGGATCCTCCAACATCTGGGTCTATTAGTCATTGGTATATGACTTCTAAAAAAGTATGCTATCGAGATTGTGGATTGTATATGTGATGCATTTACAAACAATACCGTAAAGTTAGTTACGTGTGACAATTATAAACTGCAAATTACTCATTCCACTGACCTCCACTATTACTCATAAGGTCGTTATTTGTGAGCGTACAAGTCATGTCTCCATTATAGTAAACCAAATGATAACCACCCAAGTTTTTATTTTAATGGAGACATGAGGCACTGTATCAAAAACAATCCTAATTTTTTTGTTACATTGTTATTTAGTAATGTGGCAACACTTCACATGGACAGAAACACTAAAAGATGATTTAATGAAAATGGGGTAAATTTTGAAATAACTGAAAATGAAAATGGCACAAAGAAAGTCATTGTTTGGTTAGAACTGCATAAAAATGGAGTCATCGGTTCTTTTTCATTGAGCCTCCACTGTTACTGAACAAAAATATTTTATCAGCTAGAGGACTAACAAAGGAACAAGTTCCTCAAATTATTGTAGATTTTCATACTCCAAGAAAATGGCAAGCCATCAAAGTACAATAGAAATGTTGCTATATTTTTTAATAAAACTTTCACTGATGAACTGGATACGGTGGTCTAGCTGTATAGCCAAGTAAATTCCCAAGTACCACTCCTTTGGGATTTTGCTTTAGGTTTTATTAGAAATTGTGTGTATCAAAAATGTTGACAATCTAAAACAGTGTAGAATTTGCTACTCTGATAATGTCATAGCTGTTGTAAAACACCCAGTAAACATTGGCAATCTGCCAAAGTAAGAATAGTGTATACATCACTAACCTGCAATAAAACTTGGGTAAAGTCACTGTTTGTTTAAAAATACTGTATTTCATTGACAGTTAGGTAGATCTTTGTTGAAGTACAATACTAAAATAAAAATATTTCACTTTTTTACCCATTATATTAGTTAACATTTTATGTGAAAATCAAATTTTAAGTTATTGTACCTAGTGTTTTGTCTTTTAACTAAAGAGAAAAAGTTGTGAAGCAAAGATTGTTAAAACAAAATATTTTTTGACATTCATTTTTGCGCTTCAAAACATAAAATTTAAGAATTTTTCCTTATAAATTTTAATTGAAGATTTTTGTAATCTTCATATTCTGTGGTTCTCTAAAACAACTAAATTATTTCTTTTTATAATAGTAACTCTACACTGTTAGTTAATTAAAAATGTTTAAAATAAAAAGTCAAATTTTCTTACCCAATGGATCCTTAATTTTAACAGAACTAGATGCAGAAGATGGTAAACTAAGACCTGCTTCATTCTGGGCAAACACGCGGAACTCATACTGCCTTCCTTCAATTAGATTGCTGATATTAATTTGGGTTGGAACACATATGGCAAGATTAATCCTTTGCCACGCTTCACTACCAACTTCCCGTTTGTCGATCCAGTAGCCTTGAATACGAGATCCTCCGTCTGATGGTGGTTTTTCCCAGCTGAGATTCACAAAATCGCCACCTACTTCTGTAACTACAGGAACTCCAGGAGGTGAAGGCTTATCTGGAAACACAACTGGCTTTAAGTGCCTTAATGAAATGCCTAATATTTTTAAAACTAATCCAAACAATATACAAAAATAAGTTATTCTAATACAATGTAATATATATATATATATATATATATATATATATATATATATATATATATATATATATGGACATTGGAAATAAAGAAATAATTGAAAAATTTAAAAGATATGTTCCTTTTTATGTTGAATGATTTTGATCTGTTGATCTCCTCTTAAAACCTATTATAATAAAATAATAGAATTTGTAACCTATTACAGTAAAATAAGTTTTTTTTCGCTCCTTGTGATAACTCCACAAAATTCATGATTATTACTTTTTTCTACAGACTGTTGCACTTTCAGTTTATTGTGTGATAACTGTTTCAAGAATTAATTACATAAAATACTTACAAACTATTTATCTTTTAATGAAATAAGAAATGTAGGTTTAAAAATTAATAGTGCTAGGGGATGGAATGAAACCCTATTTGCACTAGCTTTAACTTATTCATTAGATATTTTTAAAAGATTTTTTATTGCTAAAGTGTAGGACTGGTACTGCTTTTCATCATAATATATTACACTTTCCAATAGGTTACATAGATTTAAATTTATCTCAAGAAAATCTAGGAAAATTTAAAAAAAAACAAAGTTCTTACCATAAGGAGACTTAGCCTTTACTGGATTTACGCCTTCCAATGGAGGTCCCATACCATTCTCATTCACAGCCATAATTCTGAACAAATATTCGTTTCCTTCAGTTAAACCTTGCACATTGAAATTGGTGTCCTTGCATGAACTGGAAATACATATCCAGTGCGAGCTTGTAATGTCTCGCCTCTCCACAATGTAATGTGTAATTCGTAAACCGCCGTCGTATTTGGGCGGGTTCCATGATAATGAACATGTATGCCTTGTAATGTGAGAAACATCTAGAGGGCCAATTGGAGGTCCAGGAATGCCTAGAAAAATATTTATGAAAAAATATTACAAATGCTTCACCAACCAAGTTTTGTTTGTTGATCTAATAGCCTTATATACAAGATCCTAAGTTTGATAGTTGTTTTTCCAGCTGACATTTAAATAGAGCTGTAAGGCTGAAATTTTGCACAGTTAGATGTTATTTTCAATTAGAATCTAGTCATAAACATTAATTAAAATTCATTTCAATAAATTAATTTTAAGAGATTAAAAATGGCATGTCTTCCCTTAAAGTAAAGCTAGTAATCCATCAGCTTAATTTTATTATTGAGCAGTATGTAACTGGAAGTAAGCAAGTCTGGTTTTTTTTAGTAGTCTAGAAGAGCTTTCTAAATTTTTTTCACTAGTCAACTAAACGCATTGCGGTTACTGACACGGTAGTTAACAACAAATTCCTAGTTGCCCTAATCCATTAGATGGAACTTCAAAACAAGATCTGTTACCACTATCAAAATTTTAGCAATGACATTATAGAGAGTCTGTGAAAAATTATTGTTGAAGGTTAGGTTATGGTTAGTTTTTTTTTTTTTTGTGTTTAACGTCCGACTATTGTGCACACTTGGGCTAATGCCCAAGGATAGGATGATTTATAGCGTATGAAAATGCCAAGCCCTGGCTGGGAATCAAACCCGGGTCCTTGGGGTGAAAGCCCAGTACGCTATCAACTAGGCGGCTTGGGTTATGGTTAGGTTAGGTTGCAAAACGGTGGGACTAAAGGTTTTTTTAATGGATGACAATTTTCTTTTGCCTCACTGTGGTTATTTAATCAGCCAAAGGAAAGGATGATTAAGACAATTAAAACTTTTTTTTTTTAGTGTTTAATGTCAGACTATTGTGCACACTTGGGCTAATGCAGATGATGGGATGATTTATAGCTTATGCAAATGCCAAGCCCTGGCCGGGAATCGAACCCGGGTCCTTGGGGTGAAAGCCTAGTACGCTACCAACTAGGCCACCGAGGCGGCCACAATTAAAACAAGGAAACACGTGTTAGGTCATTGCTTGAATCAGTTTATCACTGTGAAGAGGAGAGTGGACCTTTAGAAAAACGGGAACATTTAACTGATATGTGAAAAATTAGTGCCACTTAAGTTCCTGCTATTATCATGACACAAATTAATGACCGTTTTCTTTGTAATGATTACTTATTCATTACAATTCTGTTTGAACTATTTTACTGTCCAAAACAGCGCATTGCTTTCACCAAAGTTGCTAATATTTTCCCAAAATATTCTTTAGAAGCAATGTTTACCAGCAATGAATGTAACTTAAAAGTGATTGTTTTTCATTAAATTTTACCAAGCAAATGGCTTTGGCATGAAAAAAGAAAAGATTCCTACTGTACACTGAAATCATGTTAGTAACCACCAGTGGGTAGAAGAGACTTGGTTCAACTACAATGAAGATGATACCCCTTTAAAACCCATAAGGAAAAAGCTAGCAAAGCCAAAACCATAAGTAATGTTAAAGATAATTACGCTATTTTTATACTGTGTCTTATGTGTTAACTAGTGAATTAACATAAAAATTTGTACCTGTAATATATACAGTGAATGAACCAGACACACTTCCACTTTGGTTTTTCACTGTTAGCGTATAAGTTCCTGCATCTTCTTTAGTGATCTCTTTGATGAATATGATGATGTACTCATCAAAAACAGTATACTTAATATGTGGTGTTTGTGATACTTCTTCACCATCTTTGCTGAGGAATACATCCATTGGCTGGTCTCCAGAATAAAAGATCTTGATCTTACTGTTGTCACCCTCAGGCAAGTAGAGAGAATCAGGGATTCGGTCAATACGTGGAGGATCTATGACAAAGCGCATTTAAAAACTTCATTGTTCCGATAATTTTTAAGTTTAAAAACTATTTTCATCTATTTCACCATTTAACATTGTTGAAAATGGTACAGCAAAGTAGTGGCGGGTCAGAAAACACCAAACTGTTAAAAAAACTGCTTTTCTATAAACGACAAACAAACTGCTTTTTCAAACGGAAACAAGCAGTTTGATTTGGACTGGTTCGTGATTTGTTAAACAAGAAACAGCTGTTGGGACTTCCCCACCACCCATGTTCTATTCGAACGTTGCCGCAAGAGCTAAAACTATTTTTCTACTCTTTTCCTGCTAAATGCTTTTCTTCAACTGGCTTTTATTTTTTTCCCCTTTATTTCAAAGTTGCTTGTTGCTTGTAGTGAAGTAAGAACTGTTCATCTTACTTGTCAACGTTTATCTCTATTTTGTTGCAAGTTGTTTGGAAGTTTTAAATATAAAATTTGTTGTTCAAACATTTTTTAAACTGTAAAATTAGCCATAATTGTGTTTTACATTAGTTTTTCTTCGTAGTTTACTTTGTGTTTAGAAACTTAAAAATATTTAGTGGACAATTTTGAATGTTTCCTTTTACTTTTTTTATTACTATGTTCTTATTACTATATTGTACTTATTAAGGTTACTTTTTTCAGTGTTGAAAAGTGAAAACCTACTTTCTCCCAAATAAAAATATGACAGTAACATCTCACATTTTGTAAATACATAACCTAATTTTATTTAAACGTATTTTTTATATTTATTATCAATGATCAATATTTTTTAATCAACTAAAAATATTCTAAATTGTTTGCATTTCAGTAAATATGCAAAGGACTATTTAATTTTTAAATAAAAAAAAAATAATTCTTCTATTAGAAATTGATTGCATTTTGTAAATATAAAATGGCTACATATATATTACGTTTTGAGAATGTAATTTAATTATTGCTACACTTATAAGGATTATTTTTTTCTAAATGCTTTACACCCAAAAACAGTTAAAAACATGATGGTAACGGGAATGAAAAAGTAGTCTTAGAAAACTAAACGTATGTTCTTTATGTTTTAACTGCTAATACAACTTCGAGTTTCAGTTTTCTAAACCTGTTTTTTCCAACTGTTTTAAAAAGCAGCTTTTTTCCTCAACAAACAGTTTGTTGACGTTTTGCAAAAATAGCAGAAACGCCCACCCCTACGGCAAAGCATATTAATAACTTTATAACAGATTCAGAGTCCAAATAAGTCACAATGTTCCAAAAAGCGAAAAAGCCTAGTTTGGTAGCTAAAAATGCATTGGTAAAAATTTTAAAGATCTCGAAAATATTAAAACTAGCTTGACAGATTGAAATTGACTGGCCTTAAATTGTATACAATTTAAAATGAAAATAAGTTAATCTTTACACAAAAATGAACGAAACCCAAAAAATTAACCTGAATGTGACTCATTCAAGACTTGTTTTTGCAACATTAAGATACTAAGTTATAGGCAATTTGGTACACTTTTAGTGCCGAAGAGTACCATTTCATAATTTATTCTTGCTGTTTTTAAGCTTTTTATTAATTTTCATTAGTTAATTTAATTAATTAAATTATAAATTAAATTTTTTATACCTGTCTCATTCACTTCTGGGTTAAATAATAGTAACTGAATGCATTTAATAACATTGTTTTGAAAAAACTTTGTTTTCATATTGCCTGTGCTTTAAATTCTAAAAAACGTCCTCTGTTTCATACAGTTCTATGAACTTTACAGTCCCCTTAAGTAATGCTTTAAGAAATGACTCACTGAACTTTTCATTAATTTTTGCTTATTTTAACACTCGCACAGTAAAAAGTTAGAAGACAACCACTCAACTCACTGCAGTCAGCTGACTGTTTTGACACTGTATTTATTTGTTGACGTGATGCAAAAAAGAGGCAAGTGCTGCGTGTGCATACAAGCCAGAGAACTTGCATCATGTCAACACTGCTTTAATAGTGACCGGCTAAACCGGATATTAGAGGTAGTGGGTGTTAACCATAATTTCTCATGTACTTAAAGCTTACTGAATACAAGTTTTGCAAACATAACTTACTTCCAATTTTAACTCTGGCCGTTGTTGTAACAAAGCCAACAGAGTTGTAAGCCTCGCATGTGTAGTCACCGTCATCAGAGTCTGTTACTTCAGAGAAGTGTAACCTAAACACTCCTCCGGCAGTCTCGGTTGTAAATCGAGCACCCATTGTGATTTCTCGTCCATTCTTAAGCCATCTTGCTTTAGGCAATGGTTTTCCAGTTGCTTCGCACTAAAAAGTAGAAAAGAATTTGAATAAAATCTAAATAATATACAGTTAAATGCTTTGGTAGAAATTTCATTGAAAATATTCCAAAATTTAAAATACAATGAAATCTTGACTTTACATTTGTGCCATTTATGTTGCCTTGTGTTTTAAAACAATTTTTAAACAATTTTGTGTTTAAACAAATTTTAAAATTTGTCCCATAATAATAAACAGTACTAATATAATGTCTATTCTATGTACCATATTAATTATTTCCATGATTAGTGAAAATATACTGCAGTAGAGTCTCTCTAATCTTCCACCAATGGGACTGTATTACAACAAAGCTAAAAGTTTTTTCCTTGGTGTTTAACGTCTGACTATTGTGCACACTTGGGCTAATGCAGACGATGGGATGATTTATAGCGTATGAAAAGGAATCGAACCCGGGTCCTCGGGGTGAAAGCCCAGTACAATTTCAACTAGGCCACCGAGGCAGCAAGTATCTGAACTACAAAGTGTCAATAGTTAAACATACATAGTACAGTATATGTTTGAACTTTTATTAAAATGATGGCAAAACTTTAAAATATATTACATTACAGAACTGCATGCAGTAATCCCTCATCAACCTAACCTATCCAGTTCTGTGATTTCACATGCACTAGGGAATCAACAGCTGTTGGCAGTGAGCAACATTTTTTTGCTATTCTAACACTAAAATACTGTACTGTAAAGTAAGTACAAAAAACTAATTTAAAACCAGATTCCTTCAGACAATGAAGGGATAGACAGACTCCATACACATTAACAAGGATCTTTTTAATTCTATACACAATCCGTAAGCAGACACAAATGGTATTTGGTTTACAATTAGCTTATTAGAGAAATCTATGTTGAAATTTCCATTTACTCTCCTCGACACTTTTATTTTTTGTAAACACAACCACTGCCTCTCCTTCCTTTCTAACTGTAGTGTTACAAGTTCATCTAAATTCACTGTATTTACTGTTTATCTTTAAAAAAAAAAAAATGGGCAAAAACGTAGATGTAAAACAAAAATAAGTTAAACCATATTTGGTGTTTTGGGACAGGAAGGGGTTATTGTTGTGCAAATTCATGGATACCGGCACAACAATCAATGCTGATCGTTACTGTGAGAGGTTAAAGAACATTTGCCGCACGATTCAAAACAAGAGGAGAGAAATGCTCATGAAGGGAATTTGTTTCCATCAAGACAACGCTCGTCCGCACACCGCCCGTGTAACAACCAATCTCATCAAACATTTTGGATAGGATACTGTTACACATCCGCCCTACAGCCCGGACTTAGCCCCAAGTGGTTACCATCTCTTCCCTAATTTGAAGAAACACATAGGTGGGATGCATTTCAGTACCGGAGAGGAGCTGAAAGAAAAAGTTTTATGCTACCTTCACGGCGTGGCGGGAGAGTTTTTCGACGCAGGCATACAAAAGATGGTTCATCATATGCAAAAATGCATCGATCTCAACAGTGATTACGTTGAAAAATAGAAAAAAGTGTAAGCTTTCAAAAAATGTATTATTCAATGCAAATAAACATGTTTTTCATTGTGAAAAATTATTGGGAATCTTATTTTACGGACAACCCATGTATAATATAATACATTTTTATATCTGAATCAACAAATTCAACCATTCAGTACAAAAATGTATTCCACGTTTGTTCTCAACTTGTAAAGCTGTTTTACTGATTATATTACTTGGTCTCATTAATTCCTACGGAAATTCAAACTATTTATCTTTGTAACATATTAACAATAGTTTACAAATAAAAATCACATTTTGAACATATAAAAGTACTTTTTAGACAGGAAAAAACATTTCACATGCTTTACACTTTCTTAAACATGAAGTGTAAAATCGAGGTTTCACAAGATTTTGGATTTTAAAAAGCAAATTACACATTTTGTAAATAGATAAAAGCATTGTATAAGCACACACAACTTCAAGTCAGTTTAGTTTGTAATTTTGTTACGTTACCAAAGCGAAATCATCTTTTGCCGGGAAAGAAATGTTAACAATTTTGTAGAAACATAAAAATATCTTTTTAAATAAAATAAACAGTTTGATTCTATAAAAGTTTCATTTCATATCCCTCAATATATTATTATGCTTTCTAGTTAATAAATAAAGGATAGATGGTCAAAGTACCGGCCAGTCTGCTACATCTCTAAACTGTGCACCTTAAGGTTGTGGGTTCAAGATGCAGTTACTCCTGTTGCTCTACCCTTACTGTTAATATTGATCCCTTATCCTCATTAGTCTAACTGCCATAAAGTGTAAATGTTATAAAAAAAAATCACTTAATATATTCTTACAAGCAAAGACTTATACATCACGATAACAAGAAAATAGCTTGCTTATTAGACAACTCTGGCGAGATCCGTCGCTTGAAAAGGACGAAGCCTTTGGAACTTTGCAGTGAGAGTGTATAACTAATCACACATGAACAGAGTGTGTGTTCATCAGGAGTCCATCAGTGGGTGTTACTTCAACAAACAGTGACATTACTATTAAATGTATATTGCTGGATAGGCTTTATTGCCTAGTTGTAATTATGTTAAATAATAAAAAAAAAATAAAAAAAAAAAAACTTAATATATTCTTGTTAAAGAAAATATTCTGTGACGACACATACCTGCAGAGTAAGAAGCCTTCCCAGAGGCACCACTTGGTTGGAGAGAGGTTGAATGAACTCTGGTTTTTCACCTCCTTCGATCTCACACACTTTAACTGGAGTTGTGCACGAGCTTGGCTCACTTTTGCCAATGGAATTAACAGCGAATACACGGAATTCATAGTCACTGTTTTCAGTGAGGTTCAGAGCAGTAAAGGTACAGTCTAGAACGTTATATTCGCTAGCCTTGGACCACAGAGGGCTTCCCACTTCTCTCTTTTCTACAATGTAACCAGTGATTCTGCTACCACCATCTGATACGGGAGGATCCCACTTCAAGTCAACATAATTCTTACCAACTTTTACCACCGTTGGTGTGCCTGGTGGTGATGGAGGCTGTAAAACAAAGATGTGTTAAAGTCATATATCAAACACTAGTACGAAATTCAAACCAACTTACATAAAATCGTAAAAGGGCAATACAAATTGAAGCCCTATTTTAATATTAAGGTAATGGTTTAATTGACAAAAATCCTGTTCAAATACAGTGGGCCCTGGAAAATTCATAGCCGATAAACAAAAAATTTAAATTAGCCTAGAATTAAAATCAGAAAAAATGATGCAAATGTATAAACTGTAATTGAATGACGCTGTATGAGTAACATTTTTGCTTTCTTTCAGTAATAAATTCAAAATATCAAAGCTGTTTGATTGTAAGTAAAAAACATTGGTACTTTGTTTTACTTACAAAGAATAAAAAAAAGTTGCTGCAAGAGTATCTACTTGAACAAAGGAAATTTCCTGAACACCTAGATAAATTTTGTTCTCACTTTTAAATCATCAAAAATACAAATGAATGTCATTGTCGTTACATGGGTGTCCTAAAGATTGTTAAAACTAGCCAAAATCTTGACTATAACATGTCTGAATTGATCAAGGTCAACTGATATTGTTAACATGGCAGTAGAATTTATTTCAAGAAAATTTTGAAAAAGGAAGAAAAGTACTTTATAGCACCTGAAACAGATTATAGTACACATTTTCCACTTTATAGCACCTGAAACAGATTATAGTACACAACATTTTCCACTTTATAGCACCTGAAACAGATTATAGTACACAACATTTTCCACTTTATAGCACCTGAAACAGATTATAGTACACAACATTTTCCATTTTCAACTACATAAAGACAGAATAGTGTTTCTACTTCACAAATCATTAATGAGCCTTATGAATAAAAAGAAATAAAAGCTTAAATTCATAAAATGTGAATCATATCCTTCAATTGATATGAATAAAAATGTCAATAAAAACCTTTTACTTTAGAGTAAAAGCAAATCAATATTTTGTTGTTCCATTGCATTGAAAATTCTTTAGAATAAAATTGACTATCAATTCTAAATGAGAAGCAAATCCTTTAACAATAAAGAATATAGTCAGTAGGAGATTAACCTGTGAAATAAATGGTTATGATGTATTTTCCTTGTTGCCATGGCAGAGTTAGTTCATGTGCAAAGTATTAAACTATCACTTAGTGTTTATTTTAAAAGCTTATATAATTTGAAGAAGAGAATGTGGATTGGGTAACAGTCTTCCAGGCACTAATGCACTCAAGGTAAAGTCTCTCTTTATGACAAAGGATGAATATATTTCTAGGGTTACTATTGCGTTGCGATTTTGTAAATCTACTGTGCCCAAGGATGAAAATATATTTGCGTTATTTAGCTGGTTTTGGACATCAAAAATGTATCAGTAAGGAACTTGGTGTGGAGTAGTCTACAGTGTCAAAAATATTAAAAAATGTTATCACCAACCAGTATTAATGAACAATCAGCTGATTGTATTACATTTTCTACTACACCAACTTCGGTAATAGACATTTCAATTCTTCTACAATGAAATGCATTTCACTATTAGCGATCTGTGAATTGTTTTCTTTACCACTTGATGAACATGACATAACTTTATTGTTGTTAAAACATGTATAAAGTATATGAATCCAACAACCAGTGCCTATTCAGAAAAACTAACCTTAAACAACAAACCTAGTTATTACAAAAATGGATAATAATTTATTTGAATCAGCTTATTCTCATGTGTGTAGCCCTACATGAATGTTTTTTGTTATTCATTTTACTTATAGTCTGAAGGATTTACTTGTAAGAAACAGATATAATCATTATTATTATTCATGTGGAATAAAAGAAATGTTTTTGCTTCTACATGTTATCTGAAACCTTTCATTTCCACATTTTCCTTGTAGCATTTCCTTTGGTTTTATTCATACAGCTTATTAGAACCAAAAATTTTTTTTACATTATTATATTTATCTTTTGTCAATTGATGATTAAACTTTGCATATCACTCAAAGGCACAATGTGTTCACTATATACGGTACACATTTTAGGCCAAGATCTTAGTAATTAAAAAAAATGAACAATTTTTTCAAACTATAACGTTTGTAACGTTTTTTGTAAACTCTTGTGTAAGTAATGAGAGTCTTACAAAAAGCTTATGTTTGTCAAACAAAAATAATACTATATAAAAATAAGAAATTAGTAGAAGAATAATTATGAATTAAAGCAGTTAAAGGTTATTAACACTAAAATATTTACAAAGGAATTAAAGAAAATGTTTTGAAATTATTTTCTCACTCAAATTTTCAAGGTCAAAATGGTTGATTTATATCTTTATTACTTACTGATCTACTAGACTTACTAAACACAATCAAATATAACCTATAACAGCCGATAAAACTAACCATGTATTAAAACGAAATCAAATAATTTTGATTTGATGGTCTTCAATTAATTTTATCTATGCTTGCACTCGAGAATTGATCTGTACATTGATTTTTACATACTATAACTTACGTGTAGTGAAATAATCTTCCTTGGCCAATTGATAAAAAAAAAATAGCAGTAATATTACTTTTTCATTTTTTATGATTTTTCCCTTAATACCTAGGGCAACTGGATGTTGGAATTCTCGTATATTTTCAAATGTCCGGTAAAACAGGCATAATGAAAATATTCATTGATAATATTTTACAATATTGATAATATTCAAGTTAGCGATATACAGTACAGAGTAAGAAATAGTAGCAAAACTCTTTGTCAGCTATGCAACTCTCAAAGAATTCACCAGGCTCTGTCAGCTTCCACCCGAACTGTTCACCCTTTATTTAAGGTAGGCCTAGCCTTCCCCTCTGCCACAGACAGGCAAACTTTAATTGAATTTCACAAACAAATCAATGACTGATAAAAGATTCAAACCCACTTATGTCTAACACACCATAGTAGTGAAAGCACCTTAGATGGCTTGGGCATTTGATCAATCTGATATTTTGGCACTAACAAATATTGCAACCATTAATCGTAAGCCATTAGCAATTGTATTATTAATGTATGATGTTAAAAAACGTATTGTTTAATACTTAATGGTTTTGTAAAAACATTGTGAGAGCCTAAGAATGACGAGATAACAGTCTAAGAGATAATCATATAAAAAAACTGGGACTTAGGGATTCAAAAAGCTAAAGGGATAAAAACTTAATAATATGTAAATAAGAACTGAACAAGCTATTTTCTAATTCATACCTTGGCTTTGCCTTTAAGTTTAAAGTGTTGTGATGGTGGTGATGGTTTACTGAACCCAGCTGCATTTTTAGCCCTGACTCGGAACTCGTAGTCGTGACCGTGCAACAAGCTATGCACTATGTAATTAGGTTCCTTAACCAAATAATCATTTGCGGTTCTCCATTGAGTGTCTTCAGCCACATCTCTAATAACACAATAAATACCATATTAACAGAAATGATAAACATTGCAGCATTAACTTCCTCATCAATTTACATAAACAATAGATTCATTAATTAGTTAACTTCCATACCCCGGTTTAAATACTTTACAGTGCAGGCCTACCATTTAGAAATAATTTCTGCATACAGCTATTTTACTGATAGTATGAAGGAAGAAAAACTCCGATGAACAGCCCTTTAAAAAAAACCTAATTTCACTAATGTAATCTGCATAAAATTCTACATAAATTAGCTTTCTTTTTAAAGATTTTGATACGGTCATTCAAAAATTATGTTAAGTCAATAGTTTTTTTATATCTTTTCGGTTTTTTTACAATTTGCATTTACAATCACAATCACTGTAAAATTTGACAGAGGTTATGAGTTTAGACTATCTGAGAGGCAAGCCACAAAAGACTATACATTTTTCCACTCCTGTTTTGTAGGATGTTTTAACAAGCAACCCTGTCCTCTGGTATGAAACGGGCTGTAAATATTTATTTGTCTGAACTATGCTAAATTATTTTTAAACTAAATACAGTAGTCTTAATTAACCATAATTCTCAGGACTGTTGGGGTTATGGATGACAGGAGATGGATAACAGAATTAGACGATCAGCAATTGATAAAAATAATATACTATACTTTGTTTATAGCACAGAAAAGTTTATTATTATTATTATTATTTTGGAAAATGTAGTAAAACTCTTACTACATTATATATATATATATATATATATATATATATATATATATATATATATATATATATAGGTCTTTAATACAGTCAATTATTTCCTAACCATTTGACAAATATTCACATAACATATGCGAGAGCACCGCACAGGCCACTTAGAGTAATCATGTTGACTGACTTAAACACTGAATGGTATTATCATAAATAGCTTGACAGTGTTTGAAGTGTTTCTATTTCATTTCACTAGATGATAGGATCATTTACTTTTCAATTATCGATGTTTGCTTAGGGTAGCAATTAGTGTCAGCTGTTGTCACCTGTACTATAAATAAAACATGTCCAATTACAGTGTTTTAAATGATTGGGATTATGACCTATTCTTCCTGTCAGTGGTCTATCAACTCATCTCATAAAGGCTACCGCGGTTTCGAAAATCTATAATTTCATCTTCAGGCTAAACAAAATGTTAAATCCCTTTGTCGAGGTCGTCACAAAGTCAAACAAAACATTAAAACATACATCACTAACACTAAGCACAATTAAACATTTAAAATATTCATTTGTTTGACTTTGTGACGACCTCGATAGAGGGATTTAACATTTTTTATGGCCTGAAGATGAAACTATAGAGTTTCGAAACCGCGGTAGTCTTTATGAGGTGAGTTGATAGACCACTGACGGGAAGAATATGTCATAATCATAATCATTTGAATATGTGGTCCGGTGGCTATGTTACAATACAGTGTTTTGTTTTGTCTAGAAGGTTAGTTTTATCACAAATTATTTACGATGGACTGTTTAAAAATGTCAGATAAAAGGATTAACCTGATGATTAATAGAAACTGATGGTTAAAAGGGTGACGGTTAATCGAGACTCTACTGTACTGTACAATACGTCAAAATTAAAATTTATTGGAATCCATGTTTATAGCATTTGGAGAAATGTTGTAATTGGCATGAATGCAGGACGAATGTAAACAAAGAGTTAAATCAACTGTAATAAATTACTACTATAAAACATAAAAAAAGATGAGTGTGAATGCAGTGCCAGGATAACCATCAAGGTGGATTTAAAATAAAGACATTTGTCCTTGCAATAATAATAATAATCGAGACCTGCTAAACAGTATCCGACCTTTGGCGGGAAAAAATATATTGCTTATATTTTGATGCTGGCTCGCACACAACTTTAAAGTACCATTCCACACTTAGCACACTGACCACTCCACTGCTGAAAACACTTTTGGAAGGCTTCTTTTGGAATGGTGTGCATCTCTGATGTCATGTCCTGTATTATCTCGTCTTTATTTCCAAAATGGACACACACATGACTCATCTCCAGTTATTACAGTATCAGTATTACAGTCACTCAGGATCAGTGTTTGCTATATCCTGGAAGTTCTGTGCACTGAACGTTTTAAGTACCACAAAAGGTACTGTGCCGTCCTAGCATAACTACTCTGCACTGGAAAAGTTAAGGTCGGATACTTCAAAGACTGGCCTTATATTTATTTCTATTTTTTTTTTCCGGCGAAAAACCGTTCAGGTTATCATCGCCGTCACGAAAAATGAAAGTATATAAAAAAAATTGAACAAAATTTTACTTAAGAAAAAAATAACAACAAATTTCTAAACATTCGTACTAACCTGAATTCAACTTTGTATCCTTGAATCTTAGCTCCGCCATCACTTCTTGAGCGTTCCCACATTAGTGATGCGTTGCTTGTGTCCCAGTCTACTATTTGCGGTTGACCAGGAGCATCTGGTACAGTGAATGGGAATTTGGCTGTTACAGGAGTGTCTGTTTCAATTGGCTCCGAGATACCGTACTGGTTCTCAGCGCGTACTCTGAAGTGGTATTTCTTATTGGGCTCAAGACCAATTACATCGTATGTACAGTTACGGACAAAACTGCTTACTTTCATCCAAATCTATAACAGAATACATTTTAGTAATATAATTAAAAAAATTAACACTTTTTAGACACACAACTAAATATAATTTTAGTCACCAAACTAATAAAATGAAATTTAAAATAACAATATTTTGAAGTTTTTACAAATTTTGACACCATCTGTACAATAAACTTGTCAGGTTATATTTTAAATCACTGCCTCGTTGGCCTAGTTGATAGCTTACAGGGCTTTCATCTCGAGGACCCGGGTTCGATTCCCGACCAGGGCTAGACATTTTCATACACTATAAATCATCCCATCGTCTGCATTAGTCCAAGTGTGCACAATAGTCAAATGTTAAAAAAAAATATTAAATCTATAATTTTTTGTTTTATATATATATATATATATATATATATATATATATATATATATAATATTTTCAGAACTATTCTATTTATTTATCACAGATATACATAACCACAAATTTTACTTATACACTATGACTTTTAATTTTTTTGGTGTTTAACGTCCGATTATTGTGCACACTTGGGTTAATGTAGACGATGGGATGATTTATAGCGTATGAAAATGCCAAGCCCTGGCTGGGAATCGAACCCGGGTCCTCGGGGTGAAAGCCCAGTACGCTATCAACTAGGCCACCGAGGCGGCTATATGACTTTTAAATGCCTTCCTCTACTTTAGCTATACTTCTATGGATCCATAACATCACTAATCATTCTTGAGTAGTCAATACATACTTTAGACAAAATCTGATATTTTTGGTTACCACATTGGATCCACAGTTAAAGGCAGCTGATGCAATTGTTGCAGTATTGCACAACAACCAGCTTTTTTAAACTGCTTTAAATTTTATTATTTTGTTTACAAATAAATATGTATGTAAATAGATTTTTATATGAAGAATGCACTATATTTATCACAAAAAGTTACATCTTAATAATATTAATATGGAAATTAAAAGAATCAAAAATAGTGTAAAACAGTAAGGAGGGTTCTTGTGCAGCACTTGAAAAATCTAAAATGTGTTTTTCAATGTCCACAGTAATGTACGCTAGTTGTTGCTCTACCATTGCAAACAGTAGTCCAGTTTGTAAATGCAATTACCAGAACAGCAGTGTAAATTTGAACGAATGTATGACATACACATTCATGTGATACATAAATGCATGTTAGGTTAAGTTAATTGGGTGAATACTATTTTTTTTTTTTTAGGTTAAGCATGAGTTCCAGTTTCTGTTGAAGTAATTTCAAACTTCAGTATCTTGGCTTAAAATAGCCCAGGCTTATGAGCCATCTTAGAATCATTTTAAAGGGAAATAATGGAAGTTTGTATCAATGTTTGCAGCTAACACAGATCTGCTTGTAACTGGATGTTGTAAACACATTTTAAATCCACGATTTATGATTTTTTTTGTTTTATTTTAAAATTAAAATTACTTTACTATACAAAAGTGGTGTATCCACAAAAATAACACTAGCAGTCCACTGGTTAGTGAATTACTAAAACTCATTGAAGGCATCAATCTACTACACTGGAATCCAAGAGGCTTAGTTGCACAATAGGCCTTTTGACTGCACAAGAGCAATCAAACCCTATAATCTCAACAAGTAAATCAAATTCCATAAACTGTTTTCAAAAATCCATATTAGTTCTAATATTTTTAGTTTTTTAATATCTAATTTAAGTATAAATTCTGAGTGTTTCTAGTATCTCATATATTTATTCAGAAATCACTTCCGAACTGCAAATTGTTTTAAAAATCTGTATTCTTTCTCATAATATCAGTAGCTTTTGAATATCAAATGGTAGAAAAAGTAGGGAGTGACATTTAAAACCCACCCTGCGTAATACTTCTCGTGCTTCCTGAAAACATATTTCTTACATTAAAAAAAAAAAACTAAAAACTTACACCAGATGAAACTTCCATTTTCTCAACAACATAGTTTGTGATCGGTGAGCCACCATCATCAAGCGGTGGCTTCCAGGATAAGCAACAGGTTTCAGGAGTGATGTCAGTCACATCAAGTGGGCCTTGCGGAGGCAATGGTTTGTCTATAAATATTAAAAAATACAATTAGAAAATAGCTACACTTAGTAATATCTTATTTAGTCACCCACATCTTTTTATTTATTTCATAACATGAATATTCAATGTGAACTTTATAAAATATAAATTTAGGTAATGTATGAGTAACTATGAATATTTTGTTTAAAAATATTTCACAATATCTAATTATGATTTGCTAGCCTCAAATTATTGTCTACCGAGTGCTTGGTGATCAATGTGGCTAAAGCACCAGTCTGCTGCGTCTCTGAACTGTACACCTCAAGGTTGTGGGTTCGAGACGCAATTACTCTCATTGCTTGTTGTTTTACCATTAACGTTAATACCCTTGTCTTCATTTGACTAACCAGCATAAACTATACAAATTTAAAAAAAATGTCTAATATACTTCAGTTAATAGACAATTCATATATTAAGGAAGTTACTAACATTAGGTACTTAACAATTTTCCTACTGACTCTGGTAAAAAAAATAAAATAAATATATAAAATGAAACATAATGAATCTATCCAAAAAAATGATCAATTAGGAAATAAGTATACAGTGAAACTTGGTTATAACAAGCTCATTTATAAGGAGAACTCGGTAATAACGAGCAAAATACTGTAATTTGTTTGGTTTTGTATTTTTGTAATGATAAATTAAATTGCTTTTAGCGAGGTAAGAACGCATCCTAGACATGGTGGTTATAATGAGCATTTTCATTTTTTTAAACTATACAAAGCAAACACATTAAATATAAAAACCAAATACGGTTTACATTGGGGTGAATTTTCATTTATGAAACTTTAAATATGGACTATGATTCATATACAGTTCTAAAGCGGGAACAAAAGATTTGTAAAAACAACTAGTTTCACTGTTACACAGGCTGACAAAGAAGAATTGTGAGGAAATTATGAACCCATTTGAAAAAAATCACATAGGTTTCATTCATTATATGCTAACAATTTTTCATTGAAAACAAAACTTATTAATGCTTAAGTTTATATCACATTTATACTTTACTTTCTGCGTATAATCCAAACACATAAATATTTTATGAAGTCGTGAAAAAGTACACATTTTATTATTATTAAAAAGTAATTGTAAAATAAATTTATTGCAAAAATTTTAAGAACACAAGTGGAGAATTTCTTACAGTTAGGTTGTAGTGTTAGTGGTTATTAAATTTCTGAGTACAGTTTTTTAATGTTTTCCCTGTGAACGAGAGCACTCATTCTCATTAAAATGAAGTCACAAGCCAAAGTATGACAATAGACTTTCTGAAAGACCTTTTCTGACTTAGATAAGGTTCTTGTGATAATTTTCTGTAGATATCTATAGTTGAAAGTTTTGCAGATATCTACAGTTGAAAGTTTTGCAGATATCTATAGCTGAAAGTTTTGCAGATATCTATAGTTGAAAGTTTTGCAGATATCTATAGTTGAAAGTGTTACAGATATCTATAGCTGAAAGTTTTGCAGATATCTACAGTTGAAAGTTTTGCAGATATCTATAGCTGAAAGTATTGCAGATATCTATAGTTGAAAGTGTTACAGATATCTATAGCTGAAAGTTTTGCAGATATCTACAGTTGAAAGTTTTCAAGGCTTGCTTAGTAACAACGCACGGTTGAAACAATAAGAAATTTCTGCAATATTATTACTATCTGTTAGACCTTCCGTTCAAAGATCAGGCAATGTTTACAAATTGACAATCACAATTTTCCTGAACTAATATTCAGAAAACACGTTTTGCATGTGTACTTATTAACACTTGTGTTTTTAACATTTATTGTTATAAATTCTTTCTTTTTTATACTTAAAAAAGAGGGTTTGACTGTCCCACTTTATATATTTGATTAAATTGAAAAGAAAAGTCAGTCGGTATTTTGAAGAGTCACCACACTTACCAACTACAAGAACTTTACAAGAAGCGGTATCAGATCCAATTGTGTTGAACAACTGAATGGTATAAGAGCCTGAGTCGGTTGCTCTCTTTGCACACTTGTTGCGGAATACTGTTTGATTTTCAGAGGTTTCAAACTTGATCCTAAAGTCAGGAATGACTTCTTCCGCATTAATCGTCCATACAGGTTTAGGAGTTGGATTGCCGACAAATGGTACAGTGATTGTAAACTCTTCCCCTGCGATGACAGTCATATCGCGAATACTTAGATCACTGGTGATCTTAGGAGCACCTGTCACAAGATATAAATAAACATTTAATTTATGTTCAGCAATAAAATAATAATTACAGAGAATACAAACCAAAATGAAATAATAGTAAGCTTAAATTGCTTAACATGAAGTATAATAATAAAATTTCTTGTGATTTTTTTTTGTTGACAAATATTTTTTAAATACATTATTTTATTTACAGTAAATGAATAATGTAAATGAATAACTATATGAAAAAACTGTACTAAAATTAGGCTAACAGAAATTTAACTTTATTTGATTATACTTTTTAAAAATAAAAATTAAATAATCCAGGAAGGAAATAATCAAATGGTGGTTCAACTGGGGAAAAAATTAGAATAAAAAAATTGTATCTTATAACAAAATCAATATTATAGTTTGAGAGTGGCTTTCTTTGCACACTTGTTTTGCTACGTTATAAAAAAAAAACTTGAAAGATGGTTGACAAGGAAGCAGGAAGAATAAGATTATATATAGCCAATATGAATGACTGTAAGTTTGTATGGGATCGCACCATAACTATTCTCTTAGCATTTCTGTAGGACATTGCTTTGTATTTCTATAAAAATGATATGAAATTCTGTACAACCTAGGACAGAGGGAGGATGTAAATGGAATAATTCTGAACAAGGACTGTGACTAAAAGGTATATTAACATATTAATTAGTCTATTTAAAGTACAGCTGGAGAAAGCTAATTAAATAAAAGTTGAATAAACTTTCTGTTTTTCAATACGATAACTAATGCACCATTCATACAAATAACTAATGATATCCATTTGTAATTTTTTTACATATTTCTACAGATTTTTGTATGTTTTGGTGAGCTACTAAATAATATTAGTGCAGAATAAGTATACAATTTAAAAATTTGATTTTGGTAAACCAATATTTATGTTTTAACTTGATTTACTATTTGGTAGTCACAAGTAACTGTTTTCAATATTGAAATATACAGTTTTAATTCCTAACAACATGTTTAAAAAGTCAGAAAAACAAGGGAAGGTGAAAAACATACTGTATTTCCACGCATACATGTTGGTTTAGTTAGATAAAGCTAGTCTTGATAACCTAACCAAACTAAAATGGACACACATAAGTTTTCAATTAATTTTCTCTTGCTAAAAACAGATTAACACATTAAGAAATCAGAAAAATTAAAATGTGGAAAATTTACTTCATTTCAATGCATATTATGTTAGTTAACTAATATGATATGCACGGGAAATAAAGTAACTTTTTTTCATTACTTTTTAAACAAATTAATCTGTTGTTAGCAAGTGAAAATGAATTCAAACTATGTGATCTACAAATTGATGTTTTTGGTTGCTAGTGGGACACTGTATCATAACTTGCATTTCACACCATGTTGATTCATTACTGTGTGACAAGATTTTCTCCTCATAACTTTTCTTTCAATATCTTGTTGATCCGAATCTTTAAATACATCAATCTGTTGTTAGCAAGTGAAAATGAATTCAAACTAGGAGATCTACAAATTGATGTTTTTGGTTGCTAGTGGGACTCTGTATCATAACTTGCATTTCACACCATGTTGATTCATTACTGTGTGACAAGATTTTCTCCTCATAACTTTTCTTTCACTATCTTGTTGATCCAAATCTTTAAATACATCAATCTGTTGTTAGCAAGTGAAAATGAATTCAAACTAAGTGATCTACAAATTGATGTTTTTGGTTGTTAGTGGGACTCTGTATCATAACTTGCATTTCACACCATGTTGATTCATTACTGTGTGACAAGATTTTCTCCTCATAAATTTTCTTTCACTATCTTGTTGATCCGAATCTTTAAATACATCAATCTGTTGTTAGCAAGTGAAAATGAATTCAAACTAGGAGATCTACAAATTGATGTTTTTGGTTGCTAGTGGGACTCTGTATCATAACTTGCATTTCACACCATGTTGATTCATTACTGTGTGACAAGATTTTCTCCTCATAACTTTTCTTTCACTATCTTGTTGATCCAAATCTTTAAATACATCAATCTGTTGTTAGCAAGTGAAAATGAATTCAAACTAAGTGATCTACAAATTGATGTTTTTGGTTGCTAGTGGGACACTGTATCATAACTTGCATTTCACACCATGTTGATTCATTACTGTGTGACAAGATTTTCTCCCCATAAATTTTCTTTCACTATCTTGTTGATCCATATCTTTAAATACATCAATCTGTTGTTAGCAAGTGAAAATGAATTCAAACTAAGTGATCTACAAATTGATGTTTTTGGTTGCTAGTGGGACACCGTATCATAACTTGCATTTCACACCATGTTGATTCATTACTGTGTGACAAGATTTTCTCCCCATAAATTTTCTTTCACTATCTTGTTGATCCGAATCTTTAAATACATCAATCTGTTGTTAGCAAGTGAAAATGAATTCAAACTAGGTGATCAACAAATTGATGTTTTTGGTTGCTAGTGGGACACCGTATCATAACTTGCATTTCACACCGTGTTGATTCATTACTGTGTGACAAGATTTTCTCCCCATAAATTTTCTTTCACTATCTTGTTGATCCGAATCTTTAAATACATCAATCTGTTGTTAGCAAGTGAAAATGAATTCAAACTAAGTGATCTACAAATTGATGTTTTTGGTTGCTAGTGGGACACCGTATCATAACTTGCATTTCACACCATGTTGATTCATTACTGTGTGACAAGATTTTCTCCCCATAAATTTTCTTTCACTATCTTGTTGATCCGAATCTTTAAATACATCAATCTGTTGTTAGCAAGTGAAAATGAATTCAAACTAAGTGATCTACAAATTGATGTTTTTGGTTGCTAGTGGGACACCGTATCATAACTTGCATTTCACACCATGTTGATTCATTACTGTGTGACAAGATTTTCTCCCCATAAATTTTCTTTCACTATCTTGTTGATCCGAATCTTTAAATACATCAATCTGTTGTTAGCAAGTGAAAATGAATTCAAACTAGGTGATCTACAAATTGATGTTTTTGGTTGCTAGTGGGACACACGTATCATAACTTGCATTTCACACCGTGTTGATTCATTACTGTGTGACAAGATTTTCTCCCCATAAATTTTCTTTCACTATCTTGTTGATCCGAATCTTTAAATACATCAATCTGTTGTTAGCAAGTGAAAATGAATTCAAACTAAGTGATCTACAAATTGATGTTTTTGGTTGCTAGTGGGACACCGTATCATAACTTGCATTTCACACCATGTTGATTCATTACTGTGTGACAAGATTTTCTCCCCATAAATTTTCTTTCACTATCTTGTTGATCCGAATCTTTAAATACATCAATCTGTTGTTAGCAAGTGAAAATGAATTCAAACTAAGTGATCTACAAATTGATGTTTTTGGTTGCTAGTGGGACACCGTATCATAACTTGCATTTCACACCATGTTGATTCATTACTGTGTGACAAGATTTTCTCCCCATAAATTTTCTTTCACTATCTTGTTGATCCGAATCTTTAAATACATCAATCTGTTGTAAGCAGACAAAAATACACCTCAATACAGAAAAAAACTGTCTCATGACTACCAAACTGTAAACCATTCCTTTACTTAATGTTTCCCCCATACTATAATACTTAATACCCATACTTAATACTTCTAAAAACCATAAATATAATAAAAATTTAAAAAGAAAGAGTTTAGCTGAAGAGTCTACTTACATGGTGGAGATCTGCACCAAATACCATCAGAGGAAGAACTATAAGGTCCTTGTCCAGCAGCATTAACTGCAGCTACTCTGAATTCATACTCATGGTTTTCTATCAAGCTTGGACACCTGCCAATAAAAAATCTTTGTTGAGAAAATTGAATGTGTATTAGAATAAAAACTATTAAAATCACATAATTTAAATGCACACAAAAAAGGGTCCCCAAGCTGATAACTGACATTTCAATGTGTACAGTACAGCCTCGTTTGTCTGGAAACTTGCCACTCCGACATCTGTTATAGTTACATGCAACAATTTTTAAATGAGTGTGACTCATGATGAGTAACTTTATGCTTATTTCATGCTTGGTGTTGTCCTCAAGTATTTGAATAATTTTTTTCAGGCTTTTAGCTCTCGGACAATTGATAGTTGTTGTCTCTGCATTAGTTCAATGCATTGATATAAATAGTATACTGTATATCGATAGCTGACTGTGATGAGTGCAAATTGTTAGCCTCAGTCAATAACGGAGAGTCATGTCAAGAGTTGAATAAAAACTGTAGACCCAAAGCATAACTTAATCTGTCAAGTGAGATATTATAAACAAATATTATGAGAACTTTGCACACTAAAATCCTATACCTATATTTGGAAAGAAAAGAGGACATTTGTGGTTGGCTTTACATACGAATAAGTGTCAAGAAGAAGTATTGTTAATGTTCAAATAGAAATGTCAGGACAAAATTTCTTTAACAAGTCAGCTAATTATAAGCACAAGAGCATTTAAATGTCTGGGTTACACATTGTCTATACAAGTAAGACATTCCTTATTTACGTTTATGGAGCTTGTATTTTTGCTTCCATACTGTAGTTTGTTGTTAGAATTAGGAAACAAAATTTTAGATTGGCAAAGGATTACTGTATACAGTACTGTAATGTATGTATTATATTTTGTAATTTTGCCTTCATTTTCATTAAAGGTCATGCATAGTACTGTACAATGTATGTTTTTCCATTGATCTCTGTAGTCCGGACACTCACTGTAATACAACAAGTGTCTGATCCATAAGTGTTTATACGTATAATATTAAAAAAGTATATGTTTATAAATTTTCTGCTATAACCCTTTGGCTGCTGGCCTATTTTAACCAAAAAGTACATATGTAACTATATACTTAAATATATTTATTATTTATCATTTTAAAAACACAAAAAAATCTCTCTTATTATAGATATTGTGTAGGACTTGTTGATATAGTAATTTTTTGTTTCTTTCAAATTTTAATTTAAAAAAATAAGCTTTTATCATTGAAGAAATAAATTTAAAAACATTAAGTAAATCACTATATTTTATTGAATATACTAATTTAACTAGTATAGTTTTATTCTCTGGTGAATACTGAACATTTTCATGTATCATAACATTTAACAAAATTAGGTTACCATCAACGCCAAACCAAACACATCACAATTGCCAGCCATTTTACTACCTAGTAAACAAAACTTGAAGGGCAAGGTTATGTTACAGCTCTTAAAAATTAATTTCTGCAACTCAGAAAAATATGAAGTGGCAGAAAAGTGAACTTAAAAGGTGAGTTAATTGAAAAATGTGACTTATATGCTATCTATTGGATTTATTTTCAACTATTACAAACTAAAGATCAATGATAGATTGTTGTTCAGCATTTTTTCCTAGTAAAAATGTTGTTTGTGTTAATAGCAATGATGGTAGATTATAGCATAGCAGCTAAAGAGTTAGTACAAATATTAGTACAATAGGGAATCGATTTATAATGCTTCCGGATAAATAAAATTTCAGCTACACAAGAAAACTATAAAAAAGTTATTTTTGGTTAGGCCTGAGATATCAAATACGCTTTATGTCTGATGTAGGCCTAGCAAAATTTAACATGTAAATATATGAGTGAAAACAAAGACGAAACACAACAAAGTTGTACATTTACAATATCTGTACTATAAAATAGCTCACAACATGAAAGTTAAATGTACTGTTTTTAAACTGTTTCTATTAAAAATAAACAAAAAATCCTGCTTTATAAACAAGTCTGACGACACTGATCTTTAAGGTCACACAGCACCATTATTTATTTATTTTTTATCATAAAACAAAACTGTCACTACTTCCTGTTTTATTTTGGCATTTGATTCATTGTTGAGACATACATTTTGGCAATGCAATAATAGCAATATCGATCAGTGATGCCTGTTAAACAAATTCCTTTATTATTTTGAAATATTACCGTTATAAAAATCATTTCAGATAATCCAGAACTTCAGATAAATGTGATTCGGAAAATCACATTCCTGGTGTACTGTTTTTAATTTATATGTCAAGAACATGACTGTTAATTACTGTAAATAAATAAAAGTAAGTTGTTTATTCTTATTCTTAACTAGAGTATAGATATAGTTTTTGAAGATGGAGGTTCTCTGAAACGCGTTAACAAAAGTAGAATTGACGAAGCTAGGGAAGGCAGATCGTTATACTCAATAGTGTGACAATTATCCTACGAGAAAAGAAGAATATATAAAGAATTTCAATGTAGTCAGCCGAGAGATGTTAGTGAAAACACTTGAATTTAGTTTTAGGAAGTTATATAAGACGATAGCCAACATATAGTTTCACAAAACAATGTATTATAAATAATGTGATTCCTTCATATGCAAGAATCAAGAATAGAACAAATAGTTTTGCTGCAAAATACACAATCCAGAAGGCGGAAAAAGATTGGATAAAGATGGAAATAAAAACATTATACAGCAAAAAGAGCGATATTAATAACAAAATAATAAAATTACATCTAATATTAAATGAAATAGTGTTGGGGGAAATTGCAATGGAGATAATAGGGTGTATTAAGAACAAAATGAACAAAGAAGCTAAAAGTAATAGTATAGATATAGTTTTTGAAGATGGAGGTTCTCCGAAACGCATCAACAAAAGTAGAATTGATGAAGCTAGGGAAGGCAGATTAATATACTCAACATAGTAAGTTGTTTATTTTGACGAACACATACTTGCAAGTAAGATCAGGTATATGAGCTTGTACAGCCTTAGTCCATTTATCTTCACTCATTAGTCTCTTCTCAATGACATATCCTGTGATAGGAGAACCACCATCATGGCGAGGCTTAGTCCAGCCAATTGTGATGGAATCCTCAGACGAATCTATACCACGAGGAGCTCCAGGAGCACCAGGAGGATCTGAAAAAAGATACTTTAGAGTTACTGCATTCAAATATTATTTAAAAAAAGATAAGTTAAATCTTTAGTGTTGTGGCTAACAATGTCACCCTAACTGCGAGGTCCTAAATTTGATCCTTGAGCAGGTTTCAGAGTTCACTCAGTATTTCAAGCCAAAACTGATAATCTACAATAATGATCCTGATTGAAAAGGCTAGAATAATGGTAGGCAATTTTTAAGAGCTACCATCACCAAACCAAACAACCACATAGAGAATCAAGGTCCTAAATGGGCTGTAGTACTAAGAGTTAAAAAAAAATCAATTTAAAACATGAATAAATTTATTGTTTTTACTGAATCATAAACTAAAGAAATAAATGTTTAGAAATCTCGGTGTGACTTTATAAATTATGTATTATTTGTAATGGTCAGTTGTTTGAATAGCCTAAATGATTAATTTTAATCTCAGGTTGTGTTCTCTAGCCACTAATAGTCATTTTACCACTTTTAACAGTAAAGCGTAACCACTTCTTTGTATTCATAATAATACTTTTTTGTTTTTAGTTAGTGATATTAATTTACTGTTATTTTTAAATTTAAGTTCCGTACATAAACTGCACAGTTTAGCAGTCATTTTTAAAATTTATTTAAACAATTAACATAATTTTTAAAATTTCTAATTTTTCAAGAATTTTTAAGGCAGTAGTTCTACTATAATAAATTTAGTAACTAACAAAAGTTATTAGATAATGAGAGAGATACATATAAAGTTATTTAAACCAAACACACTCTGCAAATATGAGTAGATCTACAGCAATAGTCTTGGTTTTCAGATATGACTGTAATTAAAAAAAATAAATGTACCTATTTTTTAAAAATTATTACAAATTTAAAACTATATTAATAATTTTATCATTTTTATTCTTACCAAATGGATGTCTGGCTTTTATTGGGTCTGTAGTCATGGCAGGTTCTGATACACCATACTGGTTTTCTGCCATTACTCTAAATTGATAAGTGCGCCCAATTATGAGGTTGCGGATTCGGCAGAAAGGAGTCGTAATGTAACTGCTTACCTGTGTGGCAAAAATGAACAATGACTTTTCCAATAAAACAATGTTTCATTTCTGATAAAATTACATTTTTGCAAATATAAATTTTGTTAATTATATTTACCAATTAATTATACTGGTCATTAATTAAAATTCTTTTACCGTATTTAGTGATTCTGTAGATTTTTTTAATCATTTAATAAGCTATCTTTTTTGTTTAAAAAATAAAACTTAAATTCATAATAATAAACAAATCAGAACTGAATAACACAACTACAGCTACAGTGGGAAAGTGACCAACTTCATTATGAAAATTAATTGATTCTTTAGTTTATCTATGGACACGGTATATTTAATTGAAAAAAAGTTTCTTTCTAGGCTACGTAAACAAAATGTACAAAAATATAGATTAAAATTTGTTTAATATAAAATGTATTTCTTCAAAAAACTTAAAAACCATACCATAGCAATTTCATTAAAAGTGCTTTAGAGATTCTGTCAAAAAACATTTTTCCTGTACGAGTTCAAATCAATTTTGACAAAATCATAAAACTTTAAAAAAATGAAACAAACAAGAGATAGAAATCATGACTAAAAACAGTAAAACCAATACAATTTGACATAAAATATTAATCATAAGAGTACACAATAATATATTTTGTTTACGTAAAGGTGCAAGCGTTTACCTTAGACCAAGTTGCAGCACCTGGTTCCTTCTTCTCAACAATGTAGTTTGAAATTTCTGCTCCGCCATTGTCTTTGGGTGGATTCCAATACAGAGTGAGAGCTTCACCAGCGAACTCATCTGCTCGCAAGTTTTCTGGTGGAGATGGCCTGTCCAATACCTTTACAAATATCGTAGCAGTGTCGAAACCAGATTGGTTGCGTAGTTGAAGCCTATATTGTCCGGTATCTGATCTCTTGGAGTTCTTTACAACAAAGCTGGCAGAGTTTCCGGTCAGCTATAAACAGTTTTGTAAACGTTATTATTTAGTATGTCTGTATCTCATATTACTTAAAAGTTATTAACCTATTTATTTAATAAAGTAAATTATATCTTACATTAAGAAAGAAGTAAAATATTAATAATAGTAGTAGGTGAAAAGTACTATTATACACAAAACCAAATATATAATAATCATAAATCAATCAACACATACCAAAAGTTCTGTTCAGGAGAACAATATTTATTTAAAATATTTGAAATACCTTGCAATTAATTGTTCAAAATTATTTTCTAATAACCAAAAAATGAACTTTAAAAAGAATTTAATATTTTTATTGATACATAAATAAATTCTTTGCATCTCAGGCCACTAGTGTCCGGGCCTGCTTATACAATATATAATTAAATTAAATTTTTTGAAGGGATATATTTATTTTTTTAACTATTGCTAACAAATTTTATAGCTATAAAATTTGCGTTAGAAAATTGGTATAAAGTTTTTTCCCATTAAATAAAATTTCGACAATATTCAAGTAGAGAGGTTTTTAAAAATCATATTAACTACGCTTGAATACAAACAAAAAAATCGAATGTAATACAAATAGTACAGCTTTGTTACAATATATTATTTATGTTGATATTACGTAACATCAAAAATATTAAGTATACAGGAAATACAGCAGCTTAAAAGCTAATATTAACAATTACCATGTCTGTTTAACCTCACCTGTTTATGTACCCTGTGATCAGAATCATCCATAATTGAATCATTGTAAAACCAGGAAGCAGTTGGTTGTGGGAATGCAACAAATGGAACATGGATTGAAAAGTCTTCTCCAGCACGCACAGTGATGTCTCTGACGCCGCCAAGATCCATGCATGGTTTGTTTGGTTGTTCCTCAATAAGAATATTTGCACTAGGCCTACTAGGATCTGATGGGCCGACATCGTTGATTGCTATTACCCTAAACTGGTATTCAGCTCCTTCTTGTAGATTGGGTACCTGGACAAATTAAAACCATAGCATTGTCAGGGCAGCTTATACAGACAGAAAGCACGATTGATAAAACCCGCAGTTTGTGTAATTTGATAATGTTTGTGCAACAGTGAAGTACTGAATTCGTGTTTATACAGTATGTGTTTAATCCTAGTAAAAAATGGAGAAAATAAATAAAAATTATTGAACAAATCATAAAATATATTAAGTAATCACAACAACAATACAATAAAGCTTTGTTAATTAATCACCATAAAGACTGTAACATTGTCAGAAAGCAAAAAAGGTAGAATTACTAGAGCAACATTTTCATGATGAGCAACATATAATATGATGAAAAATATTATATTAAAAAAATTGCTTGACTAAAAAACAAGATTTAATCTAAATCTAATATGATAATTTATTTTGATTGGGATATAAAAACTATTGGAATTTACAAACTATAATATAGTATTCAGTAAACAATATGTTAATTTAGACCCTTTTACATCTGTTTTAGTACTGCCTATTTGCCAACTACTTAGGCCTATCCTCCCAAAGCATAACCTGATAACAGATGATTCCTCTCTACCCCATTCTCATAATATAAACACACAGTCAAATACGTTTCTGTTACCTAGCATAGCATGTAAAAATGTCAGATTGCATCTACATCCCCATGAACAATACTTGTACTGTTCAATCCATACTAGTGGTGGGGCAGAAAACACCAAACTGTTAAAAAAAACTGCTTTTCTATAAACGACAAACAAACATCTTTTTCAAACGGAAACAAGCAGTTGGATTTGGACTGGTTTATGATTTGTTAAACAAGAAACAGCTTTCCGCACTACCACACCTAACGTTGCCGCAAGCGCTAAAACTGTTTTCCTGCTGTTTGCCTGCTAACTGCTTTTCTTCTACCTGCTTTTATGCTTTTTCTCTTTATTTCAAAGTTGCTTGTTTCTTGTAGTGAAGTAAGAACTGTTTGGTCAATGTCAACGTTTATCTCTATTTTGTCGCGAGTTGTAGTAACAACCTCTCACATTTTGTAGATACAGAGCCTGATTTTATTTAAACATATTTTTTATATTTATTATCAATCATCAATATTTTTTAATCAACTAAAAATATTCTAAATCGTTTGCATTTCGGTAAATATGCAAAGGACTATTTAATTTTTAAGTAAAAAAAGAATGCGTCTATTTGAAATTCATCGCATTTTGTACATAAAATAGCTTACATAATTATTACGTTTTGATAATGTAATTAAATATTACTACACTTGTAAGGATCTTTTTATCCTTTCTAAATGCTTTATACCCAAAAACAGTTAAGGACATGGTGGCAGTGGGAATGAAAAAGTAGTCTTAGAAAACTGAACTTATGTGCTTTATGTTTTAGCTGCTAATACAACTTTGAGTTTCAGTTTTCTAAACCTGTTTTTTTCCAACTGTTTTAAAAAGCAGCTTTTTTCATCAACAAACAGTTTGTTGACGTTTTGTAAAAATAGCAGAAACGCCCACCTCTAATCCATACTACTACTTGAAAAGAGTAGAGATAAATATATATGTGAATGTGTTCAATACGTTTTCGTTTAACCTACATACTAAGAGCTTATCTGTAGAATTTTTTATCTTCACCCGATATACTGTGGTTAACATTGTAGGTCTGTTTTGAATTAGCATCACCGTACAAGAAAACGTAATTACATGTTTGATGAATTCAACAACCTCATTTCTAGTCATATATTTGACAATCTCTGTGATTGCTATGAACAATGTGTAGAACGAAATTTAAGGCACACAGAACTTGTTATCATGTGAATTTAGATATCTCTGTCACTTTTGAATTTTATAAACAATAAAACATTATAATGAGAAAACTTTTAGTATTATTTGTTTTGCTGTAGCAACAATATTCTGAATATAAATAAATTTTACTAACTTCATGAGTTAACACTGGCTTTATTAGGTAAATATTGTCTTTATGCCATTTTATTACTTAATTTATTGTAGCAATTGAAGTTTTATCACTATGAATAAGACAAATTTTAATGAGAAGGACGTTTTTCTTCTTGGATTTTTTTAATTCACACAGTTGGTAGGAGACTTAGTAAGCACGTCCAAGTACATATTAACAATAGTTTCAAACACCTGATGCTTAAATGGAGATCAAGTGGTGTGGTGATTGAAGAGCCTACACAACTGAAGAGTCCTCTGGACTACGACAGGTACAACATAAGCACTCAACTTGTGGAACCAACAAAGCCAAGGACAACCCAGTCACAATTGCACAAATAACTTTGGAGACTATAAACATCCTATACACATCACATGACTGGTTGCGAATATACACTGATGGATCTAAAATCAAAGGTGAAACAGGAGCGGGAATATTCTGTGAGCATTTTTCTCACTACTTTGCATTAAGCTCGAACGCCACCGTTTTTGAGGAGTTATTTGCAATCGATGAGGCATTGAGGCAAATAATAACGAGGTCATGGTTGAATAATAACATAGTGATATTAGTTGACTCTAAATCAGCATTACAAGCAATTGCTGGCAACACATCTGCAGGCTCTATGATAGAATCGATCCAGAAGAAATACAAAATAGTTAAACACATTACCAAGAAATTGATACTGCAGTGGATCCCTGTAGGCATACAAGGGAATGAGCGGTGGAGAAGCTGGCCAAACAAGGAACCCTTATAGTGCAGAAACCAAAAAGAATGCTCACACTGGAGGCTAGGATTAGTGCACTGAAGAGAACATCTTTTCTTGAATTTACAAACAAAGTCAAGGACCTCCAGAAGAGGATATCTGTCACGGTCTTTCCGCTGACAACTGGACATGACTGTCTGAATGAACACTTGAAAGAAAATTAAGATATTAAACTATGACAACTGCACATTGTGTGAATGACCAGACACCATCATGAACAAGGACCATCTCCAGGTCTGCAGAAAATTAAATGAAGAGAAGCAGAGAAGAAGAGACCTCCCTGGCCTCTACTGGGAAGCAAGATCAAAGATGGTGTGAGCCAGTGGAAGCCATTGGAAAACAACAAAAACATATTAACAATGGATATTCTGTATTGTATGTAAAGTTTATAAAATTATTCAAATTTTTGCTCATTCATATCAGCATAGTTCCCAATCAGTCTAGTAAAATAGATTTTACACCAGTTCAATGAAAATCCAGAGAATTTAATCTTTATAAACAAAATGTTGTAATATTGCATATATTTGCCTAAAGGTTAATAAAACCAGGAAGAGAAGTCCACTGGAACAGTAAAAAGATATTTTGGAATGACAGAAGGAGATAAAGAGGTTCATACAAAATCAGTCTTTTTTATGAAGACGGACTGGAAAAGGATGTATAAGGAATGTAATAATATTAAAGGAATGTATAAATTCAACTTACAGTGTACACAGTGCTAGGCACAGCCACGGTAAGGGCATCGGACCAATCTGAATCACCTTTCTTCTTTTTCTGCACCATGTAACCTTTAATCTTCGCTCCTCCATCATGTCTTGGCGGTCTCCATGACAATGTCACGCTATCCTTTGTGATTCTGTCTGCCTTTGGAGGCTCTGGAGCATCTGGCTTTCCTGTAAATATTCACACAGATAGCTGCAGTACTATATGAAATTCACAGATGTTAAAAGAAGCATAACAAGAAAAAAATGTTTTATTCTTTTATATGACGTCCGTTTTTAGGTTAGATATTTTTTTAAGACAGTAGGTACTAAAATTGGCTGAAATATCAGACCAGATGATTAAAAATGAATTCTGCACGTCATCAGTAACAGAAATTAGCAATAAAGTGAAGTCATCAATATGGTGACCATAAAATAAAAAAATAAATTTGTAATCTCTTTGGGTAACCTACAATGTTAAAACACAAAATTACCTAAAATCCAAAACATACAAATTTTTGTAGATTTTAAAACACAAAATTACCTAAAATACAAAACATACAAATTTTTGTAGATTCTATCTAGTTTCAGAATTTACGAGGGTTGATCAAATATAAACGAGACTGATTTTTTAAAAAATTTATTGCTTACTTACAAATTATTCTTAATACAACTTATTTTTCTACATAGTCTCCCATACGAGTAACACATTTTTCTCACGGATTGGAAGTTTTTAATTCCATCTTCGTAAAAAGTTCTCGGCGTTCATTGAGCCATTGGAGCACGAAGGTCTCCACCGCAGAATCGTCTTGGCAAACGCTGGCCTCCAAGCGCCTCTTTGAGTGGCCCAAACAGGTGATAGTCGCAGGGTGATAAGTCTGGACTGTATGGGGAAGTTCCATTGGTTCCCAGCCAATTTGATCGAGTTTAAGCCTCGTAGCGTTAGCGAATGTGGTCGGGCATTATCGTGAAGAAGAATGACGTTTCGCGGTTTAGATTTCCTTTTCCTCTGAAAAAGACTGTTTTGCGACCTCTAAAACATCGCAATAATATTGTGCATTTATTGTGCGTCTTTGATGGAGGAAATCGACGTGAAAGGCGCCTTGATTGTCGAAAAAATACAGTGGCCATTACCTTCCCGGCCGACGATCGTGATTTGGCCTTCAGGTTTTCAACTGCTTCCGTCCTTGGCGAATTCCTTGTGCCAAGCAAAAGCGAGCTCTTGACAGGGTCCTGTCCCGTATTGAGCCGTCAATCTCGAAAGATTTCAGTCGGATTGACCCCTCCTTGGCCAAAAACTTAATAATAATTCTCTGCTCCACGGAAACGTGCACTTCACTCTCACTCATTGTATAGTTTTATATTGAAGGGTCCGAACGGAAATGTTGCCCGTCTACGCCCGTCCCAAATCTCCCAGGCTACCTGAAACCCCACCCTTTAGAGTTCAATGTCCAACGGAAAAGTTTTTAGAAAGTCAGTCTCGTTTATATTTGATCAACCCTCGTATAATGAGAAATTTAACTAGATTAACCTAAAGAACAAACATAATGTCTTTGCTGTAGTGTGTCACTAGGCAATTTTGATGAACACTGCACACTTCAGTGAAAATAAATTTCTTAGTGATAATTAATTATGAACAAAGAGTTATGCATCATATTATTCAAAAAAACTAAACAACATGTCTATAAGAAAAAAAATAACATTTACACTTTCCAAAATAAGCCACTGTTCAAATGACACTAGGTAATATAATCAGGCGAGCCATAAGGCAATGATGTAATTAAAACCACATTTACTTTGACCAGAAATAATATCTCTTAATTGGTTCCACAGCTATATAAGTTATGTTACATTAACTTAAAGCAAAAGTGTTTTAAATTTTCTTCTTTCAGTCTGTGAGCAGTTGTTCTACGTTCAACCAAAAATACTATGTATAATAAAAGCGAAAATAGCAAATGGTTTTTCTGTCAGTTCTAGGATAAAGAACTCTAATCATAAATGTTTCGTTTGCTGAAACATCTTCCCCTCAAACAGACTACAAACACCCTATTCCCTTACTAATAGAGAATACTTACTAACTAAGAATTCACTTACGTTTTTGTTCCTTAGCAGTGATAGGTTCAGTAGGTTTACTTGGTTTGCCAGGACCAGCTTCATTGACAGCAACAACTCTGAACTCATAGCGAGAGCCTTCTCGTAGGTCTTGTACAGTAAACGCAGTATTTGGAGTTGGATAGTTGTTGACCTTGATCCATTCTCCTCCACGTTCTCTTTTCTCAACATAATATCCTAAAAATGTAAAAGTTTAATTAAGATGATTCATTTGTTTATTGAAAATTTATGAGAGGAATCAAATATAAATGGGAATTTTGCTAGTCTACTCTGCAAGAAGGCTTTAGCAGGGTGATAGAGGGGGGATTAAAGTGTGGATGTTATAGAGTGCAACAGTACTAAATGTCTGCACAGGCTGAGGTTGGATAAATCATTTTCAAACTTTAGCATTTGAAAGCTATTATCTCATTAACACAATCAATGTAATTCTTTTTCATGCAAGTGTAGCAGTCTATTGGCTTTATAATGAAATACTTACAGTATCTCTGCAAGCCTAGGCTGCAATAGACTGCAGAGGCAGTAATACAATGAATAGGATCATATTATCAGTGATCTAAACTGGGTTATGTTATACTGTTAACAAACATATCCTGTTTGTTGCAGTTGTCTCCGGGATTTATAATTCTTCTTGATATGTGGTTAAAACATGCAATTTGTTTAAGGAAAATAAAGAGGATAAAGTTCGGGAAAGTACAGCTTTTCCCTTCCATTGTATCCTCAGTAAAGCCATGAGTGAGCAAAAGGTTACATCTTGTGTTGCACAAAGAACGGTAACAAAATTTTTAACAATTTAAGGTATTAAAACATCGGAGATTTTTACTCAGTTGAAGGTGCAGTTTGGGGGGGCCTAAACTCAGCCGCCTTGGTGGCCTAGTTAATAGTGTACTAGGCTTTCACACCGAGGACCCAGGTTCGATTCCCGGCCAGGGGTTGGCATTTTCATACACTATAAATCATCCAATCGTCTGCATTAGCCCAAGTGTGCACAATAGTCGGACGTTAAACACAAAAAAAAGGTATATTACGTCAGGTAATTTCAATGCCCACAGAAAAGTCTTGCAAAGACAACATTTGTGTAGTTTGAGACCTTATCAACCGCCGATTTTCTGTTGATGGAATCACTTCAGAGGTGGATACCTGATACACTCATGCCATCATCACTGATCATCATGGCTTCAAAGAATCTATGCCCCATGGGTTTCAAAGTTGTTGACTGGAAATCGAAAACAGGTCAGAATGCAGATCTGTGAGAGATTCCTGAATCGATTCCAGTAGGAATTTTTTGAGGCGCACAGTCACATGTGATAAGACTTTAGTATGTTATTACACTCCAGAATAAAATATGGCCACTCATGAAAAATATACACTCCATGAAGGCCAAACCCCAAACTAGAAAATTTCTCACAACTGTTTTTGTTGACTCAACAGGGGAGTCATTCATTCATTGATTTTCCCCACAATTATTCATGTACAATGAATGCTGCCATCTATTTAAGTCAGTGAAAATTACCTACAAACACAAAAGACAAATTACTCCTGTCAAAAATGTAATCTTTCATGACATCACTGGGCCTCTCGCAGTGTTTTTGATAAGAAAAAAAACTGGAGGCAAAGCTCTGGGAAACCCTCAAAGACCACCTCTACAGCCTAGACTTGTACCCATCAATATTTTAGTTTGCTTCCACAAAAGAAGAGCTTAGAGGAGAACGATCTGAGAGCAATGATGAAGTTGAGGAACACATGTCATTACGTTGTTATGACGGCCTAACCTCAAACTTTTTTTGAATGAGGGATTTACAACTTTCAAAACATTGAAGAAAATGTGTAAATTGTACACAAGACAATGGAGAGTAAAGCTGAAGGTTTCAATTGTATGTTTTTTCTCAATAAATATATATTAAAAAAAAAAACTGGTAATCATTTGCAACATCAATAAAGTTATACTACCTTTAAACAAATAATAACACTATGAATTTTTAATGCATTGAACTGAATTTTCTGTTAACACTATGTATACAGTAAGTTTAGTTGAAGTTTATTCAACAGTTAATGAAAATAAACCAGATACAACAATCTGACAGCAAATGTTGTTTAGAAATTAGCAATGCACATTTAAAAAATTAAAAATATGTAATGCTTTTTGTATGGAGACCAATGGCTTTTCATGACTTCTGAGTCACAGGCAATATCATTGTCACACATTTTTGTTTATGCCATAGTTAATAAGTTTATTATTATTACAAAAAGTTTATTATTATTAATACAAAATCTTTACATTTAATAGATTAAAAAAAAATTGACACAATTTATTACCTGTAATCGGTTTTCCACCTGTGGAGACGGGTGGAGTCCATTGAAGCGAACAGGAGTTTGGACTGTAAGCAGTGATCTCTGGTGTACCAGGAGCATCTGGAGGGTCGAATGGACTCTTGGCAACAACAGGTTTGCCATCCAATGGTTCAGAAACACCATAAATGTTCTCTGCTCTAACTCGGAACAAATACTTCTTGCCTTCCATCAAGCCCTTGACTGTAAATGAAGTTTTGGGACAGAATCCAGGAACAGGTTTCCACGAGTCTCCTCCATACTCTGACATTTCTACAATATAACCTGTTGAATACAAATATTTTTATAGTTTATGTGAAGGAAGTAATATGAGAATAATATTTGTAAACGAGCTAACAAATTTAAATTATAAGAAAGGATAAGTTTCCAATAATTAAAGTAAAAACACAATTAGACATAACATAAATATAAACTTATAAAATCCACATATAGTGCAGTAATTAACAATTAACCTTTTTGAGACTAGTGTCATGTTTACACAACAGCACTAAAAAAGACTACGGTTTTTTAAACTTGTTTTCAATCTTTAGAGTTTGAGGGTTATTACCTTGTTAATATGACCAATAGAATTCATACAAATTGTGCTTTCTATTGGCTTTATAATGAAATATTTAAACTATCAATATGTTGCATCTAACAGCTGGAAATACAATGAATAGAATCATGTTAGCAGCAATCCGAAACTAGGTTATGTTCCACTGTCAATAAACATGGTCTGTTTCACTTCAGTTGCCTCTGGGATTTATTACTACTTGATATGTGGACAAAACACATAATTTGTATAAAACCAAGTGAGTTGAAAGAAATATTGTTAATCTAAGAGTCCAAAAGTAAATCTTCTAGTGATGTTCATACAGAAATGATGTCATCTGTAAATGACGATAGTTTTAGTATTTTCACTGTTTTTAAAATTGTTTTAAAATTTGTGTTTATGAAAATAATAGAAATATATATATATATATATATATATATATATATATATATATATATATATATATATATATATATAAACAATACAATTACTTAATCTTAATGGCTGTGAAAAGATGATTAAATAAAGGTAACATTCATAAAATAACCTAGTCTTAGCATGAAATTGGTTTACAGTAACTTAGTCTCAAAAAGGTTAATGTTATAGGTTAAGTGTTTATCAGGTTAAGTGTTATCTGTCAGCTACTGTTAGGTACATTATAGTGTTAAATTATTATTATACTCATTGTCTGATTATTTCCATAGACAATACTTTGTTCATTTTATTAATAAACCAGATGAATAATATATAACCTTGATGAATACCTTACATAAACATTTAGGCCTAGATCTAATTTAGAGTCAATGAATAATTAAAATTATTCAATATAAGAAATAAACCATAATTAATATGTAATGTGCTGAAGTCGTTTTTGATTATTTTCATTTTTTTTTTTAATATCAGTCATCGGCGCTAACATCCCAAAATCAACTTAAGGCCATCAATTTTCAAGATTGGTACATAAATCAACGACCTGACAGTATTAAAAGCAACACATCCCTCTAAACTACATTTATAGTTTTTAATTGCTTTAACTTCGTTACATTAATTGAAAAACTCTACCTGTTATATCACTACCACCATCATCAGTTGGTGGATGCCATGACAGAGAAACTGAGTCTTGTGTGATATTATCATAAGACAGAGGTCCACGAGGAATGCCAGGTTTATTTACAACAATAACCTCAATATCTGCAGAATCTTTTCCGTATTCATTTTTGGCTGTAATCGTGTATTTTCCGGAATCATTACGATTTGAGTTTTCAATGCGCAATTTCGTTATGCTGCTTGTAGTTTCCGACTGAAACAAAACGTAAATGAATTCATGTAGAAATGTCATTTAACTTAAATTTATGTAGTTTAACCTAAAATAAATGGGAAATAAATTATTTTCTTGTTTGTTCATTTATTTATTTTAAATTGTAAGTCTCAGTGAAGGAATATCAAATTGCATGCAGGGCGGATTATAAAGTAAGCAGTACAAAGTTTATCAAGAGGTAGGTTTACTTACAATCCAAATCAAATAAATTATATTTACATATTTAAGATAGCTTTAATTTAAATGTATAATATTATGTATGCTTCTGGTTTTGTTTTTCATATGATTTTTTAGAATGATTTATGATAGATAAAATATATTTTAAGCATATTTTCAAAATACGAGGGCTATTCAGAAAGTAGATTACGTTTTTGGATGAAAAAAAAACTAAGTACAGGAAAAAAATTTTATTATATACATTTGAAAGAGGAACTAAAATACTATTTTTCGACATAATCGCCAAACAAATTTAGACATTTGTCATATCGGTGAACTAGCTTTGAAATTCCCGTGTCGTAGAATTCCGCCGCCTGTGACGCCAGCCAGTCAGTCACGCCAGCGGAGATCTGCGTCGTCATCAAGCGCTGTGTTGCAAGCCAAGTCTTCATCTTTGGGAATAAGTGGAAATCACTAGGTGTCAGGTCCGGACTGTAGGGTGGATGAGGGAAAATCTTCCACTTGAAGGCCGTCAAGACGTCTTTTGTTCGATTTGCCGTGTGAGGGCAGCATTGTCGTGCAAAAACAACACTTTTGCACTCAGTTTTCCTCTCCGCTTGTTCTGGATAGCTCGTCTTAAGTTTCGTAATGTTTGGCAATACCTTTCTGAGTTTATGGTTGCTCCACATTCTAGGAAGTCAACCAGAAGAACACCTTCCCTGTCCCTCACGGGCGTGACTGACTGGCTGGCGTCACAGGCGGCGGAATTCTACGACACGGGAATTTCAAAGCTAGTTCACCGATATGACAAATGTCTAAATTTGTTTGGCGATTATGTCGAAAAATAGTATTTTAGTTCCTCTTTCAAATGTATATAATAAAATTTTTTTCCTATACTTAGTTTTTTTTTATCCAAAAACGTAATCTACTTTCTGAATAGCCCTCGTACAAAGAAAAACTTGTGCAAAGTGAACTTTTTCCAGATAAATACTGTACTACAGTAAAACCCTTTTTAACTGAAATAAAAGGAGTGGGAAAGTTTTGGATAATCGATGGAAGCTACATTCCACGTTAAAAGGTGTGATAAACACAAAATGTCCATGAAAAATATATTTAACTGAAACAATCTACAGTACAGTACTGTATATTGATCTACTGTACATTAAAAAGATTTTAGATGTTACTTGTATATACTGTACTGTAGTAAGCATTTTTAAGTATAACAGTACAATGATTAATTAACGGGCCTTCTTATGCTTTTGTATCACATAGTAGCATTCTACTCTGTTTATAAAGTCGATATACTGAACCAAAACAAACCTGCTAGGCATGTATTTGTTATCTGCAGCAGTTGAAACACTTGTTAACGCAGTTAAAGCTAATACCCATTTAACTTTCTCGTTAACGGAATAGAGAAAGTATTGTGATAGCGCAAAAATGTCATTTTAATTGAGCTTATCTGAGTGTAAAAAACTTTCTCGTGTTCAGTGAGGAAAATAATGTGACAAGAACACGGAATGTCGGTATGATTTCTCAAATTTTTGTCATATGTAAACTCAGGAACAAATTTGACATAGATTTTACGCGAGAAATGTAAATTTCTTTTATTTCAGATTTACAATATTGCCTTGGAGTTATGTACCTTAGTAAACTATGAAACAAAAATTTCGTTGGTTTTGAGAAATTTTTCATCGATATTTCTCAAGCTTAATTTTTTTGGAAATTTCGACCCGAATTGTAAGTCGATTTTGAGACAGTTCAATTTGTTATAGCTTTTTGACAAAAAAAAGCTTTATAAACATTCTTGCAAAATAAAGGAGAAAGTAAGTAAAAAAACAACATTGCTTTAGACGCAGGAAACCTGAAAACCAACAGGTCCATCAAAATCAAAAGATTTTTTCACGTTCACCAAATTTTCTGCATAGGCCTACCCTATTTGCAGTGCAAAAAATAATACGTTTAGGAATATAAAACGCTCTTTGGCAGATTTTGAGGTTTTCTTTCCTCCATTTTCTACTTTTGTTTGTTTAATCGAGGAATATATTTGAACCAAATAAAACCAACAAATAAAAACCAAACAAAAAAATTATTTTTTAAGAAAAATACATATATTTTTACGTTGTTACTTTGTAAAGAAAGCATTGCAAACATCTAAACAACAAGCGTTTCGTCTAAAATCTTCGCATTTCGTCACCCATAAAATGGTTTCGTGATTGATACAGTTCACATGTAGACCTCAGGGATCGTCCAGTGTTGACTGCATGAGGTTATGTGAACACAGTATGTACTGTACTATGTATATATTCAATATACATTTTATAGCTTGCTAAATATTACTGTATTTATCTTAGTTTGTAGCAATGTCATCTATATTCTAAAAGTGCAGTAGATGTTTTTTGAATCAGTCTTCATTCATTTACGAATCACAAAGATCTTTATATTTGTCTCTTGACTATATAAATGCACTTTTTTATACTGTATTTACAAAACAAAAGAGTGAGGGAGATGAGCTAATCTGCCTGTGATGCTCTTGAACAATTGTAAGCCAACAAATTACCTATTGGGTCATTGACACTCGTGTGACAGCATTACTCCGTGCGTGAACAAATTACTGTATTCAAATTTATTTTCTGATATCTTTTAATTCGAATTTTTGATAACCCAAGTTTGGTTAAAGAAGGTTGTTAGCTTACCAAAATTCTGTTAGTTAAAGGTAACTTTCCACCGTTGACGGTCCATTCTACAGTAGGTTTAGGGGCACCAGTTAAAGGAATGTTGATCACAACTGGCTCTCCTTCTCTGACTTTAATCCTCTTGCCAACAAGAGCATCCAAGTACAACTTCGGTTTTTCTGTAAATAATCATTGTTGAAAAATTAATGTTAGAGTTAAAACATTAGTTGTTTGATTACTTAGAATAATCATTTATTCATTCTTAGAACATAATCATGAAATACATAATCAAATGTTGCACCTCTTTGTATAATAACATTTTTTCCTTTAGAAACATGTCAATCAAAACTTAAAATATTAGAAGTGAAATTCCACTTTGAAGTAAAAACTTTTTTTAAGTATCAAAATATTTATTATTATTTTTTTATTATTATCATTATTATTTGTACTAGCTGCATTGAATGTTTTACAATGCATTCCGAAGAAAAATTATTAATTTCATATCTGGTTTTGTAATATAGTTCTGATTAAATCATTATATTTTGGAAGGTTTAATTTCAATGAGGAATCAATGGCCATATTGAAATCGTATAAAAATATAAAATGCCCACTCATCTACATCACATAAAGTAGAAAACATCAATGTTCTACAATTTATCTAACTGTTTATGCTCTGATAATTGTAACGGCTACGCTGGTCATGTAGTGCAAGGGAATATAGTACAGTATATTAAAGAACAATCTTGTACAATGTACAAGATAAATTTTACTATAAATGCTGTAACATTTGGTGTTAACTGGAATGTGTATGTAGTATAATGTTATGATCAAAGAGAAATTATTAATTTAATATCTTATTTCTTCACTGATTAAAGCTGGTTCTTTCGAAAAGCTAAATTCAACAGGGAATCAGTAACAATATTAACATTGAATTGTACAATATTTTATACAAATACATTTAAAATAAAACACTTGAATGCTTATGAATTTTTAAATATTAAAAAAACCAACAATAAAATCAGCACCGGATTTTGAACCCCATAGTTTTAACCTTACTGAACCATGAATGCAATTGGGTAGTTAGCTCACTGATAGTATTGGGTAGTTAGCTCACTGGTAGACTCAAAAACATTTCTAAAATACATAACTTCTTTTGGAAATACTTAAATGAGTGTTTAACTTCCAAATGTAACATAACACACTTACTCATCAACCAACTGCGTATGGTTCATCTAAAGAAGTTTTCACTTCAAAAATAATATCCAATATGATGTTATCTACATTATAATGCAACCTCTATAATTCAACCTATATTGGATTCTGAATTTAATTAATTTAAAACATTATACTTATTGAATGTCATAACTAAAAAAAACTCAAATTGTAACACCTGCTCAAATCAAAACATCTCATGGACTCGTACTGTGACATAAACAAAGGAGGTCTGTGAATGTCAAATGATTGCAGGTTGCTAAAACCAAAATATTGCATTCATACATAATGCAGCAGCGAATTGTAGTACTATTTATACTGGAATTTATTCAAACATCTGCATCTATATAACACATAGCAAGTGTCAGATATATGTCTATATCTTCTGTATTCTTCAGAAGCAGTGTACAGATGTTTCTATGCATTTTCAGTATTACGAGGGTGGTTCAAATATAAACTGGAATTTTGCTATAAAAATTTTTATTATTAAGTTACAGAGCTGACATTTTTTACAGTTTTTCTAGATAGTCTCCGTCACACTCTACACACTTTTGCCACTTCTCTGGAAGCTTTCAGATGCCTTTTTTGTAAAAATCTCTCGGCTTGTCACGTAACCATTCGTGCACGAAGGATTCTACCTCCGCATTGCTTTCGAATCGCAGTCCGCCAAGTGCCTCTTTCAATGGACCAAATAAATAGTAGTCTCATGGCGACAAATCGGGACTATAAGGAGGGTGTTCCAGTGTTTCCCAACACAATTTGTTTAATGTTTCCATCGTAAGCCAAGCTGTATGTGGTCTGGCGTTGTCTTGGCACCCATCTGGCTGAAATTTTGCGGTAACCGAGCTGTTCATGAATTATTTGCTCAATACTACCTACGCTGATGCCCAATTTTTCAGCCATATCGCATACAGTACTGCATCGGTCTTCCAAAATGAGTTTTTCTACAGCTCTGACGTTCTCATTGGTAACACTTGTTTTGGGGCGCCACGCATGTGGCAAGTTTGTCACCACTTCTCGGCCTTTTGGAAAGCGGAACACCATTCATACACTTGAGTCTTGGAGAGGCACTCATCCCCGAACTGCTCGAGTAATTTTCGATAAATTTCTGTGGATTTTACATTATCTTTGACCAAAAAACGAACAATGATGCGTTGCGCAACAGACACTGGTACATCCTTCTCGCTCATGGCTAACACTAACAAGCGAGGTTACACACTCCCGGCTGTTCTCTACGCTTTGTAACAGACCAGTGCAGCCACTTTTACAATACTAAATTTTTCGCACGTTTATTAAAAAATTCCGGTTTATATTTGAACCACCCTCGTAATTAATACATCTAAGTATTAATTTTTTTAAAAAAATGGAGAACACCCAAGAGCGTCAGTAAGATTATAAATGACATTCATAATTTTAAACACGCTAGCAGCAATAAACAAATTATTGTAGTGAAGTTACCCCGCATGAGTTTAGCTGTGAATACATCCGATGTGTCACTGGGTTTGCCAGCTCCTGCAGCATTCAATGCGCTCACTCTATATTCGTACTGTTTGCCTTCGTGGACGTGGTCGTCATAATATTCACAAGTCTGCAACATAAAGACAAGTTGTCAGGATTTTTTATTGTAGGTTAATTTTGTTTGTTCTGAATGACTAAAGATAACTGCAGAAGAACAGAGCAACACTGCATGAAATTTAATAAGAGTAGGCAACACGAACCATAGACTCTACAATTACTTTAACATATTGTTTCTTCTGCCACTTCTTAACATATTGTATTACTTTAACCACTTCTGCTTTCAAAATGTTTATCAGTACAGCTTTGCTGGTTCAACAGAGGCAACCTCGGTGGCCTAGTTGATAGTGTACTGGGCTTTCACCCCGAGGACCTCGGTTCGATTCCCGGCCAGGGCTTGGCATTTTCATACGCTATAAATCATCCCATCATCTGCATTAGCCCAAGTGTGCACAATAGTCGGACGTTAAAAAAAAAAAAAAAAAATCAACAGATTAGTAAATTAAAACAACATAAAAAATTAAGTAGTAGTTTGACAACATTTTTTTCAGTCAGCTTCTTCGACTGTTTCCACTGTTCACAAAAAAGCGAATTTTCTGAAAATTCCAAAATAGGAAAATTTTGTTATTTCAACAACGTTAACCATTTCAGTGTTAAAGTTACCCAGTTTTACTGGACGTCTGTTTTATATAAATCTAATCCTAGCATTCTTTAGTGCAGTGCAGAAGTATTTGTTTGCAAAAATAAAATTAAAAAAATATAAAATAGTAAACAATAAATTGTTTAACATAACCAAACAATGAATAATAAAACAATACCAATGTCAATTTTACCATTTGCAAAGGGTAGAGGGATAACATTTGATACAATCGGTCATTAGAAACAACACAAGAAAAGTAAATTCACATTTAAATTGATTAACTTTAAACTATCCTAAACAATGCATTATATTGTTCTTTTTTCAAATTTCCCAAATACCACAATTTGTCTGCTCTTTTAATGATTATAAAAAAAATAGTTCTAACTTTTTTCCAAAAGTTCAAAATTGATTTGCAAATCAATATATTTAATTTTTTTTATTTTGTACATACAGAAGTTTTAAACTAAGTATACTTATGACACTCAGAAAAAACATACATTTAAATATCACCTCTGGGGTTAAAAGCGGTGTTAAACTGCAAAACATGAAATCACTAATTTGCTCTGAATGCGTAAAGACTAAAGTTTGACATAATTTGGGCCACAGTTTACTGTTACTGTGAATTTACAATATGAAATTCAAAACCAAGATGTACGATCTTTTTAAAATTAAAATAGGGCTGGTATATCTGAGGCGGTTAACCTTTCTGGTGGCACAATATGCCCCTAAATGCGATTAAAAAAAAATTATTATTACTAATAGGGTAAAAATAGATTTTAATGAAAAAAATACTACTAGAAATGGAGTCTATATCCTTATCCACCCAAGTATAGTCACTTTCACTTTGTCAGAATCACAATAACTTTCATCAATCATGGATTCTCTTTCAAACAATCTTCAACAGTAAATAATTTGCAATAAATAATTAAAAACTAAATTTCTAGACAAATCAAAACACGACTTATATACAGCACAGGGGACAGCAGCTGACACTAATTGCTACCCTAAGCAAACACTGATGATCTAAAAGTAAACAATGCTATCACATACTGGTGGAATAAGATAGCATTCAAATATTGTCAACAAATTCCGAAAGAGTGCATGAATGTTTCTACTGAAAGACAAACATTCTTGCCTGTTTAGAATAACACCACTCAAATTATATAAAGCAACCAGATAACAGTCACATGTGTACTTCAAGTGGTACACACTGTGCTTTCGCATATGTTACGTGAGTACTAGTCAAAAGATTAAAGCACCAGTAAATCTACTGTATCTCAGACATTATGAAGCTTAGGACTGTAGGCTGAAACTAGAATTACAGCCATAAGCTGTTCCCTTGCCATTAACACAGTCCCCCATTCTCATTAGTCTAATTGGTATTAAGAATGGATATTAATTAAAAATAAAATTAAATTATTTTCCTTTATTTATGGTAATACTAGAGTGATCTATCTGATATATATTTCTCACAATTCTCAATATCCTGTACTAAGAGCTAATAATTTACACAGCTAGTTACTGTATAAATAAGAAGATTAATTTCAAATAAATACATAAAACACCACTCACTCGGACTGGGTCTCTAGTGACTTTAACCCATCTGCCTGACGTTCTCTCCCTTCTTTCTACATCGTATCCAACGATGGGTGATCCACCGTTACTTATAGGTGCTGTCCATTTCAGTTTGATATGATCCTTGTCAATGTCCACAGCTTCTGGTTTTCCTGGACGTCCAGGTACATCTGAAGCCACGAAAGTTGTTAATTACATTATAAAAGTATTTCTGAAAATTGCTAATGTTTCTGCTAAAACTAACTGAGAAAATTATAAAATCTGTTTAAAATTCTAAAGTAATTATTATTAACAAAAATTGAAGCAATGAAGTTTTTGATTAATTTATTGGTATTTTTTAAAAACTAATAATAGTTGAACTGGAATCAGAAATTAATTCCAATACTGAACAAACTGGAACAAATAACAATTTTTTACTTACCGTACTGGTTTTTAGCAATAATAGGCTTTGATGTTGTAAGAGGATCGGAGCGTCCTTGCAAGTTCTCAGCCATTACTCGGAACTCGTACTTGGTTCCTTCTAATAAACGTGGCACTGTAGCATGAGTATTCACAGGACTTACATAGTTAAGTGCAGGGACCCAGCCGCCTCCATGAGTCAAGTCACGCTTTTCAATCACATAACCTCTGCAAAATTGCAATCATGTTATTAAGTCACAAATTAGTGATCAGGTTTTTTAAATAGACAATAGCAAGAAAAGTATTTTCTGAAACGATGCCTTTTGTTCCCACAGTAGTCAATACTGTACTTCTACAAACTGAATTTATTTTTACAGTTTACAGTCACATACAAATAGACGAAAAGCAGTCATCCTTTTTTCTTTTAAATTCCTTAATCTCTTCCATTTAAGACATTTAATTACTCCTTTTTAATTAAAATCTTGAATTTTTCTAATGAAAAATTTGATAACACAAAAACACACCTAATAAGTGCAGTCGAAGACTAGAGTTTGCAACAATTACATAGTATAATGAGGCTTTCACAAGCTTTTATAGCTCCCAAATCTGTATCAGATTTTGCTTGCAGATATCAACTCCATTTCAAAAAAATAAAGAATTTCTTAAACATGATATATATTGATTATTTATAAATAAAAATCCAAAAACTATTTTCTAGTAAATGTTAATTCCAGACACGGTATTTGATTTTATTTATATAAAATATTTAAATTCTATAATGCCACATGCATTTGATAGTCCGATAGAATGATGGTAACACCAATACAGGCTTACTCTAGTTTACCTAATTCCATTATATAAGTACACGGAATAAAGTACATATTCTTTATAGAATCACACATATTCAAATACACATATTTGAATATGTATATTTAATACACATAGTTTTTTAGACATAAATGATTTCATTATTGTAACATAGCCACCGGACCACATATTCAAATGATTACGATTATGACCTATTCTTCCCGTCAGTGGTCTATCAACTCACCTCATAAAGGCTACCGCGGTTTCGAAACTCTATAGTTTCATCTTCAGGACATACAAAATGTTAAATCCGTCTGTCGAGGTCATCACAAAGTCAAACAAAACATTAAAACATACATCAAAAACACTAAGCACGATTACACATTTAAAATAGTCATCATGAAATTTGGCTTCGCCAAGCTACACACGCAACTCGTACGTCATTACATTCCGGACTTATTTTAATGTGTATCGTGCTACACAAATATTTTAAATGTGTAATCGTGCTTAGTGTTTTTGATGTATGTTTTAATGTTTTGTTTGACTGTGTGATGACCTCGACAGACGGATTTAACATTTTGTATGTCCTGAAGATGAAACTATAGAGTTTCGAAACCGCGGTAGCCTTTATGAGGTGAGTTGATAGACCACTGACGGGAAGAATAGGTCATAATCCTAATCAGATAAATAATTTCATTAGGCTTATTTTACTGCTTAAGTTCTATAATTATATATAGCTGTAATAAGTGTACAATCTTTTATAGAATAAATAACTAATAAAGATTCTAGAAAATCACAGTTTAAAAAAACAGAAAATACATTAAAAAACAGGAAGATTTTACAAAGAAATGATAGTCTCACTGTTTTTGTGTTGATATTAAATTTGCTAACCATCATTCACTGTTACAAGAGTAAATACTACATCAATAATAAAAAAAAATGCATTTGTAAATTTTAAATATATTAATATAATCAACACTTACTTTTAAGAAAATTACAGTTCGCTAAAAGTGAGCTATTTATATTATGATGAACAGATGTACTATAGATATGAATCATAGTACCTATATACCATTATTATGGTATATAATAATTATTATGGTATATAATAATTATTATGGTATATAATGAATCAGGATCATTAGCCACTCTTTTTTTGGCTAAAAAAAATTTAGCCACTTAATAACAAAATGAAATAAATATAAGTTATACATTAATATTTTAATGTCCTTACGTTATTTCGCTGCCGCCGTTGTCCGAAGGCGGGTTCCAACTTAAAGTAACACTAGAAGATGTTATTTCTTCATATTCAAGGGGCTCTCTAGGAGGTCCTGGACGATCTGTAAATGAACAAAAAATATAAATATATGTTGAAAAATGTGTATTACTATTTTAATGATACATCTATAACAATACTACAATGACAGTAAGCTTATATGGTATAGTACAATCATTATTTAATAATCTTTATATATGTATGTATATATATATTGTTTGAGTATTTCATTAAGATAATAAATCTTACCCAAAACAGTAACTTTGAATGATCCTTCATCAATTCCAGAACTGTTGCGCAACAAGAGGTTATACACACCGCTGTCAGACCTCTTAGAGTTGACAGTATGGATGATGGTATGATAGCCAATGGATGTAACTGTTGTTCTCGAATCAGTTTTCAGGTCATTGCTACCAACTGTCCATTTAACTTCAGGAGGTGGTTCACCGATAAAGTCAATGTCCAGATGCAATATATGCCCAGCTCTAATTGTAATGTCGTGAAGAGGAGTCTTAATTTTCGGAGCCACTGAAATGCAACAGTACCATTTAGGCTACTTTTTCTTCCAACATTAATAAAATACATACATGTGTGTGATACAATTATGTAAACAGCATTGCAGCGTGATGTACAAATACAAAAAAGGAAACCCCTGTGCCTGGAAAGGAAGCTCCTGGACGAAGACAGACGTATATCGCTGCGATTTATTGCAGATGAACTCCAGTTGAGCTATGTTAGCGTTCAAAAAATCGTTACATCAAACCTGGAACTCAGCAAAGTATCTGCAAGGTGGGTTCCACGAATTTTGACCGACATTCACAAACGGAATCGTTTGGAGATTTGCCAGCGACTATTGACCCAATTTGAACGAGATGGGGAGGCATTATTAAACCGGATTGTCACCTGTGACGAAACATGGGTTCACCATTACACTCCCGAGTCGAAACAGGCAAGTATGGAGTGGCGTAAGAGGGGAGAGAGAGGGTGCCTCTGAAGGCCAAATCACGATCGTCGGCCGGGAAGGTAATGGCCACTGTATTTTTCGACAATCAAGGCGCCTTTCACGTCGATTTCCTCCATCAACGACGCACAATAAATGCACAATATTATTGCGATGTTTTAGAGGCCGCAAAACAGTCTTTTTCAGAGGAAAAGGAAATCTAAACCGGCGAAAACGTCATTCTTCTTCACGATAATGCCCGACCACATTCGGCGAACGCTACGAGGCTTAAACTCGATCAAATTGGCTGGGAACCAATGGAACATCCCCATACAGTCCAGACTTATCACCCTGCGACTATCACCTGTTTGGGCCACTCAAAGAGGCGCTTGGAGGCCAGCGTTTGAAGACGATTCTGCGGTGGAGACCTTCGTGCTCCAATGAACGCCGAGAACTTTTTACGAAGATGGAATTAAAAACTTCCAATCCGTGGGAAAAATGTGTTACTCGTGCGGAGACTATGTAGAAAAATAAGTTGTATCAAGAATAATTTGTAAGTAAGCAATAAATTTTTTAAAAAATCAGTCTCGTTTATATTTGATCAACCCTCGTAAACATAATAAATATCAAACTAGTCAACTTATTTTACCCTGATGTACAATTAGGTATATAGCTACTATCTTCAGAGATACTAAACACAAGTAAAGCTGTTTGTTTACTTCTGTTTGTTATCCAGCTGAAGATGTTACTGAAATGTACAAAAGGGTTAACGTAAGTTCAGTAATTTTTACCATTTAGGCTATTTATTCTTCCAACATTTTATAAAATACAGGCAAGTGTGTGATAAAAATAGACAAACATTACTATGGCATGATGTACAAACACAAAAAAGAAATCCCTTTGTCCCAAAATGTAAAGAAACTAGTTTGACACGAACAAAACAAATATCAAACAAGTCTTTACCTTGACGTACAACTTGGTAACATAGCTACTATCTTCAGAATGTAAATCTGTTTGATTACTTTTGTTTGTTATCCAGCTGAAGATGTTACCAAAATGTACATAAGGATTAAAGTAAGTTGAGTAGTTTTTTGCCATTTAGGCTATTTATTCTTCCATAATTTTACAAAATAAAGACGTGTGTGATAAAAATAGGCAAAGATTACTACAGCATGAATGTACAAGCACAAAAAGGGAATCACTTTGTCACAAAATGTAAAGAAACTAGTTTGACAAGACAGAATAGATATCAAACAAGTCAAATTACTTCATATTAACGTACAATTTTGTAACATAGCTACCATCTTCAGAGGGATACTAAACAGAAGTAAGACTTCTGTTTGGTATCCCTCTGTAGATGTTACTGAAGTGTACATAAGGGTAAACTAAGTTGACTAGTTTGATTTGTATTCTGTTCATTTCATTTACATTCTTTTCATTTTGTGATAAAGAGGTTTCCTTTTTTTATGTGTTATACTATTGTATCAGACAAACAATAACTCTTTTCCCAAAATAATAAGTAATCAGATTTCTATGAAATGAAATGAAATGATACTTTTGTATTACAATATTTAAAGTAATTTCACTAATAAAATTGAATATTAATCGCATTTAAAACCTAATTTAATCTTAAAATTCAGCATGGTTTTTAATATTTAAAAAAATTAAATTTTAACTAAATTTAAACAATTTTAATTTTCAAAATCGTAAGTTTTTTACAGTTACAGTATAATTTAAAAAAAAATACTGCACAAAACTAAACCACACTACGAATTGAATATTAACAGTAAAAACATTCTTGGAATTATATTGTTTCTTGTCATAAAAATCAAAACTTTTTCCTTAATTATAAATTTTACCCTATTATTATCAAGTGTTGATAATACTGAAATTTTTCTGACTTGTTTTTTTAACTTACAATATCTCCTTTTGCAGATAACTGAATCTGATGGCTCACTAGGAGCACTTGGCCCAGCAGAGTTCACAGCAATCACACGGAACTCATACTCTGCTCCCTTGGTTAGGTCTGGTATAGTTGCCTGAAATAGTAAACAATAATTGTAATACGATTCTGGTGAAAACAGTTTTTCAATATTACACTAAAATGACCTGTTTGTCACTTATGTGTTTTTTTCTAATTGACACGTTACATGTAAGCTACATAGGGCTTACAGTGGCAATGGCAATGGTAATTATTTTATAATTTAGCTAAATTCAATTCGACACTTAATTAAGTCACATTTTTTTAATTTTTGAAATTAATTAAAATTTTTTCCTCTATACTTAATTCCCCCGTCCAAAAAAAAATGAAATTAGTTGTTTTTCTATTACAAAGGTTTTACCATTTTGTTAATATTTCAACATTTGGTTCATAGATAAATATAATTATTAAATTAAATTTTTGAGGCTAACATTTTCTCTTCAAATCTTCCACTTCGCGAGTCAATGCTTCAAATTTCAAAAATAAATTCCATGCCACACTATTACGAAATTTTAATTTACTGTATATTAATCAGCAGTGAGTGCTACATATAAACTTTTTTCATTAATGCAAATATTAAACTGCTCGGGGGGGGGGGGAGCTCGCAATGATGACATTTCAGTTACGGACCTCAAGAGTGGACATATTACTGATTGCTGGACACAGTACCATCTCTGTGTAATACTGTAAGGATTTTTAATGTTTTATATGAACTTGTCCTTAGTTTCAGGTTAATTAAAAACTTTAAAAAAAAATATGTATGAATAATTGGAACAACATTTTTGACACATTATACATTGGTTCATGAATGAGAGAATGTAGGCTACACGTTTATGCTATAGGCTACTCAATTTAGTTAACGTACGTGTTTTGTTTTATTTATTTTCAAACTTCTGGATTAACTCAACTGCTCGTTTCTATTGTAGATATAATACAATAGAACCTTGATTATTCAAGGTAATTGGAGGAAGAACACAGATAATTGGTTAAGCTGCTGACAATAAGATAGACAAAAAATATTGTACTACTACAATAAGGAGGAATGCGTTTTATTAATATGCACTGTATCTTACTTGAATATATTTACAAAATATTCAACATTTTTTCTCAAGAATAAATCAAAATAATAAATTATTAAATTAATGAAACAAATTAAAACACAAAAGATACGGTATTTTTATGAAAAAGAAATAAACACTACATGCATGGGTTTAGCTAAATGTCTGGTTTTACATATGATTGAAATTTTCCTACAGATTGATAGTATCAACTGTTTAAGACAATTGATAGCTATTAACAACTGCTGTACTGATAAAATAAACTGCTTTCTTATTACCCTTCTTCCAAGAATAATTTATTTTTCATTGCTTACAGATTCATCTAATAAAATATACAAAAAACTACATCAGCAGCCATCTTTTCTGTCTAATGTTTCTTCAGCATATTATAGAGGATTTATTAGATGTTAATATCAACTAAATGAATATAGAGACTTATTTTTTGTCTTGTAATACTGTACATTTTTACCACATACCATACCATATATCCAAGAGTTGCGTGTACGTAAGGATTAATATTATAAAAATGAATTACCGCAGTTTTGCTTGCAGGCACTGTTATAGCGTTCACCCAGTATGGACTGCCCTTTTCTTTCTTCTGAATGATATATTCAGTTACTGGAGAGCCTCCATCTGATTTCGGTTTTGTCCAGGCAAGATCTACATGGTCATCATCCCAGTCAGTTACTATTGGTTTGTCAGGTGCTTCTGGTTCGTCTGTAAGTAACAATTAAGGAGCAGTTATAAACAGTACAATGCATTTTTATCAACTGATTATCCTCAAAGGTCACCCGCATTTTTATGTTTTTCACCCTTAAAAACGATGTGCGCTTTTAACAAACCACAGTTTACAAAACACCTGATAGTGTGCAGTAGAGGTGGGCGTTCTGCTATTTTTACAAAACGTCAACAAACTGTTTGTTGAGGAAAAAACTGCTTTTTAAAACAGTTGGAAAAAACAGGTATAGAAAACTGAAACTTAAAGTTGTATTAGCAGCTAAAACATAAAGCACATACGTTCAGTTTTCTAAGACTACTTTTTCATTCCCATTACCACCATGTCCTTAACTGTTTTTGGGTATAAAGCATTTAGAAAGGATAAAAATAATCCTTACAAGTGTAGTAATAATTAAATTACATTATCAAAACATAATAATTATGTAAGCCATTTTATGTACAAAATGCAATGAATTTCTAATAGAAGCATTCTTTTTTTTACTTAAAAATTAAATAGTCCTTTCCATATTTACCAAAATGCAAACGATTTAGAATATTTTTAGTTGATTAAAAATATTGGTGATTGATAATAAATATAAAAAATATGTTTAAATAAAATTAGGCTCTGTATTTACAAAATGTGAGAGGTTGTTACTACAACTCGTAACAAAACAGAGATAATCGTTGACATTGACCAAACAGTTCTTACTTCACTACAAGCAACAAGCAATTTTGAAATAAAGGGAAAAAGCATAAAAGCAGGTGGAAGAAAAGCAGTTAGCAGGCAAACAGTTTTAGCGCTTGCGGCAACGTTCGAATAGAACGTAGGTGTGGTAGTGTGGAAAGTCGTTCCTTGTTTAACAAATCATAAACCAGTCCAAATCCAGCTGCATGTTTCCATTTGAAAAGCAGTTTGTTTATCGTTTATAGAAAAGCAGTTTTTTTAACAGTTTGGTGTTTTCTGCCCCACCACTAGTGTGCAGAGGGTGTCTCTCGAATGTATTTGTAAGGAAAAAAGTACTGAAAAAAGGTTTGGAGAGTTTATCAATTCATTTAGAGACAAAATGTTTAAGAATTTTTGGTAGGGATGCTCCTTCCTTTACATAATTGCAGATGCTATAGCTTTAGACGGCAGTAAAACGCCTTGACATTTTTGCAAGCAGTTTATTTATTCAATTTGTTTTTCACTGGTATAGTTTATGTAATTGATAGTGCTTTATTTATTTTTTTTTTGCTATTGTTGTTTTGCTTGTATATTAGTTAGGAAAAGATTGTGTTATTTTACGACATTTTTGTATGTTATTTAAAAATAATTATCTTTCTTGAGAATAATGGCTTATCCCAATGATTTTGATTATGATAAGTTTGTGAACGAAGTAATGAATACTCCAAGTGTTTGTTTACATTTAGCACTGATATGAAACCCATTATTGTCACTATGTTCAGTATGATATAGGAGTATAGAAATAATTTTTGAAGATTGTCTCCAAAAGGCGTCAACGAAAGAAGAATTGACGAAGCTAGGGAAGGCAGATTATTCCTGTACTTATGTTATAATGAACATGTAAAACAAACATTTAAAAAATACTTGAATTTTAGATATTCTATAAATGCTGTTCACTTCCTCAATAGATTAAAAGACATTTTTATTCAGATATTTTTTGTTATATATATATTTTGTTATTTAATCTGTTTAAGATAGTAAGATTTATATAAGATTTTAAACTTAAATTATGAGGTTATTTAGACTTGAACTGGGCGCCAATCCCCTAATCGTAGTCTTACATGAACATTTTTCATTCATGCTAATTAATTACTTCATGAAAAAAATAAATGTAAATGTTTACTGAAGAATTTAAGTCTGCTTGTTCTCTATCAATACCAAATCTAAATGTGTGTAAGTGTGTGTCGCATCCACAAGTACACGCGGACGTATAATCACAAACTTGAAAAAAACTATTAAAGTACGATACCATTTTTAGAAAAAAATATTAAAACTACTGTGACTTTGAGTAACTTTGTAGAGAATTTTAATTTTTTCAATATACGTCAATATCTAATTCATCAAAATTTCAATATTAGGCAGAAGCTTTATTTAAATAATTAAAAATAATCAGATTACAGGGTTTATTTGTTTCTACGCCTGCTCCATTAAAACCAAATTGATTAAATAAACACTGTTTAAAAACAAAATTACAAATGGAATTCTTAAGAGCTAAAACTTACCAAACTCATTGCGGGCAACAATAGGTCTAGGAGTCTCTAAAGGATCTGATTCTCCAACATTATTTACAGCTTTCACTCTGAACAGATATTCTTTCTTGTGTATTAGCCGTGTTACTTCATGGTTTAAGGTCGGTGACATTCCGGCATCAGACCAAGTACCTCGGGAGACATCCATCTTTTCAATGACATAATGAAGGATTGGTGAACCACCGTCGTCGACAGGTTGTTTCCACGAGAGCCGACAGCTTTCTTTGGTTATCTCAGTGACTGAAAGTGGGGCCTCTGGTGGTGAAGGTCGATCTGGTAAGGCAATATAAAATTGTTTTTAAAAATTTTTCTGGTAATTAATTATTCACTATTTGGAACTTAAAAAAGTAACTGTTTCCATATTGTATAATTTTTTTGTATTAAAAAAAATAAAATATTGTTTATTTTTTTCTTCCTAACAACAAAATGACATGTTTAAAGAATCTTATAAACAAGACAAAGACACTAAACCTGTAAGAAGTATACTCTCGATCAAAGAAGAGATTAGGGTTAGCCGGTTTCAAACATTAACAGTTGAAATACGACAAAACATTTTTTTTTTTAATAACTGTGAGTGAACTATATTTATTATTCTTTCTGACACTGTACAACTTTTACAAAATTTCTTGTATGATTACAGTGTTTGAACATAAAAAAAAATCTGGAATGCACAAATTTTATAATCTTTTATGTTGAAACAGGTTTTTTCAGTGCAACGAACAAACAACTATATTAACAATGTAAAAAAGTTTCAAAACACTGTAAAAAAAACTTTCATATGTGAGATAATCACCATAATCTAATGAAAGAATATTTAATTTTGTAGATACGTTGCATGTTCAATTTGTATTAAAACCACCAAGACAGCAATATGTTATTCAGAAAGCATTACGTTATTCAAAGTAAAATTAACATTTCTTTAATTTAAACTTATACATACATACAATTTACATATATGCAATACATATTCCTTCACAGATTGAAAACTTTGAATTACATTGAATCTGTTTGATGTACGAACAGATGTAATTCATACTACATATATAGTAAATATACATACATTGAGCATGACCTTTTAACTTCTAAGTGACTTTATATTATATATGTTGTTTGTTTTATCGTGGCACTTGACCTCAAGCAGTCCAACAAGTATTGCCCTTACTATTAGTAATGGGGAAAGGAAACAACTCAGTTATACTTAGACTGTCATACTATTAAAGTAATGTACTACGAAACTGGTATATATATATAGTCACTTCACATACAGCTCCCCCACCATTAGCTATCTGCTTTTCCTTTAAGTGCTACGATAAAACAATTTTTTTGTGTGTTTAACGTCCGACTATTGTGCACAATTGGGCTAATGCAGACGATTTGATGATTTATAGCGTATGAAAATGCCAAGCCCTAGCCGGGAATCGAACCTGGGTCCTCCGGGTGAAAGCCCAGTATGCTATCAACTAGGCCACCGAGGCGGCCATGCTAAAACAAATGACTTATATATAGTTATAGGTTAAAATTGAACTGTCAAGCATATTCTGAAATATTAAATATGCAATTCTGTAATATATTTTTATCAAAAAATTTTTGTTAAAAAAAATGGTTTAAGTAAATGAGACTCTAATGTTCATATGAAATATGAAATAAATAAATGTTCTTATATAAAAATTAAAGTTATATTTAATTTAATGTAATTAAGCGGGGTACTTTCCAAACAGATGGGATCTTAAAAAAATCAACCTTAATCCTCTAATTAGAAGAACACACACACACACACACACACACACACACACACACACACACACACATATATATATATATATATTCAGAAAGTTTATATATCCAAAAAAGAAAAAGATTACCTAGAACTGTGACATTAGCAGAAGCTGAGCAAGTACCAAGCTCGTTCTCCAAAGTCAAGGTATAACGGCCAGTGTCAGTTCGAGCAGAGAATGGAATTTCAAAGGTCACTTGACTGTTTGTAACTTGCATGTCTGCACGTCCTCCTACTCTTATCTCATTACCGTTCAAACTCCACTTGGCTGTAGGTTTTGGAGATGCTTCAATGGGTATTGTAAAGTTAATTCTTTGTCCTGCACGTACAATCAAATCCTGCATGGCCAACTTGTCGATGATCGGAGCGACTAAAAACATTAAAAAAACATTATCATGTTACCTGCAAATATTAAATATACTGATAAAAAAATACTTCAATGGTTGTTCTAGTAAAAATGTTGATATGATTTAATTTGTCCTTTTGAGCAATAATTTCAGTGTTTAAAGACCACATATATAAAGATTTCATTTGTTTAAAAACTAGTAATATGCTGCAAAACTTTATTAAAAGTGTGAAGAAACATATAAGCTATTTGAATGTTATCGACTCTTCGATTTTACAGTGAAAATGCTGATTGTTAGAATGAAACTTCTAAACAGCTTTTTATGTCTTTTATATTTGTTATTCGTGTTTTCTGGCATTCATTGCTATAGTTAACTATTTACTCCCCGCCTTTTTGTTAAATTTTCCGTATCCTTACTTATTTGTCACCAGCTGTTTCTGTAATTAGGATTATGACCTATTCTTCCCGTCAGTGGTCTACCCACTCACCTCATAAAGGCTACCGTGGTTTCGAAACTCTATCGTTTCATCTTCAGACCGTGATACAAAATGTTAAATCCCTCTGTTGAGGTCGTCACAAAGTCAAACAAAACATTAAAACATACACTGAGCACAATTACACGATTAAAATATTCACGATGGAATTCGGCTTGGCCAAGCTACACACGCGACTTGTACGTCGTTACATTCCGAACTCAGCTGTTTTTGCATTTATTAAATTATAATTTATAAGAGGAGCAAGTGGTGTTATACATTATTATTTTTTTTAGAAAATTATACTTATTGCTAATGAAAGTGATTCGATTTTTTAAATAAGTATATAGTGACATTTCCCTTAACTGACACTTTTGTATTCCTGACCGAGATGAAATTCTAAAGATCAAACATTCACAAAAATGGATACGGACAATAAATCAATGGTCCATGAGTTTGTTGTAACTTCTTAACACCGCATGCATAACAGGTCATTGGAAATTGTTGACATATAGACGCAAAAAAATTTTACTGTTCAGTGTTTTTCTGGTAGACCATTTCCTGGAAACTTGGATGAACACATAATAAAGTGGAAATGATGCTAAGTTGTATATATGAGTGGCAAGATAATGTTGAAGGAACGATGTTTGCACATCTTTTCTGTGACCGTGTCAAAAAAAGAACAAACTGCATTTGTCTTGCTTTACCCCATGTGTAATTGCGTCAAACTACAACATTTGTTTTCAATGTAATTACAGCATAATTCACTTATACGCTCCAGCAGGGAGAAACAGATAAGTTCAATGTTGATCTGTGTTATACTAGAAATTAAATGGATTGATTGTGAGTCTGATTGGTTTGGTTATTATACATAGCAATATTATAGGTATTACTTTTTATACTTATAATTACAATGTGTTTAACTTTCTAATAATCAGAACCGATATGGATATTTTCCTGGAAGAATCAAGATGTGATCGACAGGCAAATGGTTCCGAACAGTCGGACACATGCTGTTATACCAAGGTTGGTTATAAGGGGTTCTACTTTATTGTAATTTGAACATATCTTTATTAATAATACAATACTGTATGTGGTTTTACTAAATTTAAAATCCATTTTTTTAAAATCTGTTTTTATCAAAAATTAATGTAAATTAGTTTTATTTTCATAGACTTATTGTCTCAGAAAAAAACACTTGTAATATAATCACAAAATTCCCATTTTACCACAAGTAAGCTTCTAGCCTACATACAGTCTAATTAGTACAATAGGACCTAAACTGTGTTCTTCCAAATAACAGTCATTTCTCAATAACAGAAATTTTATATGGTAGCAGCAGTTTAATATATATAAGCAATTAATTTCTGTTTAATTAACAGTGTTACTTACCAAACCTTGCTTTGGCAACGACTGGCCTTGAGGCTTCACTAGGTTCTCCTGGACCGCCCTTATTTACAGCAATCACACGGAACTCATACTCTTCACCCTCAGTAAGGTTAGGAACAGTTCCTTTTGTTTGTGTTGCAGGTACTTCTACAGCTTTCTCCCATGGTCTTTGAAAAAAACACAAATTTATAATTTGCAGTGGTAATCAATATATTCTAGAACTTACAAAATATGCAGACAAATTTATAAATAAAATATTTACAAAAGTCAACACTATTGTAAACTAATTACTCATTGTAAAATCTATATTATACTGTATATAAAAAAATTCAGAGATATTTCTTGTATACACAGTAGATATTTTTTGTGTTATACACAAATTTTAAAAGCCCACGAAATTTTAAAATTCTAGTTACTTTCTGAACACACCTCGTATTTCTAAGCTGTAGACCGTTTTCCTACTTTCCGTGTAATCCGACCCAACGACGACCTACATGGGTCGGATGATCCACGCAACAAAACTCTTCAGTATAATTAAACTAGACAACACAATTATTAGATGTCTTCACTTGCTGTAGTATACACAATTTTTCTTGAAAATATACAAATTCAAAGATAACTTGGTTGAAAACAAGTACACTGATTGTTAGAACTAAGTTCAATGCATTAAAATTAATTGTTTACCCAAATTTGCTACGTTTCTCAATAATGTAATGGGTGAGAGGAGAACCTCCATCCTTCTTTGGTGGTGTCCATTTCAAGTCAACATGATCTTTGTCCCAGTCTGAAAAAGGCAAAAACATGAGAGTATCGTACAAGTATTATATAAACTTTTATAGAAACAATTTAATAAACTCGTAACCTTGAGAAATTTATCCATGATTCCAAAACCAATACTGTAAAGTACTAGTAAAAAATTCTAAGAAAGCAATACAGAAAATATAACTTAAATGTAGGTAAAAGGCAAGTCCTACCAGATCCTGTGGCATAATTTAACTTTTTTCCCTAACATTTGTATTTTATGCCAGTTAGACTAATAAAGATGACAGGCTGGTGTAAACAGAAAAAGTAAAGCTTATATATAGCAACAACAGTAGTTTCAAGACTCCATTTACTGCTGTAAGTTTTACCCTATCTGTTTATGCCAGCCTGTCATCCTAGTAAGTAAATAAAAATGAGTTAAGCAATGGAGAAAGAAAAGAAATACATGTGTTGCAGTGATCTGATTGTCTAAAATTTCAAGTTCATGGTGTCAATTATGTGAAACAAATCATTCTTTCAGTTTGAAGATAGTCTATCTGCCTATAATAAAAATCTAAAATCAAAATACTAATACACACAATTGTATAGTTTATTAAACAAGTTCAAGAACCCAATGATATCCCCTAACCTGATCTATTAACTGATCAAACGCTCTAAATTTTATGAGCAGTTAAGAAATTATATTACCTGCTGTCATTTTCACTTCGTATGTGTATAAGAATAATTTTGAGAATTTTCAAAGAAACATTGTCACAACGAAACTTGTTTACCTGTTGGCTCTGGTGCTCCAGGTCTATCGGGTTTACCATAAGGATCTTTAGCTGTTATTGTAGACTGACCAGTTAGAGGCAAAGATTCGCCCAGCTTATTGACAGCTCGAACTCGGAAGTTGTAGTCATGGCCTTCGATCAAATGATCCACCCTAAGCAAATATTTTTCGAAATAATAAAAAAATACACATTTTAAAGCATATGTATTAACCCTTTCCCCAAGGAATGTCTACAATGCTATTATAGCTTTGTCCACTTATGTTTTATTTAGATGGAAATGATTTCTGCTGAAATAAGAGCTTGTATGTTTTATTTCAGACAACTTACACGTTTTTTTTACAAAATTAGTGAAACAAAAATGAAATAAGTATTAGAACATACACATTTTGTTTTTATGAATTTCTATAATATTTATAGTCATTATTAAGTTAGTTATTATTAAGTTAGTTGTTATTAAGTTAGTTGATAGTAAAACATTGTGATAATTTAAATTCTATTTGGTTTATATTTTTTTAATACTTATTTGCTTTTTTCATACTTATTTGTATTTTGTTAATTATCTGAAATTAATTTTAATATAAATTTGGAATATTTTGACCAATTTAGAATTTTAAGAAAGTGTAGAACTATAGTAAAATACAATAGTAAAATACAACTAAAGTTCATTATAGTAGTATTATACAAGGAACAGGTCCTATTGCTTGTTTTTGTTAATTTCTCAAACTATAGTTATACATTATGACAAGTGTGGTTATGAAATACTTATAGGCCTATTTTAGGTAACTATAGAAATAACATTTTTATAAATAAGTCATAACAAAACATAAAAAATATTTATATTTAACTTTTAAATATAGGTTGAAAACCAGGTTAGAAAATATAGAAAAAAAACTTGTATTGTCAAATGTGTATATTTTTAAATATTGACATATTTAAAAAATAATAAACTAAGAAACCATTAAAAATTATAAAATTATTGAAAAACAGTCTTGAAAGATGAAAACAATCAAGTATGACGTTAGTTGTCAGCCGATGTGCGAAGGCCTTAATTTCATTCTGCAAAATATATACGGCTTTTAGTAAAGAAATGTTTCAAAATAATATTGACTGGGAAGCAACACATATTATAGAAGTGTTTATAAGAATGAGAGATCTAGTATGTGAAATAAACAAAGCAATTTTGTAATGCAACAGTGACGTCATTGAGTCCGACCCCTAGCATAAATTTCCTACATGAGACTATAACTGACATACAAGGGTAAAGGGTTAAATTTTATTATTGAATTATAAATTTTAGATCGTCAATCTCACCTTGTCGAGCAATCAGATGACTCTCCAACAGGTACCCATCTTAAGTTTTCTGTGTCCATTTTTTCAATTACGTAATGTGTGATGTCAGAGCCACCATCGTCCTTTGGTGGTCTCCATTGGAGTTGACATGAGTTTTTAGTTATGTTATGAGGGTTCAGAGGTCCTTCAGGTGGAAGAGGCACATCTGCATTACAGAAAAAATATTTACTTAATTACGTGTTGATGTCATAATTAATGTTCATGGACTTCTTTCATGGTGAGGTTAACATTAAAAATTGAAAATGCATGTCTAGTATATGGTCAAAATGCAAAATGTTTTAAATTCTGTAATTTGTGATTTTCTTTTTATAACATACAGTAAACTGTGTTACATGTGGTCTGTGCAATCCAATACTGTAGATAGTCAGGAGTTTTCTGTATATACATATGACATGTTTTATATAAATTTTTTATTACATATAAGACAAATAAATAAATAAAAATCGTAACTCAAAATGGTTCATTAAAAAAATATTCTAATAACAACAGAATACACTTTTTGAGAGAATGTCAATATTTTCTAAAAACTACTTTAAATTCCCATATATTTAAGTTCGAATAAAAGAAGTAAAAAGTGTCATTATATTTTAGCTTTTGTATAGTAATTGTTACAAAGAGATCTGGCCAAAGCAACCACAAGCTGACATTTTAAAAATATATTAGACACCTACACTATGTTAAATTGGTGAAAACACTTTTAAAATGAACCCATAAAAATGAAACTTAGGCACAATGAAATTAGAAAGAGAAGAAAAAACTGAGTTTCCGCTGATTTAAAAAAATTGTAATTGGTTTGTCTGAACGCTTTGAGTGCCACTGTTTGATTTAATCAGCTCTTAAAGACCATTTGAATACCGCCCCAGGTTTTATAGGTTGAACAGCTCTACGGACCAATATAATCAGCTTAAAGTATATAAATTATTTCATCAGGTTTTTCTGCACTGAACCTTTAAGTTTTATGCACATTTCAAAATTAAAAGAACTGTTCTATTCACTAATTACAATACATTTACATTTTACGTGCATTTTTGTTCTTTTATAGTGATGGAAAATAATATTACTAATGAATTTTGGTATGTCTCACGTAACTTGATAGCACTCACCATTAAGTTTACATTTTTTGATCCATACTAAATCACATCTATAAGTGCAGACTACTGGTTAAGAATATGATATCATATCATAAACACATCCTAGTGCAGTGTAAACACATCAAGCAAACTATACTTTAGGATAATGTTTCCTTTTTATATTCTTCTTCTTTTCTGCTCGGATTATTCACTATGTTGAGTATAATGATATGCCTTCTCTAGCTTCGTCAATTCTACTTTTGTTGACGTGTTTCAAAGAACCTCCATCTTCAAAAACTATGTCTATACTGATCACTAATATTATGGCCCATCCTATTTATAACTTTCTATCTCCACCTCGTACCCCTCCTCTATTCAACACGTGTACATTAAACCTGACGTGCTTGCTTCTGATTGGCTCTTCAAAATCATACATTTTTGCTCGCTTCTGATTGGCTCCTTTAAAATTTTCTCTTCAATGGTCGTCTCTCCTGTTAATTTTTGAAAATTTTTAGATTTTTAAACGTAATATCTGCTTGTGACGATATCTGCTCATTTATTATGTTTTCTCCCTTTAATTTAGATTTAAAAATTAAAGAAAAATTAAATTAAAAAAAAAGTTCTCTAAAATGTTCATACGTCTTCCTTTTTCTGCCATGTGTAGTTCTTACATGGAGTTTTCTATTTCTCGAGGTATGTGTCCCTCTTTTATTAAATGTGACGCATAATTTGAATAATTTTTGCTGTAATTGAATGATCTTACATGTTCTTTAAAACTAGTTCTAAATTTTCATCCCGTTTGTCCTATGTAGACTGCCTCGCATCCACACTGTATTCTGTACACCCCATTCTTACTATATTTGTCCTTTTCTTCTATATTCTTTGTTAGTTTGTTCCTTATCGGATTATTTGTAGCCATTGCTATATCCATATCATATTTTCTAAAAAAATTCTTAAATTTATATGCCTCTTTCCCCGTATATGTTAATTTAGCCCATTTTCGGTTTTTATCCTCTCTTTTATCGCTGTTTTCTTCCTCTCCCTTTTAATTCTTCGTAACAGATTTCTTATAATTTTTAAATCATAATCATTGTTCACTGCTATTTGGAAAAATAATGTTTCCTTTTGCTATTGTACCAACAAATAGCTGTTGTTTAGTCAGTTATATTCAGCTGTGGTGTTTTTGTTAAATAAGGACTAAGTGCAATACTACATAAAATAATTTAGTATTTTCAATAAAAGAACAAAAATTATTGTACTAGAAATTGATTTTCTTTAAAAATGGAGTAAAAAATAACTACATATATATAGAAAAAAGAAACATTCATTCTTTTGTTGTTGTCAAACACTTCTTGCAACCAATTAAATTGTTCTTTACATTTTAAAGCTAAACTTACCCAAAACTATAACGTTTACTGTTGCAGAATCCCTGCCGTACATGTTCTTGGCACTCAAAGTATACTTTCCAGCGTCACTCCTCTTAGCATCCACAACACGCAGTCTTGTATTGTAATCTTCGTTGCTTACTTTTATTCTATCTGTATTTAAAACTACATTTTCCTTTACCGTCCATTCCTTGATTGGTGGAGGTTCACCAATTACTGGTACATCGAATTCAAAGTTCTGACCAGCTCGAATCTTGACGTCGATCATTGCTTTACGATCAATTTTGGGAGGCACTATACAAAAATATTCAAAAATTATAATGGTTATATGAACAAGCTAAAACCACTAATATGTAAAAATAATAATAAACTATTAAAATTTTTGTATATATTTTAATGTAGTATTAAACAGTGTAATTTAATTAAAAATAAACTTTATGCCTGATTTGGTAACTTTACTTATAAAACAAGCTACACGAGCTGTTGTATATTGTGATCATAGATAAACTAATAAAAATACACCCACAAGGCAGTGGCTATAACAATATTAAACAAGTTCAGTAAAACCTCGCAAATCTGAACCAACAAAAGTCTGAAAAAAATCGCTTATCTAAACTGAAAAAATTGATGCTAAAAACTAAACAAGAGAATTCACAGCACATAGTACATGCTGCACTGTGATTATGTCAGTAGCTTGATATATTGTTTAATGTTTTGTACTTCACATTTCTAAAAATACACTAACCTGTAGCAAGTATGCAACGTATTTGTTAAGTAAAAAAAGATCACATTAAATTTACAAAGAAAATATATTTTTAACTGGATATTTCACCAATGTGAACTAGTCAAGGTCCAAAGTTGTTCAGGATAAGACTAGCAGAATTATACTATTTTATAACATTAAAGCTTCATTTCTGGTTTTTGTTGTGATTTTTTTAACACAACAGCTTCATTTATACGTAAACCTTGTATATAAGTAAAGGCTTTATACAGAATTTAGGAACAGAAGAAAAATGCCAACAATTTTTGCAGATTACAGTTAATTTAAAAATATTAATTTGAAAATAAAATTGACATTCAAAAATAGTATTTAATTTTTTTTTAATCTGTGGACCCTACTATCCATATTGAATATATTCCCTGTAAAACTAATGTTAATGATATGGATTACTCCACTATTTGTTAAAATAAAACTATGTTTAATATCTTATTTTAAAAAAACTTATTATATGTAGGAATTAGTCCACTTTTTAAATGTTTTATGTATATTTTTTTTGCTTTTAAACATTTTTGCTGTATCTTCAAAAGATATAATATAAAAAGTAGACAACATTCACTTAAACTGAGATACATTACTCTCATCTTACCAAACAGCAGAATCATCTGTATTGTTAATTAACATATAAAGTAGATTCAATATAGCTGGCAGGGTCTACAAACTCTTAAGATTGCTTCAAATTTCAAATGACTATTACAATTTATGTAGATATATATGTAATGTAGATAAAGATATTTATGTAGAAAAAGCGCGTGAAAATAACTCACCTCAAATAAGATATTTGCGTCTCAAGATAAAAACATTGTGTTTGTAAGAATGTCTACCTTTGAATTTCTGGCCATAAGAGGTAGATATTAATCATTCAATATACCGCAAGCGGGTGCAGACTAGCTGCACCTATTGAGACATCCCTTGTGGTACCCGAGTCTAACACACAATTACACTTACAATACACTTATGACTTTAACACTTTACACTCACACTTACATTTAGGGAGGTGATAATAGCCTCAATGTGCTTTTCGCCTTAAAATAACAAATACACACACACACACACACATATATATATATATATATATATATATATATATATATACATTTGTATATATATTTGTGTGTGTATATATATAACACTACTGCTAGAGAAGTTACATGTTAGAAGATGTTATCCTTTATTTAAAAATTAATGTTAAAAAATAATATGAACATGTAACTTACATTTCTTTGGTCTGGCAGTGTGTGGTTTTGTGGCATCGCTGGGCTCTCCAGGTCCTGCTTTGTTAACAGCTCTTACACGAAACTCGTACTGGTTTCCTTCTATAAGATTAGGTACTTTTCCGTGTGTAATATCTCCTTGTACATCAGCACACGGTTCCCAGTTTGAACTGCAATATAATCACTTATCATTACTGATTTATTATTACAAATTAAGTAGGCGTCAGTATCATAAAAATAAAGACATCACTGCAAAAATAATAGTAAAAAAACAATAAAACACTATGTCTACTTGAATTAAGAAGCTTTAAAAATAATGATTAATGGAAATGATCTTGTCAAAGGGTGAATTACTAGGAACGTAGGGACAGATGCATGGGTGTTTGATGAACAATGGGTGGCTAGGATACTTAGTACATTACACGAGCAAAAGAATTAAGTAAAAGTCATATTACTTTAGTTCTCTTATAATTGTGAAATTCAACAAATATTTAAATTAAAAAAAAATTCATTTAACTGAAGTTTGAACGAAACTGTTTAATTCAAATATTTTTAAATGCTTTTTTACCTGTATTTGTCTTTCTTTTCAATGACATATCCAATAATAGGAGAACCACCATCTTCTACAGGCCTGGTCCATTCCAATTCAACAAAATCTCTATCATAGTCTGAAATCTTAGGCGTTCCTGGTTTTCCTGGTTCATCTGTTATTAAGAAATACATTATCTCAGTACAAATCCCACATCATATTGGAGGCAACAGTTGAAAAAAAAATTAGTGTTGGAGAAAATTACTGTTTTCTATTCTGGATCAAGTCAAGAACAATAAGTTTTATTCTCTTTTTTACATTTAATATTTTAATGTACATTTACAAATCTGAAGACTTTTTGATATCTTTTAAAATAGGAAAAAATGAGTTATTATTACCGTTTATTTGGACATTTCTCATTATTTGTGTACATAAAAACAATACCTGACATTTCAATAGTATAGATAAACTATTGTTCTCCATGTGACAAAGTTATGTCTTTATATACAAATGATGGCAAATAGCTGAAGCATGTTGGTATTGTTAAATCCCTGACTATGCGGATTAATGTGTATACACGTGTGCACATCATGCACACACACATGCACGCACGCGCACGCACACACACACACACACCATTGAAGATTCAAACAGTTGATGCATTTTGGGTGAACTTAGCAACAGTTCTAAAGACAGGGTATGTTTACATACTTTTATAGTTTTTACATCCGAAATTTATTAACAAGATTTGAAGTGACAATTTAGGATTGACATCTAAACTTCAATTAGTACTCATCAAAAGCATATTAATTTTAGCAGCATATATATTTAGCAGATATAGTTCAGCATATATATTTAGCAGAAATATATAGATGCGTGATACAATGAACAAATGATTTTGTAATGAAATTAAAATTATAATGGAAAAATTTAAATAAACACTCATACAAGTAAATTACTTGCATATTACAACACTCGACTACACTAACTCTTACCGAAGGGATTTTTAGCTTCAATCGCCTGAGGTGCAGTAAGAGGCTCAGATTTTCCTTGCTTGTTGACTGCACGTACTCGGAACTTGTACTTGTGGCCTGGAGTCAATCCATCAACATTAAGGCTTGTTGATGGACCATCGGTTTCTCCGGCCGGTACCCACCTGCCTGTACAACCATCAATATATATATATTATTTATCTTCCCTTCAGTTGGTCATGAAATTAAATAATAATAATAATAATTGAAACAATAACATACCTGTAGCTTCATCCATTCTCTCAACAACATATTTCTCAACAGGTTGACCTCCATCATCCTCTGGCGGTTTCCAGCTCAACTTGCAACCCTCGGCATGCACATCAGATACCTTGAGAGGACCTTGAGGTGGACTTGGTTTATCTGAATATATTAAAATTATACATATAAGTTCTTGTACAACAATAAAGTTAAAAACAAGAGTATAACGTAATTAATACTTTACAGTCAATAATCTTCTAGTTAGAAGTAAAAATATTCAATCTTGAATCAAAACAAATTTCATTTTCTTATTAAACTATTTTTTTAGTCAGCTGTTTACCATATGGCTATTTGCATTTATTTAACATTTTCAACTTTTTCTCATATACGTAAAAATAACACAAATACAATAGTAAACAAAAACCGAAACAATTTGAGAAACAATAAAAATGAAATAGTTTGTTGCGTAGCAACCAGGAAGTCAGCAGTTCTCAACCTGGGGAGCATGCTCCCCCTGGGGGGACGTGGAAGAGTTTTAGGAGAAGCATGACTGTATTTTAAAAAAATAATAAATTAAAGTAAAACAATAATTTATTTAGTTTTAGGGTTGCATGTATCTTTTTTAAATAATCTTTATTATCATACTCGAAAACACAATTACTGTAATGACATGTTAATTGTTATACATTTGCTAATAGTAATAAGTTCAAAATAAAGTTATGTGTTGTATTATTAATGATTGTAAATAAAATTACCTTAAGTTAAATTTAATAATTCGTTTCAGCTAACCTAACCTAACCTAACCAGCTTCAATTGCATATTACCATTGTACTACTTGTGCTGAAAACATGGCAGTAATGGTGAAGGGGGGTCATGTTCTCACATCAGTGTATAAAGTGGGGGGGGCTTTCAGTCTGACAGGTTGAGAATTCCTGCTACAAGTAATACTAAACAATTCTCATAACTAGTCTACACATAAGTTCAAAACTGGGATAGAACTAAAATGAGTATGATACAGAAGAATTTCTTTTAATTTTTATCATAGTTGTAACTCTCTTCTCCTGATATTGCAACGAACAATCAGATCAAGATTTGAGATCACTAATTGTTTTTGCATCATCTGAAGGAAAAAATAAAGTATACATATATACAAGTATATACATACATAGATACATAAAGTATTCTCTTGTTTAGTGCTCATAACCAATTACAAAATATATGAGTATGAAATGCAACTGCACTAAGCAAACCGTAAAAATATGGGACATTAAAAAATGTGCACTTTTGGTGTTAAAATATGTTTAAGTAAGTTGAAATTAAAAAAAAAAGAATTAAGACTGGTTTTGGTCCCAAGAATCCAGAACGGATACGCACTACAAGATGATAATAATAAAATGATTAGGCCTATTGTACCTTCAAGATTTTCAAAACAAATATGGAAAAATGAAAATTGCTCTGAAGATTAGATATCCAATATGCTAGAACAGCCTGATGGACTGGGATGATCTGTCTTTTAGTGATCATTTCCAATAAGAGTGTCCATTCGATATGATATTAACTCTGAACTGGGTGGATTACATGTCAACACCAGGTAAGATGGGACAACCTTCATGGGCATTCCCATAGTAAACGTCTCTTAAGCAAAGTTCCTTCAGGAGGAATTAAAGGGGCAGCAGATGTCCTGGGCAGAGCAAAACTCACGAAGCTCATAACAGGGCACTGTGGTCTGAGGGTGCACGTGAACAGGATAGGTATGTACCACGGAGAAACCGTGTGTAGATTGTCCAGGAAGGTGGAGGAAACTGCAGGTCACGTAATTTATGATTGTGAGGCTCTTGCTAGTAGGAGGCTAGGGGTTTTTGGTTTCCAAGACCCTAGGGATCTTCAGCAGAATGAGCTAGTCAGCGAGTTGTTGGAACTTATTAGGGGCACCGATCTGCTGAACTAGGTATTTTAAGAGGTAAGTTGCACAATAGGTCAGTTGATCACAGTGCCTGGGGTTGAACAAATCCCTTCCTCTAGAATCTAATCTAATCTAATCTAATCTAACTCTGAACTACATATTGGTAGGTTCAGTGTTGATGTGCCATTGATTAGACTGATATGCAAATTTAAACAGCATATCTCAGAGAGAAGGTTACGATTGTTTAAGAGAGTATCTTTGAATCAGTGCATATCTTGGGATATCAGCAAAAGTTCACTGTTGGGGTACATACATACAGATAATCGTATAATAGTGTTAGGCTTAATTTAGCTAACTTACCAAGCACTATAACATTTACATCAGCGGAGTCATTGCCATTAATATTTTCTGCAGTCACAGTATATCTTCCAGAGTCGGCACGTGTTGCCATGCGCACATTGAGCTTAGTGTTGTAAGGGACATGTGTTACTTTAGTATGATCCCCTGGCTTGACGTCTCTCTTGTTGAGCAGCCATCTAGTTGTGGGCGCAGGTTCTCCTGTTACTTTTACATCAAAGTTAAAACCTTGGCCGGCCTTAATGCGCACCTGTTAAAAAAAATCCACAATTAGGTACTATTTTAACTAATTTAGAACATAATCGAATTCTTGCTTTACATTTAATCAAAGCAATATCTCGTACAAATTTGAAAAAAATTATATTTCTTAAAACTGTAAAATATATAATCTACCTTATAATATAGAGATAAGTTTAATTTTTAACTGTATATGACATCACAAGAGTTCTTGTAAAAGGTATTAAATACATATAAAATATTAAAAAAAAAAATGTTTTAACATTTTCTAAATAATACTGAATTTGGTTATAATGGCCTAAGATGTTAACTCTGATCTAGCATCATTTTTTCACAAGTCCAACACAATACCTATATTTCATATAAAAATACTTTGATTTTAGTGATACTTTGATAAATATTTACCACTCAATTATAGTGTCAAAAATGTTTTGCGTAATTTTCATTCTACGCTTTACAGTACAGTGAGACATTTTCTATTCTTATAAATCTGGACCAAAGTCAATGTTTTTTATTCATCTGTGTTTTACATTTCTGAGGAAAACACACATTTTTCTTACCGTTTATGTTGTTCTCCACTTGAATTATGTACTGCATTGACTACGTGTTGCAGTATGCAACACAAAATAAGGTAAATAAACAGACTGCAGATAAGTGCTGTTAGAGTTATTAATGCCAATATAGGCATCACATTATCTATTATCGTTTGTCATCCTACTGAAACGCAAAGTTGTTCCAAGACTGAGCTGTCAACATTACCAATGATTTTAAGATCTACATGACCTGATGATAATAATGGCAAAAAATCAAAACCGGTAGCAAAAAAAATTGTATAAAAGAGGACAGAAAGACGGTATAACTTAAGGTTGGCCTTATTTTTCCAAACTTTTATTTCCAAAAATATTGGATTATTTTTTGTAATACCTTTTCTCAAATTGTGTAGCACACTATGATTTCAGAAAACTTGTACACAAACAATAAAAATTGAATTTCATAAAAACTGCTAAATTTACCTCTATTAAGTTGGTTCTGTCAATTCGTGGAGCTTGGTTTCTAGGTTTAGTTATAATCGTTGGTGTCGGGTCACTTGCTTCGCCAGGTCCAGCTGCATTAATAGCTCTCACTTGGAACACGTAAGGTTCTCCTTCTTTGAGATTAGGAACTGTAGCTGTAAGTTGGTCAGCAGGAACAGTAACCGCTTTCTCCCAATTTCCAAACTTGTCCTTTACTTCAACGACGTAACCAGTGATTGGAGAACCGCCATCATTTTTGGGTGGAGTCCATTTTAGATCAACATGATCTCTATCCCAATCTGTAGCTTGTAAGTTGCCTGGTTTTCCAGGTTCATCTGAAATACACAATAACTATTATAATTTTATCATTTTTGAGAATATTTTTGTAAGGTAATTTTACTTTTTTGGTTATGGTTTAATTCCCCCAGCTCTTTGGGGAGACAATTTCAGTTGCAAACGAGGTGAAGTATCTAGGCTTGGTGTTGAACACTAAGTTAACCTGGAATGCTCATCTGGGGCGCGTCACGGGGAAAGCCAATAAGTCTTTAATGGCAGTTAGAAGAATGGTTGGCAAAATATGGGGCCTGAGACCAGAAATGATGAAATTTATCTATACTATTTTTATCTATCGTTGGCCAAGTCCACTATTAATGGTGGATTACATGTCAACACCAGGTAAGATGGGACAACCTTTATGGGCATTCCCATAGTAAACATCTCTTACGCAAAGTTCCTTCTGGAGGAATCAAAGGGGTAGCAGATGTCCTGGGCAGAGCACAACTCAGGAGGATCATAACAGGGCACTGTGGTCTGAGGGTGCACATGAACAGGATAGGTGTGTACCACGGAGAAACCGTGTGTAGATTGTGCAGGAAGGAGGAGGAAACTGCAGGTCACATAATTTATGATTGTGAGGCTCTTGCTAGTAGGAGGCTAGGGGTTTTTGATTTCCAAGACCCTAGGGATCTTCAGCAGAATGAGCTAGTCAGTGGGTTGTTGGAACTTATTAGGGGCACCAATCTGCTGAACTAGGTATTTTAAGAGGTAAGTTGCACAATAGGTCATTTGAGCGCAGTGCCTGGGGTTGAAAAAATCCCTTCCTCTGGAATATTATCTAATCTAGGGTTTAACAGCGCACAAAAACTATTTTTACTTATATTTCGTATGGACAAGAAACACATCTACACATTTTTCCTGAGCAATCGAAAAAATGTATTCTGCATAGCGGATATAACATATGTCAAACTGATCAAGGTGTTGTAAAGATTTTGAATGTCAACCAACATTTCTGGTGTTAGCACTTTAGGTCAACCACTTTTTAGAGTACCTGCTACATTACCTGTCGCTTGGAACTTGTCATATAGCCGTGTAATAGTGGACTTGTTTGGTGCATCATACTGTACTTTTCATACCGTTCTATTCAGTTGTGTGAATCACGTAATGGAGCCCACTTTCTTATTTCCCCATAAGGTTGCATCACTTTTTAAACATGCTCCACAAAGTAATTAATTTTTGATTCTATTTTTATAAAAATTTAAGGAAAAATAGAGTACAGTGCATAGGAAAAATTTCTGCATAGACATTACTGCAGTGAAACACAACATGATTCTATGTTACATTTGAATTTGAATTTCATCAACTGCAGTTACTTTCGGTTAATCACTATACACTTTACTTTTAAGGTGACTACAGAAAAAGAAGTGGTTTACTGATCAATCAGGAGACCTGAGAGGCTGTAGAATCTCACCGTTTAGTTGCCAGATTAACAGCAACTTGTACAGATAGTAATGTAAGTCCTGCAATAATGTTCTTTGAACACTTTAACTGTGCAACTGTAAAAACAGCATAACAACAGATTTAATGGTGTGGATTTCTTATGACAGCAGCTTGAACATTGTTGATGTTGTCTGACTGACATACGAATGGTCTCCACACCATCTGGAGGTTTCTTTCATTGCTGAAACTTTTTCCTTACAATTACATATCCATGTGTTAACAGCACGAGATGATTGTACATGATTGCAGTGTCCTAAGTATCAGACAAGTAACTGATAACAGTGATAACTGAATGTCAAGATGACACAAACTGACTTGCAACAGTTATTCAGTGTTGCCACTTACCCATGGCTACCAATTCAACATATAAGACAACACTTTCATTGTGCAAGACCAATTTTTCACAAAACTGCAAACTTTTGAAGCAATTGGCATTTTTTGGTTTTTCAGGCAACATGCTTAAATTGAATTGTCATTAAGTCAACAGTAGGCTAGGTGTTGCGAAAAATAAAATAGTTATACAATAAACTGTTCTATATAAAAAAATGCATTTAAAGGACACAGACATATAGTGGATATCAATCAAATATTTACAGATAGGCCAAAAAATTTTTAAAAATTTTGAGTTCTAATAAAAATATAATTACTATTAGGAGAAAAATCAAAAAGTAATATTTACATCACTTAAATAAGTGTTCCATAATGCTTACCAAATGGATTCTTTGCAATAATTGTGCCTTCAGTTTCAAGAGGCTCAGATTCTCCTTCTGCATTCACTGCAGCTACTCTAAATTTATATTCATGACCAGGTGTCAAGCCAGTTACGTCCAAACCTAGATTTTTTAAAACGAAAAATAAAATAACAAGAATCTAAAAACAAAAACAAAAACCTTTAAAAACAAAAAAAAAAAAAAACTGCACAAAATAACCACTTGAAAATATTAGTTTCAATCAAACTTAGAATTTATTCAAGATTTTATTTTGTGTTTTTTTAGTTTTTTGTAAAAAAAATGACAGGCCTAATTTGAAGACTGTTTAAAAAAAAATAGAAACAAAAAGGTAAAAATTCAAGGGAAAATAACCTATTAGGCCTTTATAAAGTACTAAAAATCAAAATATTTGGAAAAATATAGGTATTAAAAAGACTAAAATTAGTTCTAGATAATATGGATTCCTATGAAATAACAATTTTTCTTTATGTTGTTTTACTTTAATCTCACATCAAATATATATATGACATTATTAAAATGACCCATTTTATTAATATTTATTAAAAGTTATTTAATATTCTACTATATTTCTTGATGTTCGTATCACAATTAGAATTATCACATAATAAGTAAGCAAAATATGTGTTATTAGTTAAGATAATTGTTATTATTTCCAGGACAAAATTTTCTGAAGGTCTATTATATTAACTTTTCCATTTCCAATACCATTTCTTTCTTAAGGTTATTTAATATAGTAAAATAACTCTACTGTGATTATTAATTGCAAACAATAATTCCACATTAATTATTTAAACTAAAAACTATATGGTAATTTTTTATTTATTGAATTTTAAAATAAGAGTTAATTAAAGATTAATTATTTCTAAATAGAGTACGCATTTGGCTGTTCTAAATATTTTTTAAATATTACATTTGTACAATAATTTTATTTTATATTTGTACATTCCATTACTTAATATACCTTTATAGCACTTATAGTAGAGTCCCATTGATCTGAACACCCCACCTAAATGTCTGCCTAACCTTAACACATTTCGGTAAAAAAAATAATAAAATTTGTGTTTGTATTTTTTATTTGTATTAGTGGTGCAAAAACATAAAAAAGATATGGCTGCATAAAAATAACAAAATTTAGTGTGAGTACATGTTTTTGAACTCTATATACAATACTGAACTTACGCAATACATACAACATTGTAGTATATGTATGGTTCAATACAATCTGCTAAATAATTGAAAGACTGATTGTACGAAAATATAAAACAAACTTGGAACAATATAACACAACAACATTGTGTCAAGGAGCAAAAGTTATTTATCAAAAATAATAAGTAATTTTTTTTGTACATATAAAGATGAAAATCAGCTAAAACAGACAATGTTTTGCTACCGTTTCATGAACATACTGTCTGTAGATGTAGCACTGAGGTATTGTTGAGATAGCGTTTTGTGCAACCCCAGTAGCACACACTGTTCTGTTGGGATTTTTGTTAGCAAAGTTGGACATGGTTGGTTAATATGCCAACGAATAATGGGCCAACAAGCTGTTTGTTTGCTAGCCCGATTATTAAATTCATAAAAATACCTGCTGCTGGCCCAAAATTAATTCTTACTTGGCATAAAAATATATGTTTTGTTAAAATAAATATCTCGTAAATTAAATTGGGTATATTAATTTCAAAAGTTTTAAAATAATGTCTCACATTAATATAATAGTATTTTTTCGATGTTCTAAAATTTACTGCAAAATACAAATGCGAATGATGAATTACACAGAATTGCCAACAGAACAAATTTTGTTTAGCATGATTGTGAACGGAATAGCATTATGTTTTTAATTACTACACTAACAATAGCGTTACAATGATCAAAAATTAAAAAAAAATCTTATTTTATATCTACTCTATAATCATTTTACTATGGATAATTTACTATGCATACTATAAACTCTACTATGGACCATTTTATGATTTATTTATTATTTTAAATATTGGCAGCACTGTGAAAAGTGAAAGTATGTCTGTCACTCTCTTACTTCTTTGTTATCACTTATCAGTCATAGTCACACAGTTCTATATGTACGAGTATACCACAATTATAGTCATAACTTGTGTTGTAGTGCTTCTTTTACTTGGGTTTTCATAATTGTCATTGAAATATGTTTTGTTTATATGAGTTTTGTCTCTTTTTATAAAATAACCTTGTTTCAATAACGAAACAGACTATGTTGGTTGAGTACAATCTTCTGCTGATCATAATATTTTCTCTAAATTTTTTGGACAAATTTCAGATTAACCCTTTTATTAAATTTAATATGTAGCCTACTATAGCTTTTTAATTATGCATTATAATTTAAATATTACTTTGAGCACGAATATCAACTGAATTTGATAATAAAATATATTTAAATGCGTTCACGAATGTAGAGAAGTTATGACTGCTACTCAACTGGACAGAAATACTTTCAAGATGTTGGTAATTAGTATTGTTACCACAGGAAATACGTTGAGTAACTGTTAGAGACAACAATTTCTTTGTTGGTTTTTGGTGATGTTTAATTGTTCGACCTATGTTGGGATCTAGTTCATTATTAGGTAGGCCTCTGTACCAATTTTAACAGTTGCCAACTGTGCGTGAAAACAGAATACCAACAATAGGCCAACAGAAAATGCTACAGGGGTATTATTAATGCTGAAATTAGGCTGTCAGCATGACGTTCCTGTCTACAAATTTGAATTTAGTATATATGAAAACATATATAGTTAAGCAAATGTAGCTTAAAACCTATCTGTACAGTTTACAATATATAATATTGTAACATACATGTAACCTTATATAGAAGGTTTATAGACATGTCTATTCATTAATAGTCATTATTTTTCAACTCACGTGTTAACGACTAAAGTTCAATAATGCAACCCCAATGTTAAGAGAGGACTACCTGTACCATCATTTCTTAATAATGTAGACCTTGTTCTATTGCTTTCATTTGCATTACTGGAATTATTTCGGCTAATCCAAACATGGTTCAGTCCCAATTAGTTCAAATTATCGGGACTCTGTTCAAATTCACATTATTTAAAAAAGTATTTTAAAAATAATTCAGTACCATAAATTTTTTTTATATCAGTAACATAAAAAAGCTATCTTTGTTCAATTTTACAACTGAGTTTTGAAAAAATGAACAAAAAATTAAAATGTACAGGTCAGTGGTAAATAAATACCACTAAAGATATATTTTTTTTTGGCATATACAATTAAGATACTGGATGTAGATTAGAAATATTATATAAAAATGTAGGTTATATTCAAAATTAAAAATAGTAAACACATTATAAAAAAAATGGAATATTTTTACTATAATTTAAATAAAAAAAACAAATAGTATTTATTAAATCACTTACTTGGTTCGGTTGAGCGACCACAAGGTACCCATGCAGCTTTGAGAGGATCATATTTCTCAACATGGTAATATTCAATAGGGGTGCCGCCATCATCTTTTGGTCTCTTCCATTTAAGTTTACATCCTTCTTTATGAACATCAGAAACCTGTAACATTCATGCACAGAGTGAATAAATGACAAGAAAATAGTATTATAATAAATATCAAGTATTGTAGTAGATATCGATATTGTAGTTAATATAAAAAATAAATATAACAAAAAGTGAATAGAAACTAAAGTAAACTAAATCCAATTATATATATATATATATATATATATATATATATATATATATATATATATAAACAATACATATTAATAATAATAATATATATATATTGATTCTAAAAGTGATAATCAGAAACCCATTAAATGATTTTCGAGTATGTGCATACTTTTTTTAAAAAAAATGTAATAATTCCAAAACAAATCATATTTATAACTTATTATATATAAAATATTGTTTTTAAACTTCTACTACACAAAAATGTTACAAAAATAAAATATATGAAAAATTCAAATATACACGATGTTATTTCAAAGAATAATTTTGAAATATTTATACTAAAATATTTTTTACAAATAAAAATATTATGTGCACCGAGTTTATATTTTAATAGATTTTCCATTTTTACATTCATAAAACGTAACATGCTATAAGTGTTTGTGGTTCACTTTTTAGTTAGTAGCTCATTTCACCTCAGGGCCTTACACTTTATGGTTAGTAATCCTGTAGTCCCTTGCCAGATTTGAACTTTCTTCATCTACCTACTCCTGGGTTAAATCCCTTCATTCAAGTTAAAGTTGAACAGTGTATGCCGAAGGCTGCATATACTAACTCTGGATACAAGGCGCCTCTAGATTTAATCTAGCCTTACTTATAAATTTGAGGCTCTGATTGGGTAGACATTTTATTTCTCCAGCTCGTTGTGGGATTTGGATGGCTTGGAAACAAACCTTCAAAGCTCAGAAAATCCTGGGAAATGGTAAAAAAGGACCTAATTGGAAGCGAGCGTGTAAACCCGTAAAGAAAGACATAGCAGTGTAAGCACTTAATGTGAGATTACTAATTAAATGAAAAATAGGATGCCACAGAGAAAAAGAAAAGAGATGTGATGCCATAAATTAGATGAATTTTTCTTGTAGTAGTGACTAAGCAGTCATTATCGGCGGGGAGTCACTACAAGGCAACTTCCAATGTCCCAGCGATTTGACTGGTTACTTAATAAGTAGATTTGAACTGCCCAAGAGCCAAACATATTTATTGTTATAAACTTGAATATATAAATATTATGAGATATAAAATTACGGAACAGAAATTAAACATGATGCATCTCCTGTCGACATTGCTTGGTGACTCGCAAACCTGAAATGGCGACCAAGGCTGTGTGTTTAGCATCATGAGAGAAGGTATCGGGTAGTAGATAAAGCTATCTTTTGAAATGAGTATACAACAGGATCTAAGGAGTGAAAATAGCATAGAAGGGAGGAAATTGGGTCTGTACCTAACCCCATTGAACTCACAAGCAGTGAATTACACCAGAACTGCAGGGATTTCCGACCTAGCCAATCTGCAGTGGAACAAGTGAGAGATGGCATTAAACATCTTGAATCAATAAGGTAATGAACCTATCTCAAATCAGATATTTGTACATGTAAGAATGTCTACCAAGAGCACAAACTGAGAAGAGAAGAGATGGGTTAGCAACAGGTTTCTAATAAAACCTAAAAGCAGAAGACCTTCCAGGGATCAACCTTTGGATGTGAGAAACACAACTGTTATAGGGTAGTGATGACAGATCTCATGGGCATTTTACATCAAGACTGAAGGGCTCTGTGGGCAACTCAGGAAAATCATGGAACTTATTACAGAACACTGTTATCAGTGGTCCACATGAAAAGGATAGGAATGCACAACGGAGAAACTGTTTGTAGGTTATGCATGAAGGAAGAGGAAACTGCAGGCAACATAAATTATGACTGTGAGGCTCTTGCCAGTAGAAGGCAAAGGACCTGTCTATCAGAATGAGCTAACTAGTGGACGTCTCACTGAGGACAACTACTGAACGAGAATCTGAGTAGCTTACTGCAAAATGAAACCTCTGATAATGGTGTCAGGGACCACCAAACGCCATGTCCACAAAAAAATTATCTAAATTATCTAGTTGTTAATTCTGTGTATCAACTTACTTGAAGCGGGCCTTGAGGCGGTGTTGGTTTATCTGTAACTGTTACAGTCACAGTGACGGCATCCTTGCCTGAAGAGTTGCTGGCAGTTATAGTGTACTCTCCAGAGTCCCCACGTTGCAATGGTCGCACAACTAATTTTGTGTTATAGTCTACATTGTCAACTTGTGTTCTCTTGCCGGATCTATAATTATTGTAAAAAAAATTGAAGTAAAAATTCACTTTAATTTTAGTTTTTAGTTCTTAGGTTTTTAAATAAATAAATAAATATATATATATATATATATATATATATATATATATATATACATGCTGCTATTACTTTTACTTACTAAACATACTTCAGACCAGTTAGTCTAATGAGGATGAGGGACCGGAAATAACAGAATAGGTTAGGACACAGAAACTAATTCATTAACTGCAATCTCGAACCTATGATCTTAGGTACACAGTTCAGAGACACAGCAAACTGAGGTCTAAATACCTCACCCACTAAGCCACAATAAGACTGACTATTAAGAAGTTATTTTTACTCATGGGTGTATCCATTACAACTCAAATTTTTTTTGCACAATTACAATGTGGGTTTACTCATTCTCTGACAATTTCTGTTTGATGGCTATCAAAATAAAAACAAATATATTTGGCAAAGTATTCAACAAGGTAGATTTGATTTTCTTCTATTTATTTTTACAATGGTTAGAAAAATAACCCTCTAGCTAGCACAAGGGTTCGATTTCCCAGTATGTATATATTCAGCATTTTTTTTTATAGCTACTGAACTAGATTATTATTATATTTTTTTAATTAAAATGTTTCTTACTTGAGAGGCATTCCACCAACTCTCCATTCAATATGTGGTGGTGGTTCACCAGTAACATTGACATCAAACTTGAGGGTTGTACCAGCAGATAATGTTACATCACGCAGGTTACGCCTGTCAATTCTTGGAGCCACTGAAATTTGTATATATTTACAATTTATATCATTTTATAGAAATATTATAAAATCAAAAATCATTACAAAAATATTATAGCTAATTCTTTTTAATTTCTTCTTCTTTTCTGCTAGGATTATTGTCACTATGTGGAGTATAATGATCTGCCTTCCCTAGCTTCGTCAATTCTACTTTTGTTGACGTGTTTCGGTGAACCTCCATCTTCAGAAACTATATCTATACTCTAGTATAGATATAGTTTTTGAAGATGGAGGTTCTCCGAAACGCGTCAAGAAAAGTAGAATTGACGAAGCTAGGGAAGGCAGATGGTAAATCAAGGGAAATTCCAAAATTTGATTCATCAAAGTCAAAAGTTACTAGTTCAAAATTAGTACTTTCACACCACCGAAACATCAAAATTTTCATATTGGTCTACAAAAGTGTTCATTCTATACATTTCTTAAATTCCAAAATCAGAATCAATAGTATTAGGATCAATTACTACGGTGTCATATGTATTGAAAGAACCCAAAAGATTTTAGTCTACATTATTTTTACCTTCGCTTTCAAAGTCTTTATCGACTGATTCTTCAATTGTAAAAAAAATCCTGAATTTCATCATCAGTTAGTTCACCAAATAACAAAAAAAAAAAAAAATAAATAAATAAATTCTAAACACTTAAAGAACTATAAACACAACAGCACACTGTCGCTAGTGTACGTAATACATCAGCGATGAGTATTGGTTTACGTTAGACTGACAGTGGTGTAAACATAATAGTGTAAATAGTCTATAATAAATCATAATCTCAAAGCCAAATCCACAGTTATTCATCTTCTTCTTTACAATCTATTGCATTATAGGCTGTAGATCTAACAAATGTTAATAAATGACCATACTAAATATCGAGAAAATTCATATATTTTTCATACACAGCACAATTTTCAGTGGACGAAAATATGGTCATATTGATTAAAGGGTTAATCTTCACTTTGATATAAAATATGGTGAATAAATTAAGATGAAAATAATTTCTTACAGTAAAATCCTAATTCTCCCTAATCTTATATATATATATATATATATATATATATATAATTATTATTATTATTTGCGTATAGTCCCTGTTGGATCACGCAAAGCACTCCGACTCATGTCTTGTTCCTTCTAATCCTCCACACCTCCCTCATCCTGTGTCCCCATGGATCCCCTTCTGCTCCTCCGTCCATTTTACCCGTGCTCTCTTTGGGATTTCGTTCTCTCGGACCTTCCAACCGAGCATCTTTCTCCTGTATGCGTTCCTGTCTTCAATGTCTGTTGAGTCTGCGTCATGTAGGTCTATTCTGACTTGTGCGATCCACGGCATTGTTGATTTGACTCCTTGTATATACTTGTGTCCATAGAACCGAAGCCTCCTTCTTCTGGCTTCGGAAGAAGGCCTATATATATATATATATATATATATATATAAGATCCAACAAGCCAGCAATCTTTTTGCATGAGATATAGAGTAGTATCAACAGAGTCCTGTGATCTTTGGTTAGTAAAAATGTCTCTTGCTCTGATGGTCCGCACTTTCTCTCATTCAATAGCTGCTATTATTATGGTAACAGTCTGTCTTTATTCAGTCTAGTGATCGGCCCCCTGCTATTATAGACTGATTTCATTGAACTGAACACGACCGGTTTATTTCAGTTTCTATTCTAACTGCGGTTCTACTAGCCAAATTGTGTAGACAACAGGCAGTAAGTCAGCAGTTTCATAGTTTTTCTATTTCATCCATAACTTTTGCTTCCCAGCTATATTATATTTCTATCTATAACTGTTATATTCTTTATATACGAGGCCTGTATAACAAGTTTTTGAACTTTGGCTGGAAAATACATATTACATACACGACAGGATTGGGACCAAAATCCCCATCAAAATAGGCCCCTTGCACCTCCACACAGTTAGCCCACCAACCCTTCCACTTCTGAAAATATGTTTGAAGGGCTTCTTTTGGAATGGGTTCATCTTCACTGTCATATTCCATTGCCACGACTGTGCTTTTGTTTCCGGGTTGTGCTGTACATCCATGACTCATTTCCAGTAATCACAGTGTTCAGAATTTCAGTATCGGAGTTTTTAATATCCAGAAATGTCAAGATGAAGTTTTCTCTGTTCTTCTAACAGCAGTTTGGGCACAAAATTTGCAGCCATTCTGAACACATTCAAATCATCATACAAAATAGCATGTGCAGGATCTTTACTGATCCCAACCTCTTCCGCAATCTCTCGTATGGTCAAATAACGATCTTGCAGACCAGATTTTCCACTCACTCAACAACAGCTGCATCCCAAACGGTCTGTAACCTTCCAGAATGCTGTTCACTCTCGACTAATGTGCGGCCATTTTTGAATTCGTTGAACCATTCCTTAATTTGTGTTGTCCCCCCCCCATATAATTGTCTCCAAACATCTGCTGAATCTTACAAATTGTTTCACTTTAAGAATTACCAAGTTTTGACAAAATTTGATGCAGTATTTCTGCTCAACTTGGTCAGTCATTTTGAGAGAAATCAAAAATCCAATGAACTCTTATAACACCGTATCACTTGGCAGCCAGCAGGCAGTGACTGGTACACTTAAACACTGTGAACAAATTCAAACATGTACACTAAGATGTCTCCCTCTACTGTGCACAGTGGCACCTTCCTAACATCACTACTGCACGTGGGAAAATTCATGGTTGAATACCTTGAGACCTCATATTTAAGGGTTCATTATAAAGGATGTATTATAAAAATGATGTAAGATGTAATAAACAAAGCATATTTCTTTTTGCCTAAAGAAAATAATAGTGATATCTAAAAATCTAAACTTTATCTTTAAAATGTTCCGGGTTGGTATAATTAACACTTTTTGCAAAGCAGGAAGTATTTTTGTAAATTTCTGATATATATATATATATATATATATATATATATATATATATATATATATATATATGCTACAGTAAGATACTCACAATATCTAGGTTTGGCAGTGAAGTTCTTGCAGGCATCACTGGGCTCACTTTGTCCAGCTTTGTTCACAGCAATTACACGGAACTGGTATTCGTTGCCTTCAATTAGTCCACTTACAGTGCCCTGAGGTGTAGGTGAAGTTGTTTCTGCTGCTTTTTCCCATAAACCACTATAACAAAAAACAAAATAATTATTTGCTATAAGTCCATTATTTAAAAATAGCTAAATTTAAAATACCTGAAATTCTTATGACTTCCCACAAGCTAAAGAGGGAAGCCATAAATACATTTTCATTTTAAAAACTACTAAATTTAAAATAAGAACATACGTATGTAGGGATTAAACTGGTTTATTTCTTGATGTTGTTTCCTAGCTGCTACAAAGCGTTTTTATAGATTTTTTTAATATAATTCTATACATAATATTTGTAGTGTGCTCATGTGTGCGCTCAATTTTGTCACCACTTTATGCGAGAAAGGGTTAGCGAAGGGATGGAATTGCTATGGTGGATGCAGAACCGTTTGAATACATGTTAAGGATTGACCCAATTTTGTCGCTTGTCATTGAATTTTTGGTTTGTGTTGTAAAACTACAAAATCCACATTAGTTGCCAAGTTTGGGCTAATCATCTTCGGCCAGATGGGGTTAAATTTGAGTCCGCGGCAATAGGGCAATGCAACTAATTGAGTGTTTTCCAGTGTAGTATTACTAATTTTTGGTTTTTATAGTTAATGTACTTGTCACAGCTGATTCGTGTTATGTGGCTGTCAAGCAGACATACAATGTGGACCGTAATCTGTTTTTCTGCAGATCTTTGGTCTGGGAAACTAATGCTAGCCATACCATTACAAATTATTTATTTTTGTTCACCTGTATTTATCCTTCTTTTCAATAATATAACCAGTTATTGGCGATCCTCCATCAGAAGCTGGTTCCTTCCAGACAAGATCTACATGATTCTGACTCCAGTCATCAGGTTCTGGAGCTCCTGGAGTACTTGGGACAGCTGAAACAAAGAACTTTACTGTTAGATATGTCCAGCAGATAAAACAACCTCATAAACAGTAGATTTTTGAAGAATTTTAAATAAGATTTTAAATATAATACAGAATTTGGAAATATCAGAGCTACTAACGTGATATCATAGCTTTAAAAAGTGTGTTAAAAATAAAAGGGCGTTTTTTTAAAATTCTCAATCTACTTTGAAGTGGTCTGTGGAGTGGTAGGAGCTGAAGCTGCCCGCTGTAAATAGCCCATCTCTTTTGTTATAACCACTGCCTCTTCCGACTTCATAACACCATTCTGAGCTAAGATACGAACTTGTAAACATGGTCACGTATATTGATTCTCTTGCCAAGTTTGAATTGTAAAGTGGCATTTGTTTTTTTCAGGCACAAGAGATGAACACAACAAAAATCCATCGCATAATGAGCCAAGTTATGTTGAAAACTTCTTGAGTGACTGTGTTGTAGGAGAATGGTGCACAAAAATTCTTCAAACAAACCCAGAAAATTCAAAAACATGTTTAATTGAAAGGTCATGACTATTGCTTTTTAGGACAATAAAGGTGCGTTGTTGGTGGATTTCAAGGAATGAGTAATTACAATAAATACAGATGCGTATTATCAGACATGACATCAATTACGGACAGCTATTCAGAACTAAAGAACTTGTCTTCTGGAGTTGATTCGAGCCATGACAATGTACGATAACATGAGAATGCCCTAACCTAACAGATTCTTGCACAATTCTGACAGTAAGTTTCTGATCACTTGCTGGATAGCCTGGATCTTTTTGAAGTGATTTTCATATACTCAGCTCATTCGATGAATTAATGCGGCCATGTTCTGCAATTAAACTCCAAAGAGTGCTATGAGATTGGAAGTGACAGTGGTTATAGCGGGAGAGATGCACTTTTGGTCCTGTGTGCAGCTCCATCCCCTACCACTCATCAGGTAATTCCCCAATAGATTTGAAGGTAGAATTATATATTTGTGTCTCAAAATTTTAATTACGGAGTCTGAAAGAGACTTAAATCACAGAAACAATACCTATGGAATGAAATTTAAAACACAAGTAAGCCTAAGTTGTAGTTCGGTGTCAAAGAATATATTTTTATCAAGAAATGCCAATTGAGAGGCAGGAAAACTAGAATTTTTGGTTAGTGTTTTTCTTTTGTATTTGTTAAACAAACAAAAACTTGCAATCTAGTTACTATAAACAAATATAAATAGGTAATATCTAGGTATAATATATGACATAATACTATAAACATACTATAAATAAAAATCGTATATAAATGAATAAAATAAATTATAGAAAACACACACACACACACACATATATATATATATATATATATATATATATATATATATATATATATATATATATATATATATGTGTGTGTGTGTGTGTGTGTGTGTGTGTGTGTGTGTGTGTGTGTGTGTGTATGTGTGTGTGTGTGTATTACTAATATTCCTTCAAAATTATACAATATAATACAAAATATGAAGGATCTACAAGAGGCAAAAATGTCCATACATAGGTTGGTCCATTAATTCCTTACTTACATGTAAATACTTTTAAAAATTGCATCTCTCAATACTATTATTATAAAATTTAAATTTAACAGATAATTAACACAAAAACATTTTCATATTATGAAATAAATTTTAAAAAAATCACTTATAAAAAGATTTTTACTCAGATCACATTAATTTTTTTAAATTGTCCTTTTAACTTTTTTTTAGAGTTTTAGATCCACATTCTAAAATATATGTATAAACTTACAGAATGGATCCTTGGCCACAATTGAACCAAAGGTTTCCAATGGTTCTGATTCGCCTTCTTTGTTGATTGCCTTGACTCTGAACTGATACTCATGTCCTGGAGTTAACCCTGTCACATCCATCTCAGTATCCTTACACTTGCCAACAGGCAACCACAAGCCATTTTCTGGATCATACTTCTCCACCAAATATCCTTCTATCGGTTCTCCACCATCATCCTTCGGTTTTTTCCATTTTAATTTACAGCCATCCTTATGAACGTCAGAAACGTCTAATGGACCTTCGGGCTTTCCAGGTTTAGCTGCAAATCAAATGTAATGACAATTACAATGTTTGTTTAAATACTTCTATATAACGATATGTTTTCATTAAAACACAATAAATAACCTTATATTTATGTGTTATATTAATAACACAATAGATAATATCTAGGAAAGCAATTTGATAATTGTCTTTATACTTTTTTCAATATTGTTATTTTCACTTTTAAAAGCAGCTTATACCATTAAGCGTGGCACAGTCGAATGTTAAACAATGGTTTATGCCTATAGATGCGAGTGAGCAAAATAATGTGTAAATATTCTCATAGTTCACAAAAACACTTGATAGTAAGCACAGGATGTGCCTTCAGTGAATTTATAAGAAACAGCAATGAAACTAGGTGAAGACCTTTCTGGTATGGATGCTTCAGGGTCTATATATTCAAGCAGAAGCAGCAGCTGCTTCAGTCTGCATTACAGCTGTTGATTTTGTGCAAGCAGCCTATTTATTCAATTCGTTTTCATTTCATTGTTTTATTATTTTTAAGAATTAGGACTTAACACAAAATATTTTGATTATAAAATAATGAAATGTTAGTAGTAGTTTGAGGATGAAGTAGTGAATACTTTCATTAAGTCTTTTATAATTTGGAAGAAGAGGCAGGTAATTTTTCTCTGTTCATATTGAAATAAAACAAAAAAATAAATATTTGTAGTATTATTTATAAATGTTAAAAAGTACATAATAATGTTTCAAAAATGTGTTTCCTGTTTTTAATTTACCCTGACAATCCGAAATAATAAACAATACTAGAAAAATATATAATTAGTTTTGTTTAACTAAATGAGCAGTACTCCCCTTTAATTTAGCATTTTAAAGGTAAATAAAACATAATAATGAACAATAAAAAAATACGGATTGTTTTGTAGCATGAGGTAGCGCGAATATGTTACTTTTATACGTTTTATCATTTATTTTCAATCAATTTACATATTTTTAGACACTTTCATGAATAAAACAATATTTTCTATAATCTCCATCATTTCTCCATTTTTTAAATTTTCCTTTCTCTACTAATACTTGTACACAAAAACTTTGGGGCAAGAGAATGGAGTTCAAGTTTGTAACACCAATATAAGGTTACATGTAAAAAAATAAAACAATTACTGTTCTTAGAGTTAAATTTCTTTGCATACTCTGTGTACCAAGACGTGCTGAGGTAGAGGCAGATGAAAATGCAGATAAGCTAGCAAGGAAACGGGCATCAACCAAACTTATAGGGTCTGAACCGTTTGGTAGACTTGAGACAGTTACTTCAAGATGAAACTTACAGAGGAAGAAGATGCTAGAAGGTCTAAATTCTGGAATGATCTCAGAAACTTTGACAGGAGCAGATAAAAGATTTATATCAGCTTAAGTAAGCCAAGGTTTTGTTATGGAACATGGCAATTTTAAGAAACACCATTGGCATCTTGGTTTAGTAGAAAATTTAATTTGCAGATAATGCAGGAAGGGAGAGAAGACTTCTCACCAACTGCTGGTAGACTGTGAAAAGTACAGTCACAAGAAGAGCTAAAATTTTGGGAAGTTACTAATAAGGAGTGGGGATAGCCCGTCCCCCTTTGAATCCTCTCTAAATCGTGGACTTTATGAATAGGTAGGGTTCGAGGAAATATAACTGAGAGTTTCAGGAATACAGGAAGTTCACAGTGTATTTGTAATCACTTTAATACATTTATTTATTCATTTTTAACTGTTTTTAGCAAATTTTTATTGAAAAAATGATTTATTCCAATCATCATGGAGTGTACATTATGGTAACAGTCAGACCCAGGGCTCTAAATGAGCATCGATCCTAGCCTCTACCATTTTTTGAGTCGTGTGTGTGTGTGTGTGTGTTCATATTTGATCCAATTTGATTCAAGCTTGGTACACAAATTGTCAATGATAATAGCCTGTAGCAAGTTCGTTAATCAGAAAAATTATTCAACAGATTCAAAATGGTGGCTGTTTCAAATCTTTAAGTATTCCTAACCTTTTGTCCTTTTTTTTAATAAACTGATTTCACACTCATAATCAGTTTTAAATCTGCATAAATTAGCATTTAAAATTTTCAAAATTAAGAAATTTTTTCAATAGTAGTTCGTATGTCAATATAATTTGAAAGTTTAAAATCACAATATATATGCAGATTTTAATGCTGAGTGTAATGTTAAGATCAGAATTCCAAGAAGGGTAAGGTAAAGAATATACTTTTGCAGATCTACTTTTACCATGTCAGCGAGAGAGTTGTCTACTGCGATTATTTATACTCCATAATTGTTTTTACTTACATATTACAGTGACCTCAACCTCAGCAGTGTCTGAGCCATATTTGTTGGTAGCTTGAATCTTGTATGTTCCGGAATCCTTGCGTAATGGATTCTGATGGGAGAATACTGTGCGATTTGGTGTATTATCAATATGTCTGGATGAAGTGCTGTCAATAGATTTGTTGTTCAAACTCCACGTCACGTCTGGAGGTGGCTCTCCGATTACTTTTACATCAAACATTATTGGCTCCCCTTCACGTACAGTGATGTTCTTCAGATTGCGTCTTTCAATCTTTGGTGCCACTAAAAATAAAAAAAAAAAAAAATAAAGCAGTCACGAAATATACTGCAACCACATAATTAGCCTAAATGCATATTTTAATTAGAGATTATAAAAGAACATTGTTTGGAGTAGTGGGCTGTTTGTCAAAATAATATGTCACTCTTTCAGGGGTTGTTAAAATGTACATATATAGCTAAATAGAAGCAGATAGAAGTAGATATGTTGATTTTGAAATCGACCTTTTTATGGTTATTATTCATAAAAATGAAATAATTAAGTAAAAAAATGAATAAACCATTTTTTTCATGCCTTTTTATTTGCATAGAAGAAACATTTTTTTGTAATTTCCTTTTCTCTCCGTCACGTTTGAGTATTGATCACTGAAAATGCTTCAATAGAGAAATAACTTTGTTCTCAACTGAATACAACTTCCAATGGCAGGATGTTCATGCTAATATTGCGATCAATATGACATATGAACACCCCAAGCCGTTTATTACACCATGCCTACTCTAAATACTCTTTTTGCTTCCCAGAACAAACTTTACGCTTTACTAATCTTACATTTTCCGCAAAAAAAAATTAACTAGAATTATACCATTATATTATTTTATGGCTCCTGAAAAATCGAAAAGCTAAGAAAGTGTTTATATTTCTACGATACATATGAGTCATTCTGGAATGGCAGTACTCTATAATGTACTTTATAATATGAATGTTCCCAAATGGCAGTACTCTTTCAGCTGTATTTAGGCTTACATTTTAAAGGCTTAATGTAAAATATGAATGAATCAGATTGGCTATGAGAAACAAATAATATTTGCTGCAACTTTTAACAAAATTTTACTCACATTTTCTTGGTTTAGTAATGACAGACTTGCTCGCTTTACTGGGCTCGCCTGGGCCTGCTTCATTTACAGCTCTAACTCGAAACTCGTATTCCACACCTTCATCCAAATTGTCGGCTCTGCCCTTACATTCAGGGGTTCTAATTTCAGCTGCCTTTGTCCATTTTGGATTTCCTTTCTCACGTTTTTCAATAATATATCCTGTGATTGGCGAGCCTCCATCGTTTGATGGCGGTGACCATTTGAGATCTACGTAATCCTTATCCCAGTCAGCAATATCGGGAGTACCGGGTGCTCCGGGCTCATCTGTAGGGACACGTAATTAGTAATTAACAATATAGTTTACACAAATGATCTTATGTTTTTAAGTTTTCTCCTACTTTCTATTTGTCATTTTTCATAACGTAACTCCCATTTCTGGATATAAAATTTTAAAAAATACGTTGAACAAAACATAAAATACATGATTTTATGACTACCTGAGAAAAGATTTTAACAGAATAGGGAAAAGAAATAGGTGTTGTTAACTACGTAAATGTTTTGTAAAAAGTTTAGAAATTCTTTCATAGTCATAAAATAAAAGAACATTGAATTATATATATGAAAATAACAATGAATTTTAACATTATATTTACCAAAAGGATTTTTGGCAATTATGGCTTTGTCTGCTTCCAAAGGTTCGGATTCCCCTTCTGCATTGACAGCCATGACTCTGAACTTATATTCTTGTCCTGGAACTAAGTTTTCAACATCCAATTTCGGTTCCTTTGAACGTCCAGCGGAGACCCATCGACCTATAAATTACGAAAATCTTTTAAAATTAAGCGATAAATTTAAGTTTATGGAAAAATTAACATTTAGTAGTTGCAAATTTGACTGTACAGGAAATAACATGGAAAACAATAATTAATTATTTGATTAATTTATAGGTCAATGAAATATATATCACAGGGCTTGGTGGTCGCGATGTGACTAGGACCACGGGTCAGTTTACTGCGTCTCTGAGCTGTGTACCTCAAGGTAGTGGGTTCTAGAAAACAGTTACTGCCTGTCCGTTAATGCTGATTCCATGTCATTATTAGTCTAACTGGCATAACATATGGATAAAAAAAAATTAAATACAAATTGTATCATTTGATCACAAAAGAGCATGTTTCTGGAAAAATGTGTTGTTGGTACTAGTGCAATCAATTGTTAAAGTTCTGTTTTTTATAGCAACACAAAAAACCGTGTGATTTCCTTCTCTCTACTCACAATAAAGAAATGGCTTGCACCGCACTTTGATGACGACGACAAATTTAAAATTGCCATAAAAGGTTGGCTATGTACCCAAGCGGTTAAATGTTATGAAAAAGGAATTTGTAAATTAGTGAAGTGCTATGACCAATGCTTGAACGGTGATAAAATTAAAAAAAATAGTTAAAAGCTGTAGTTTTAAGATGCATTAATAAAATGTTTTAATCTATAAAGGTTTTTTGTTTATGGTCAAGTGAAAGTTACTTTCCAAACCACCTTGTATATTCTTTTATTTAATAATACGTTAAATTAATTAAGACTTTAAACCAAAATTAGACCAAAAATTAAAAGAAAATCATTACCTCTAATAACGTAACATAAATAAATTACGTTATTTATGGAAAGTAATTTGTAGTGTTCCAGAAATTGGGTAGTGGTGCATATTAATTGGGTGCAATGACTAAACAAGAGATAAAGACACTTTTGTTAATTGAATGGGTAAAATTCTTGGTGCTGTACTTTCCCCATGGCTAACAAACTATGACTGTTATTCATATTCCATCATATTTTTAGAAGTTAGATTTTCTGCAGGTAAAACGCTAGAATTTTCATAGATAAATTTTCATCCGCGTAACACGAGAAATGTTTCATTGGAGGAATGGAGTGAAAGTACTTCATCTTGCGTAACTTTCTATAACTTACAACGCATAAGGAAAACATAAAGTGTGTTTTAAAATGTGGAATGAAGTACAGAAAGTGTTGGACATAAATGAGGGTTTTAAAAAAAAATCATTTTTTCTGACTATTACAAAGGCTGACACAGCTCAGCACGACAAAAACTATTTTGAAGCATAGAGAACTATAGTTATCTTCATCAAATTAAAACATGGCTACAAAGCACTATTGATGAAAACAGGTTCAACGGAATAGCTTATGCTAACCATTAACCAACAGAGGGTTTTTGCTAACAAGCAACAATTAGCAACAATAGTTAAAGTTGTACTTAGAAAATTAATTAACTATACTTATTATTATTATAATTAACTATAACTATAATAAAACAAATAATTATTGTATACTAGTGTTATGAAATTAGTTTTCGTTAAAATATTTTATTCTTTCTGTAGTTACTATGTACAACTGCATTGCTTCACCCCTTACTTCTCCATGAAAGAAGTTAAAAATTCATAAGCTGCCTTCTGTTTTGGTTATGCAGCATAAGTTTTGATTGAGGTGATTTAGAATTACTCAAAACTGAAACATTTTGGCTTCTTGAAGGGTATTTACACAAAGGTTATTTAGGCTTCTGTAAAATTTTTACACACATATAAAAACACAATTATTTGACCCTTTGGCTGCTACACAACGATCTACCGTTACTGTAATTTACTAGGAATAAATACGGAAAAAGGATCTATCATTGCTACACTGTAATCAGTAATAGTTGAAAATATATCCAATAGATAGCATGTAAGTATAAATTTCCAATCAACTGAACATTTTAGTTCACTTTTCTGCCACTTTCATATTTTGGTAAGTTACAGAAAAGAGCTGTAACATAACCTTGTCTGTTGATTTTTCTCATTCAGTAGTCAAAGTGGCAGGCAATCATGATGCGTGTGTGTTTAGTTTTGATGAAGTAATTCATATAAATGTTATGGTATATAAAAATGCTCAGGATTTATCAGTGAATATGACTATACCAGTCAAATAAGGACATGAAAAAAAATATGGTTTACTCTATTTCAAATTTAATGGTTTGAAATTTATTTTTTCTATCAGAAAATATAAATCTTCATCTTTTTAAATTAAAAGCTGATTGAAACAAAACATTACTACACCAATAAATACTACACATTATCTATAACAAGAGTATTTTTTTCAGATTTTAAAATGATAAATAATAAATATATTTAAATATTTACGTAAGTACTTTTCGGCTAAAATAGCCAAGGTGTTACAGGTAGGGTATGCTAATAGCATGTCAGCAGCCAAAGAGTTAAGGTTTTGAAGGTATTTATTATAAATATAAACAAAAAGTAAATATTTTTACCAGTGTCTGTATCCATTTTTTCTACAACATAATGATCGATCGGCAATCCTCCGTTATCCTCTGGGGGATTCCATTTCAGGCTACAGCCTTCTTTATGAACATCAGAAATCTTCAATGGGCCTTCTGGAGGTCCAGGTTTATCTGTAAAAAAGATAAATTTTATTAAGTATATTTTTAAAGTGGCTTAGTCCTTTTGTTAAAATTGTATATACATTCTAAGATATAATGTCTTCAGATTAAATTAATAAGTATAGTTTCAGTTGTACATTACAGCACTGAAGACAATCAACAATTTTGAAACATGTTTTACAAGTAATATTTATTTGTTGTAATGTGATAAAATGTTTATTATGAACTTTTTAGTTTCACTGAATTGTGAAATGTTCATATATTTTTTTTTAAACATGAATATTAACTGTTTGGTATATAAAATTTCACTTTAGATTTTTTATTGAATTATAAATCCCCCGTCTTCATTAATTTACCTAGCACAAAGTAAAGCCAGTAAACTACAAAAAAATGTTTTATTTTAACAAATATTTTATTACCAAGAACTGTTACTTCAATAGTTGCTTCGTCTTTGCCTGAGTTGTTCTCAGCTTTGATAGTGTATGTTCCAGTCTGTTTGCGAGTAATCAGTACGATAGACAATTTGGTCTTGTAATCTTCCAATTCGATGTTTACATTATCCTGGCTTTCTAATCTTGCTTTGTTGTGGTACCAAGTCTTGTCTGGTGGTGGTTCACCGCTAATTTTCACATCAAGCTTAAGATTCTGTCCTGCTTTCAAAGTTATATCCTTTAGATTTGTGCGGTCAATTTTCGGTGGCACTGAAAGCATTCAAAAATAACATAAGAAATTATAAAACCCTAACACACACACACACACACACACACACACATATATATATATATATATATATATATATATATATATATATAAAAGAGTATTTTCAGTTTGTTAAATTACTTGTAAACAGATGTGTAAATAAAGAGATAACAATGTGTTGTGCTACAGAAATAAACATTGTTTGAGTTAACACAAACAAGCATTTGATTGTTGGGTATTTGGTTTTTTTAGGGCAATAACTCCCAGGATATATCTTCTTCCTTATCTGTTCTCAGAATGACCACTCATATTCCCTTTTCTGTTACCATACCTAATTGTATTCACTGTGTAATCAACTCTTTTATTGTGTGTTTAATTTGTTAGCCTATTAAAAAATTTAAACAGTATAATATTATCATGTTACATTCTATTGATTTTTAAATTTAACAAAACAATTGGTGTCTTTGGTTATGAGTTTCAAATTGTTATTTAAATCCTGTTTTCAATTTTTTTGGTGAATATTAAGTAAATGGGCCCTAAAAGAAGTGTTTGTGGTAGTGAAAGTAAAAGACGAACTACTGAACTAAAAAAAGCTACAGTATGAACTGAAAAAATATACAGTACTGATTTGTCCTGTATGTATAAATGTAACATAATTACATTTGTACGAATTTAGTTAAAGTGTGACTTTTGTTATGTGAATTTTCTTCATTCTTTATCTTTGACATATTAATAGTGAGTACTCAATTATTTTTTCTGTATAACAAATTAAAATGTTTTCCAGAAGTCTCTATTGTAAACGCTGACTGGCACAGCAGTCTGCTCAGATAACAGTCTTAGTTCTGGAACGAATTAAAAGTTATCTGGTATTGGGTAGAACAAGATTAGAAGGGTATTGGTAGAAAATAGGCTGTCAGCCTAGCTAAATAGCCTAATATTATGTTGTTTAATGATTTATGTTTTTTTTTTTTTGTGTGTTTGATTTATAGTGTATGAAAATGCGAAGCCCTGGCCGGGAATCAAACCCGGGTCCTCGGGGTGAAAGCCTAGTACGCTATCAACTAGGCCACCGAGGCGGCTCACCATAATGATTTATGAATCAATGTATTTCATAACATTTTTTTATCTCACTCTGCTTCCACTGTAAAAAGTGTTTACGACTTATGATAAACGTAGAAGGTCAAAAACTAGAAATAAATGTATCTTAGACTGCTTTACTATTTGTCGATAAGGACTTGCTTTTGTACCACTTTGGTATTGTTTAAGCTACATTTTGGTTTAATCTATTTAATGACTAGAAAATACAGTTCTGAGTCTATTCTGAATGACGATATCATTTCAAACTTCGTTACAGTTACATTGGAAAAACATTCAGTACAGAACTCTACAAATTGTCAATTTGGTTGCCTTTCAGAATATAGTGAGTGAGTGATTTATTTTAAAAATAGTTAAAAAGTAGTGTCATTAAATAAAACTCTTTTAGATACGTTACCATTTCGATCTTTAGCAATAATAGGGTCACTTGGATCACTGGGTTTGCTCTGTCCTCCTTTGTTAACTGCAATCACTCGGAATGTATACTTCATTCCTTCCATAAGATCAGGAACTTTGCCCTCACACTTGTTTCCAATAAGTTCAACGCCTTTCTGCCACTTGGAGCTACAAACACAAGAATTGTCATGTTAAATTTCCTTAAAATATGGTGTTTACTAGTTCATTATTAGTTTTGACACTCTTTGAGAGTTAATTAGCATCATGAGTCCTATCTTAAAAATTAATGGAATATATGTACAATATATATATATATATTTAACGTCCGACTATTGTGCACACTTAGGCTAATGCAGACGATGGAATGATTTATAGCATACGAAAATGCCAAGCCATGACCGGGAATTGAACCCGGGTCCTTGGGGTGAAAGCCCAGTACGCTATCAACTAGGCCACTGAGGTGGCTCCAATATATATATATATATATATATATATATATATATATATATATAATGCAAGCATTATTATGGTTAAAATTCAAATATAATACATTACTCAAAGTTATAGGAATAAGATCAATCTAACCTCTAAAACAAATAAAACACATTTTACAAATAATGTGCAGTAGTACAGTTTGTAGCGACTCAGATGCATGTCTTGACATGAAAACAATCTCTTGCTTTCCTTCCCCTTTGTACCCCTTCCAACTAACAGTCAGCGTTGTCTGCGATGCAGCGCATTGCATAATAGTGGTGGGGCAGAAAACACCAAACTGTTAAAAAAAACTGCTTTTCTATAAACGACAAACAAACTGCTTTTTCAAACGGAAACAAGCAGTTTGATTTGGACTGGTTTATGATTTGTTAAACAAAGAACGGACTGTTCTATTCAAACGTTGCCACAAGCGCTAAAACTATTTTCCTGCTGTTTGCCTGCTAACTGCTATCCTTCTACCTGCTTTTATGCTTTTTCCCTTTATTCCAAAGTTGCTTGTTGCTTGTAGTGAAGTAAGAACTGTTTGGTCAATGTCAACGTTTATCTATTTTGTCGCGAGTTGTAGTAACAACCCCTCACATTTTGTAGATACAGAGCGTAATTTTATTTAAACATATTTTTTATCAATCATCAATATTTTTTAATCAACTAAAAATATTCCAAATCGTTTGCATTTTGGTAAATATGCAAAGGACTATTTAATTTTTAAGTAAAAAAAAGAATGCTTCTATTAGAAATTCATTGCATTTTGTAAATGGCATACATAATTATTACGTTTTGAGAATGTAATTTCATTATTACTACACTTGTAAGGATTATTTTTGTCCTTTCTAAATGCTTTATACCCCAAAACAATTTAAGGACATGGTGGTAATGGGAATGAAAAAGTAGTCTTAGAAAACTGAACGTATGTGCTTTATGTTTAAGCTGCTAATACAACTTTGAGTTTCAGTTTTCTAAACCTGTTTTTTTCCAACTGTTTTAAAGAGCAGTTTTTTTCCCTCAACAAACAGTTTGTTGACATTTTGTAAAAATAGCAGAAACCACCTCTATTGCATACCGGACTGTCAACACACTTATTTGAACAGTGAATGAATATTTTTTTATCAGAGTCTGCTAAGCAATCCAAAATTATAGAATTTTTTAGTCTCCGGGTACAAACAGCACTGTCAATACTGCTAAGTACAACAACATAAATTTTGAACACCAGTGTAAATTTTAAATAGATCTTGAAAGACATACAAACTGTAATACTGTACATTAAGTACTGACTATTATAAAAGTACTATTATTATAGTACTTACTATTATTATACTTACTATTATTATAGTACTATTATTATAGTACTGACTATTATTATACTTACTATTATTATAGTACTATTATTATAGTACTGACTATTATTATAAAGTACTGACTATCATATTTGTATTTTATTTCTGTATAATTTGAATACTGTCAGTGTAAATTTAAGGTCTACAGTTGAAAATCATTCATAAAATAGAGGTTGACCTCTGGTATATTTGTTATAAAGAGGTTGTCAATCAGTTTTGAGGAAATTCTTTTGTAAAGAATATTGTCAGCATTTAACCTCAATATAATGAACCTCATTTTTAAACATATTCTGATATAACGGATTTTATCTTTGGGATCCTTGAGATTTGTTATATTGAGGTACTAGTGTATAATTTAATAATAATTATTGATCATTATTTTTCAAGACATTATATTTTATGAATTATATCTTAATTAAAAATGAAATGAAAACCTGTTAATTGAAGTCATGGCAAAATATTTCAAATGACTAATCTTATTCACTTAAGTTAATTATTTATTAAAATTTTGTCAAACACAGACATACAAACAATAAAGTACTGTTTATGTACACAGACATCACCATCAGGTGACATTTAAAAGTCTACTTCCCATCCCCTACACAACATAACGTAATTACCTATACTGATCCTTCTTCTCAATAATGTACGAAGTAATAGGTGCTCCTCCATCATTAGCTGGCGGAGTCCATTTCAAGTATGCATTGTGCTTGTCCCAATCTTTAGCTACAGGCTTTCCTGGCTTATCGGGTGCATCTAAAAAAAAAATAAATATATTTTTTTAAAATAATGTACCTTTTCTTTTCTTTAATTTATGCCTTTGTCACTTTTATTATAACTTTAAAAAACATAATAATAATATTACTAAAGAACATAAACATGCTAGAATGATAACCCTTATGAGAGGCATGTGAGCACTCACATCTTGTGGCAGAATGTTCAACTACAGTTAAAAAGATAATAATACTCCCTATTTTTTAAAATGTCTGCTTGTCCTTGCAGATTGCAATGTTCGTAGTAACAGACAGTCCAATTACTTGGACTGTAGTCGCTAAAATCGAGCATGCTTTTTATAATGGTGTACTTCTATTCCGTTTATATTCAACGATATTACTATATATGAGGTTCAGTCGAAAGTCTTCACAAGTAAGAAATGTCTAGGAATGATTGTTAAGTACAGTTATTGAACTGCGTTTTCGTAGAAACTTTTAACTTCTTGTCTCATTAAACATCGTTTAAAAAAAATATTTCTTCTACATTTTAAAGTTAAAAAAATCATAACAATTAAAAAATTAAAAAAATGTTTAAAAACAGTTTTTCAATATCATATAAGTTACAGGTGAGAATTTTTCAGGATTAATATACTAAGTTAGTACACAAGGAACTTAATGGGACCAGGGCCTTTCAGATTAACATTTTGGAAAAGCATGGATGCCAAAAAAAACGTCATATTTGATAACGTTATCATGAGCTGCTAAGCAGCAGTTTCAATGAGTGATACAGGTGAGCTGCAGGCCAGAGACAGTTCTGTCTATTGCTGATGCTTTGTCAAAGCATCCGGTAGTGGATTTTTGGATGCTTAGTAAAATTTATAACAGGTAAGAATAAAAATAAAATTTATTTAACAAAGCTAAAACAAAGAGAAAATCAACAAAAGTTGTACATTACAATATCTGTACTTTAAAATAATAAACACTGTACTAATTTGTCCAATATAATAAATTGTCTTTATTAAAAATAAAAATAAACAAAAAACTCTTCAAGTATAAAGAAAAGGTTTTACTATATAAACAAAAGATTGGCAGCATTGATGCCAGTGGTGGCCACATACAATATCTTTATTTATTTATTTATCATAAAACAAATTGTCACTATGGTGCTTTTTTCTTTTGATACATTGATACATTGTTGAAACATGATACATACATGATTGGCTGACCTATAATAGTAAAAATATGTTATAAATGGTTCTTTACTGTTTTGAATTATTCTTCTGAAGTTATAAAAACACTAAATTCTTTATAATAGGCCTAACAAAAAATCCTCTTCCCTAATTAAATTTTTTTAAAAATCATTACTAGTAAGACAGAACTTTGAACAAACAAGATCTGGATAATCGTGTGTCTAGTGTACCTAAATTAAAATATTTAGACACATGAAGATATAATTATTTAACTTTTCATAACTACACTGATTTTTTGTAGCCGACAATTCTTCCTTATTTAACTTTACATTAAAACTGCTATAAATCATTGTTTTTTATTGACTTTTTATATTTTGAACACGAAAATGTTTTAACATAGTTAAATTTGATGCCTAGTAACTTTAGAAACGAACTATTTACACAGACAATGAAGGGGAGGAGAAGTGACTATCCCAAAGAGTTAAAGCTTTGCTGGTGGCACATGCATTCATCTCATTTTGGTTTCTAAACAATCTAAGTGCTAGTTCATGCCTAATATTTTGAACTATGACCTCCACATTTTTTTTAGATTTTTGGCTCTGGCATTTATAAAAATGCCAAGTTTAATGATGTTTATCATTAAATGTTGGATTAGTGGAGTTTCATTTAAAAACACAATTTTATGGCAAAAGTGTACTACTTTTACATTTAGGGTCACACAATCTTATATGTACCAAAAATTTATTGGTACAAAAAAATAGCATAACAGAAGTAAAAAAGTGAGATTTTTTTCTAACATCCTAACTAACGGGAGAGGTGCACTGTTACATAATTTTTTAGTTATTATAATTCAAAAATAATTGCCCAATAATCATACAGAATTTTTTACCTGTTATTAATACCATAAAATAAAACTGAGTAAAATACATACTTTGCAGTATATTAAAAACTTATAAACTCTGTATTAAAATAGAATATTTCCTATGTAGTGTAAGAATACAAAACAAGGTACTGCATAGTACTGAATTTACCTGTAGTTTAATAAACTTAATTAAGTCTGTGTTAGTTTTAGTCAACAATATAACAAAATTAAAAAAAAATATAGGTACATTTTTATGTTTTTGTTTTTTATGTATAGACAATGTTTACTCACAGTCACAGCAATAACGCCAAGACAAAAATGGTGCAAGGGGAATTATGTGTAGGCCTATAATGATGTGTACACAATGGATGAGATGTAGACTGAGCCTCAAGGGCTCTGTTTGTCTCTCAACTGCATACCATAAATTAATTGATTAATTAATAAATAAACTCAAGGTCATAAATCTGACACTTAGTTTCTGCCATAAGCATTATCCAAATTTTTATGTTTTTGTTTTTTCTGTATAGACAATGTTTACTCACAGTCACAGCAATAACGCCAAGACAAAAATGGTGCAAGGGGAATTATGTGTAGGCCTATAATGATGTGTACACAATGGATGAGATGTAGACTGAGCCTCAAGGGCTCTGTTTGTCTCTCAACTGCACACCATAAATTAATTGATTAATTAATAAATAAACTCAAGGTCATAAATTTGACACTTACTGCCATAAGCATTATCCTTTCTGTTAACGCAATCATTAGTTTAACTGACATAAAGTATGGACATGAAGAAAATATGTTTCCATGATGCTAAGGTCACACTGATTCGCATGATGGTCAGTGTTTTAACCTCATTCACTCTTTTGAAAATGCCAGACAACTGGAAAGGATTGGTGAAGTGTTGGATTATACAGATAGATTGGTACATGATAGGTTGGTTGATGTGGAAACCGTAAAAACGATCTTATTTCAAAAGTTTAAGTCAAGACAAAAAATTATTCCATGTCAGAAGATAGGGGAGTGGAAGATATGAGACAATGTAGGCATACTTACCGAATGGATTCTTTGCAACAATAGAACCTTCTGTTTCCAAAGGTTCAGATTCACCTTCAGCGTTTACTGCTTTCACACGGAACTGGTATTCTTTTCCTTCATGTAATCCACCAACCTAGAAAGAATGCATGAAACAACATTAACATATTTATGAACAAACAATCAAAGTTTTGCTTTAGTAGATAATGTTATACAGTGAAACTTTCCTCAACGGACACTTCTAAATAACTCTTCTTTGTAATAAATTCTTTTGTATTCCCTGGACAAGGTGAAGTCATTATAGGCTTAGAAGAACTTCTAAATATTGGGCATTTTCAAAACACATACATGGATTAATGTTCATTAATAAGATCTAAAAATTAGCAAATCAATGGTCCACGGGCTTGATGAAACTTTTTAATACTGGAAAAGTTTATTAAAAAGTTTTCCATAGAAGATCCACTTTTTTTACAAATTATTGATGTGTGGAAGCAGATACTGATCTGTACTCTTCAGTGTTTTCCTGGTAAACCATTTATATGATAACACAGAAATGAAGGTCACATGCGGGTGTAGAAACTTTTCCTCACAAACGTGACGTTTCTCACTTCTCCCCCCCCCTATTGCTCGGCGGCATTGGTAGAGTATCCTAACTTACCATCATGACTAATACACTTCTAGTACCATCGCTGAAAAACTCTTAGAATGGTTTCAACAGATTATTGGTACAAAAAAATAGCATAACAGAAGTAAAAAAGTGAGATTTTTTTCTAACATCCTAACTAACGGGAGAGGTGCACTGTTACATAATTTTTTAGTTATTATAATTCAAAAATAATTGCCCAATAATCATACAGAATTTTTTACCTGTTATTAATACCATAAATTAAAACTGAGTAAAATAAAATTTTCTGATCCATTTAAGGGCAATATTCAAAGGTCAGATACAAAACTAAAATAAGCAACTCTGGATGACGTTTGTTGTAGTATAGAAGAAGCGTTTGCTTTTGGTGACATATTGGTGATGCTTATTTGGTGGCAGGCAAGTGGTGATATGGCCTGCTTTAAAAAGAAACACAAATTTGATGAAAAATAGAAATGGAGAAAGATCACAAGAATTAATGAGACGAGTGAACTCTTCTCAATGAGCGAAGAGTGAGTTAAATAAAAAAGAAGATATGTTGTAACAGGACAGAAAAAGACATACTGATAAAATTAAACTTACATCGGCTTCTGGTGTTTTGGTTGTAGTAACTGGAACCCATCGCCCAGACTCCAGGTCCATGCGCTCTACAAGATAATGGTCTACTGGAGCTCCACCATCATCCTCTGGTTTGTCCCACTTCAGCTTGCATCCATCAGCTGTTACGTCAGAAACTTTCAATGGGCCCTTAGGCTTGCTTGGAGGACCTAAAATATAAAATTTATAAAATATATTTTTCTTTTTTTAAAAACTTGAATGTGATAAAAACTTTTTATGTTCTTCATACTGTTTTTGATTTTATTCACCATACTAATAACAGATATTTATAAATGATGCATGTTTTTTTTTTAATATAAGCGCCATTTTGAAATTAAAAACAAAGTATATTTTTTAATAATTTTATTTTTACATGATGGCCTAAAACTTAGACTAATTTTCAACATAATTTCCTTCGATATTAAGGCACTTATTGTATCGTACAACCAGCCTTTGAATCCCATCTTAAATTAAATCTGCTCCTTGATTTCATAACCACTGTAACATAACTGTTTCAACATCATTATCATTGTGGCACTGACCATTCATATGCTTTTTAAATGCAAGAACAAGTGCCACTGGATGCTAGATCTGGACTGTACAGAGTGTAATTAAGTTGTTTCCAGCCAAATGATGAAATAAGATTTTAAGTTCGATTGGCCAGTGGAAGGGCACTGTCATGAAACAAAACAATCCCTTTACTCGCAAGCCTTTCTTTTGTTTTGGAAAACACAGCACAGTTTAGTTAAGGTCACACAACAGTTTGCAGAATTTATTGTGTCATCCTGGGACAAATAATCCACAAATAACAACCCTTTCCTAACCCAAGACACAGCATACATGAGTTTCCAGTAGGATGTTCTACTGACAGAGTCAGTTTAAATACTCACAAACAAGGCTGACAAGGTAAACAAGGTTGAATGCTTCTGTAGTGGGCATCAAATATGTCATACACTATAGTATTAAACTCACACTCTAACAGGCTTCTTTGAATATGAACACGACAGCCTTTTTAACTATTCAGAATTTTAAATTTCAGTACTATTTACAATTCTTTGTCACATTATATTTATAAAACATGCAATTTGAAACATAAAAACACACAGACATGAGCACAAATTAAAATTATGCAAAATAGGCCAACTAACACAAGAATGCCAATTGTTATAATCTATATATGCTCGGAAATTGTATCTATATTTACTTTATATCCATTATTATATCTAATAATGAATAAGAATCATATAATAATTTTAATTGAGGAATATTCTGGGTTTTGTTTTGACTGTCTTATAAATTATATATTGTTCCAAGGCATTCATAAGTTTTCCTTTGTTGCATTTATGAAGGATCTTCATTGTTTTGTAAATCTTGATCTACGTGTGGTCCAATTGTATAATGTGCTTGGCAAATTTTGATTAAGATTTGCATAGGTTTTTGGACAAGTGGAATACGCTCTTTAAACTTCCGAAATTATTAGCTTGCTTATCCTATCAATTTTTTTTGGACAGGCATTAACATGTTATTTGACAAAGCCTGACTATAGAAATTTATTCTGTTTTGATCATTGATTGGTTTGTTTACTATATTTGATTAATTCTATTTTGTATTATAAGTGATGATGTAACCTGTTTTTTATTATGTATTATATTATTATACAGTGTATAATATACTATGTTACACCTCAAGATCAACTTTAAATAAAATGAGAATGGCCTAACAATTCAGATAAAAAATAAAACATTATACATAAAACATTCTTAATTTCATGTTATGCTGTATAAAACAGATTAAAAAATTAATGTGTATATTACAAATTTCAGAAACAATTTTACTATTACATGAAATATAAAACCAATTTCAATTAAAAAGATCATACTATTATTAAGAAGTTAAACTATTATTTAGCATACCAGGAAAGAGGTCAGGAATTGGAAATTCCTTGTAGAAATAAATGTTTACCCCAGTACTCTCAATCAACTAATTTTGTTTTCAACAAACAAGAAACAGTATTATAAAATAAAAGTCTTAAGTATAATCAAACTTTGTAAGCACTAATAATAAACACGACACTTATAAATACAGATGGTGTCATTTTTATATCAATGTTTGTTATTTACAGTTTGTAGTGCTTGTTTAGAATTGCAAAGTTGATTCTAAATCCCACTGCTAGTGAGATTAGATCTGTAATTCGCTTTCCAAATGTGAAGAACACTAAAGCAGTTGATATTCATAAAGAGATCTGCCAGGTTTATGGAGAAAATACGATGACTGAATCAATGGTAAGGAGATGGATCCGGCAGTTCAATGAAGGATATGATCAAGTGCACGGTGACGAATGAAATGGTGTCCATCTTTTGTTAGTGGTGAAGTGGTTTACACAGAAGAAATGATTAAAATAAGTGTACAATTTTTGCACTTTCTATGGAATTTATGTAAATTTCAAGTCATTTCGTCAAAGAATTATCTGTGTACTCTCGTCGTGTTACAACAAAGAAGATGACTTTCTGAGGTGCACACTACGTCGCAAAGTACAAAGTGCACAGGAATGCTCACAAACAGTATTGTTTTGATCCATGACAATGTCCGGCATTACAATGAGTATATGACATGACAACTCTTACAGAACTTTGGCTGGGACCAGTTTGACAACCATCTGTTCAGCCTTGACCCTAGTAACTCATCTTTTTTTGCACCTAAAATTGTTGCTTGGTGGTCATAACACCAACAACAAGCTCAAACGGTTTATGAAGAAAGAGTATACAAACTTGTGCCATGCTATAAGTACCTATAAACATTTTTTTCCCTTAACATCCATACTTTATGGCAGTTAGACTACTACAAGGATGAGGCATCAGTGATCAACAATAAGGATAAAGCAATTGTAGTAACTGCGGCTCAAACGTGTGCAGTTCAGAGATGTAGCAGACTAACGGTAGAAAAAAACACGATGCAAAATGGTAGGAGCTATGTAGAAATACAGTTGAAGATTTGTAGATTTTTTTGCAAGAAATAGTTTTTGTGTAACTGTTAAGTAGTTTTTCAGGATGTACCTTGTAATAACAACTGACAGTCTGTTTTTAGACAATGTGCCAACTGGACTTAATTTCAATATATGCACATGTTTGTATGTTTTTATATTTTAAATTGTTTAATCAAGTTTAAAATATACTTATAAATTTATCGACTTACTCAAAACTTGAATTTCCAAATCTACAGAATCTACGCCAGAATCATTTTTAGCCGTTACTTTATATGTTCCAGTATCACTTCGCTTGGCTTTTGTTAAAATGAATGTTGTTTTATAGTCTTCATTTTCAATTTTCAATCTGAAATTGTAAACAAATAATTAAATAACACGATATAAAACATTAAAATAAATCTGTTGTTTGGAAGCAATCTAGAAAGAAAATATTAGATTGGTTGGAAATGTTAAAATAAAAGTTGTTGGATTCGTATATTTTAAAACCAAAACGGCGTTTCATTTTTGTTATTTCATGTCAAGTATTGCTGACACAATTTAATTTGTTTAGGTTGCAATTGTGGGATTCACTTATTTACACAAGTTGTTCAATATTCTTGTGGTCAATTCTTGGCTATTGGACTGATTAGGATTTATGTTCTTATGATCATAGGTTGTCCTAAAGACGTATAATATTGTTGAAAAGTTAATACTATGCAGCACAGTAAATATTAGGTAATTACCACTGATAAGTCTTTACATAGTTCACTCTGCTTTAACACACAGTTCCTATTCCCACTGTCTACAGTTATTTAAATTAAGGATTTACAGAATTTAAATATTTTTTTTATAGAATTTAAATAGTTTTTAAACAATATTGTTAATAATTATACACAACTGTAATTGAAAACAATTTTTATTAGGTCTTTGAAGCAATAAGGAAACTAATAATTTAAACTTCAGTGAAAAACAGTAAAACTTATGACAACTTAGTTAAATATCTTTCATTATCTTACCTGTCCTGAGATGTTAGAGGCTTATCCTGCAGCGTCCATGTGACCTTGGGAGCAGGTTCACCCTTGACATCAGCTTCTACACGTAGAGTATGACCAACACGTATTACCTTCTTCTGTAAATTCTTACGGTCAATGTGCGGTGCCACTGGAAATAAACATTATTTTTTTAAAAAAAGAACCAACACTATTATCAATCATTAACACAACTGCTAATATTTCTTATTCTTAAACAGCCTATATACTTTTTTCATTTAACTACTTGGACAATTATATTGCAACAAATGAATAGATTATTTTATAAAGTATACAATTAGAGTAGAATTTGGTGTTAATATATGAGAATATCAGGAGCAGAAGTAAACAACAAAGTTTTTGAAAGTTACTTATTTTAATAAATACAGTTAAAATAACAATGTTACAAGAAAAACAGTTGTCATAAAAGGCACTTGTAAAATATTTACAAAACTGCATTTCTTTTTATAAAAGAAAACGTTCTTTATAAGTAACACCTTATGTAGTACAGTTCAATGATAATAACAACATTGTCCCAAATATTTATGTTGCCTTTTGAATATTCTATTGTATACCAGTTTCTGTAGCGCAGACTGAAAGATCTTTTAGTACTAAACAGAATTAAGAACTTTTGCAAGGACTCTAGACTTTGATCCTGTTATTCAATTGTTTGCAGAAAAAAAAGCGATTTTGTAAATATTTTATGAGTGCCTTACGTAACATATTTTTTTTCTTGTAACATAGTTATTTTTCATTGTACTTATTAAAATAAGTAACTTTTAAAGAAATTCTTTTTATATTATTCTTCTTTTCTGCTAGGATTATTGTCACTTATGTTGAGTATACTGATCTGCCTTCCCTAGCTTCGTCAATTCTACTGTTGTTGACGCATTTCAGAGAACCTCCATCTTCAAAAACTATATCTATACTGGTCACCAATATTATGGCCCATCCTATTTATAACTTTCTATTTCCACCTTGTACCCCTCCTCTATTCACCACATGTACATTAAACTTGACGTGCTCGCTTCTGATTGGCTCTTCAAAATCATACGTTTTCGCTCGCTTCAGATTGAAGCAACGAATCATACGTATGATTTTGAAGAGCCAATCAGAAGCGAGCACATCAAGTTTAATGTACATGTGGTGAATAGAGGAGGGGTACGAGGTGGAGATAGAAAATTATAAATAGGACGGGCCATAATATTGGTGACCAGTATAGATATAGTTTTTGAAGATGGAGGTTCTCCGAAACGCGTCAACAAAAATAACTTTCAAAGACTTTGTTGTTTACTTCTGCTACTGATATTCTCCTACACTAGTTTTCATTATGATATCAATTAGTTATTCTTTGTATTGCTTTAATAAAAAGAAAACACAAATTGAAGTTTTATTTTTACATATGAAGAAAACATTTTTTTCAGATGTATAAAACATTTGAAATGTTAAAACATTTTACAAATAGCTTAAAAATATGTATTTTCACATTTGAAATATTACAACATTTTTTAGGAGTTATCCCAGAACCTTCGTATAGCACCCTACGAGTGCTATCCACTTATTATCCACTGGCAAAATTCATGGGGGGGACCCTGGTGGATTTTTCCCCAGAGCCCTTTTCGGCTCTCAGCGACTTTGAAGGTCAGACATTGTTTACAATTACTGATGAGTTCCATAGCACTGTTTCATCTTAGCATAGTAATTTTTTCAAAATCTTACATGAAACCAATTATTTTTTAGATTCTGCATGTTCACAGGAAAATAATTTGTTTCCAAACTGATCATGTAAACAAAGCTAACGTTTCTCAAATCTCTTGCAACTATCATTTTGCTGCCAGGGTCATATTGTACTGAGTTTATGCATTGGTTCTCTTTAAACATTTTTTCCTTAGACAGCTGATTTTGTAGCTGTAATAAATAGTTTTGAGCAGCATTAGAGAAGTTAAAATGAAAGTGAATTTTTCATGTAATTGTATGAGAAAATGTTTCATTTTTCTTTTTTGTTGTAGAACTTTTGTATTATTTGTAACTTTTAAGAATACTACTTATTTTTAATTAAATTTATTATATGTACAATTTTCAAATATTTTGTTTTGAGGTTAAGTAGAAGAAAAGACCTAACCTTGCCTTGTACAGAAATATTATTATTATTGTTACACTGCACATACCTTTTTATATTTCTTTTTTCTCAGAACTGTCTTTCATACACAGGTTATTTTTTTTTTTAGCTAAAAAACCACTAACTGTTTTTTTTTAAACTGGACAAAATTATAGTTATTATTACACTTACTGTAAAAGAAATGGTTTACACAAAATAAATGGTCATGTGTCACATAAATTTAAAAATAATAAGAAATATGATTTGAACATTTCTACTTTCTGTTATTAATTAAAATGCCACAATTATAGAGAATGTTAAAAAGAAGAAAAAATCACTAATACACAAGTTAAATTATTGTTTATAAAACATTCATTTTCAACACTTACAAAATCTGGGCTTTGCAACGATCGAACGAGAAGGATCACTTGGAGGACTCTTTCCAGCTTTATTTACAGCCACAATACGGAATTCATATTCATGATTAGGCACTACATCCGTAACTTTGCCGGAAGTTCTGGAAACAATATTAAAAAATTAATAAAAAAATCAATATAAAAAAAATTAATAATAATTAATATTATTATATTAAAAATAAATTATGAGGTTTTTTTTTAAGAATGGGGAAGTTATAATTAACATTAAGTATTACGTTCCTTAAACTATATAAATAGAGAATTATATATTGTGATTATGTAAAAGTTACAAGAAATTTTGATTTTTTTTTTTAGAAAACAACCCCAAGATCCTACTGTACTTAAAATCCATACATTTAAATAAGCTATCCGAATATTCAATTAAATTTAGTAAGAACTATAATTTTTACCTTCTAACAACTCTAAACAATAAAACAAGAACAAGAAATTAACTTTTACTTATCCAGTAATGTGAACAGTTTTTATAAAAAAAGAAAAATATAATAACACTTATTGTTTAAACTTAAACCTTAATGTTAAGTCTAGTGTTAACTTATAAACTCAATCACATCGCCTAACTGCGGAATATGATTTTATTACAGAGAAACATTAAAATATCAGTAAGAAAAATGAAGTAAAAATAAAAGAGGTCCCAGAGAATGAAATCCCAAAGAGAGCAGGGGTAAAATGGACGGAGGAGCAGAAGAGGATTCATGGGGACAGGATGAGGGAGGTGTGGAGGATTAGAAGGAACAAGACATGAGTCGGAGTGCTTTGCGTGATCCAACAGGGTCTATGCGCAGATAATAATATAATATATATATATATATTTTATTTTTTTTTAATCTTACCAAATCATATTGAACAGCACGATCACCTATCCTCCTTATAGTTGTTCCAATAGTCGTTATTTATTGCATAATAAAATCATCATGTAAAAGAGATATGTGCATTTTTCCCTTAATATCTATACTTTATGTCATTTAGACATTAGACATTATGAAGACAAGAAATCAGTATTAACGGTTAAGGACAAAGCAAAGGAGCAACTGCAGCTTGGACTAAGAACCTTGAGGTGTGCGGTTTACAGACACAGCAGACTGACCAATGATAAGCGTAAGAAACTATGTTTGCATCAATACCTTCTATATTTTAATAATTTGTCTTAAATGCAAGTGGACATGCATTCTATCTGTTAAAAATAAATGTATACTGTTCCGTAACCCTAAAAATGATATTTACATTTTATTATCCCAAGTAATTTCTAGGCTATTTAAGCCCATAAATACACAAAAATGTTTAAAGCAATCATGTAATGCAGTTGCCTTGCTGATGAGGTAGAAGTGAATTTTCAAAAATATATTTTTTTTTTAAATGTCCGACTATTGTGCACACTTGGGTTAATGCAGACAATAGGATGATTTTATAGCATATGAAAATGCCAGGCCCTGGCCGGGAATCGAACCCGGGTCCTCAGGGTGAAAGCCCAGTACACTATCAACTAGACCACCAAGGCGGTTCATATATATATATATATATATATATATATTTTTTTTTTTTATCTTACCTAATTTCAAACTTCTAATTTTGCCATCTTTATCAGCACTAAAATATGTACCTTAAATTTTCAAACTGCATTGAAATACGAAAATGAACCTGACTGCCGTCCAATTACATGTCTTAATTTCATCGGATTTTGAAAATTTAAAGTAATAATATAAAAAGATTATAAGCTGATTAAGAAGGTGAAATCGGATTTTCAAAAAAAAATGTAAAAATAAAAAGTTATAAATTTTTAAAGATTTGAAGTGGCCGCTATTTTAAAACTGTTCAACAAACTTTTTGTTTGTTAACAAATTTGACCAAGCTATTTCCATTTTTTTTACAAGTTTTAATCAAATAGCAACAAAACAGTGACCATGAGGATATACAAGTATATATAACATTTAATGCCCCCCTCAAAATGTGATCTAGAGGTCATTATCGGTATTTATTTCAAGGCCTTAGGTCAAGGTATTACCATGGTGGCCACTCCAATAGTTCATTTTTCCAATCGAAATTTGTTAAAAATTTTTATATGAAAAAACTTGCCTGTCTCCTGGCACTGTTGCTGCATCTGTCCACTGCCGTTCGTCCTTGTCACGCATTTGAATTATATACTTCTCAATAGGTGCTCCACCATCACTCTTTGGTTTCGTCCATTCTAGATCAATGAAGTCCTTATCCCAGTTAGTTGGTTCTGGGCGGCCAGGTTTAGAAGGTTCATCTATACAACAAAATATTTTTTTAAAATTTAAATACAAGTAGTCCAAATGGCAGTCCAATTTTCTTATAATATGTAGAAAATTATATCAGTATTCTATATCAGTATTCTATATCAGTATTCTATATCAGTATTCTATATCAGTATTCTATATCAGTATTCTATATCAGTATTCTACATCAGTATTCTATATCAGTATTCTATATCAGTATTCTATATCAGTATTCTATATCAGTATTCTATATCAGTATTCTACATCAGTATTCTATATCAGTATTCTATATCAGTATTCTATATCAGTATTCTATATCAGTATTCTATATCAGTGTTCTATATCAGTATTCTATATCAGTATTCTATATCAGTATTCTATATCAGTATTCTATATCAGTATTCTATATCAGTATTCTATATCAGTATTACATTTCATTGGTTTTATACCTGAATGATAAAAAAAAAAAATCATATTTTAGAAGTTTTTCCTTACTTAGAATTTTGATGGCATTCTGCTTTGAAACCCAAGCGATGACCTTTTCTTACCTCCACATCCAATTTCCTTCATTAATAAAGCAGACCACAGATGTGACAATTTGTATGACAAACATGTATGTATGACCATATCTCTGTGCACCAAACTATAGGACTATAGTGCTAAAACATGTTTGAATCGACAATTTATTGCCAACAAAAATGAGCGTGTAGAGACATTACGAGGGTTGATCAAATATAAACGAGACTGACTTTCTAAAAACTTTTCCGTTGGACATTGAACTCTAAAGGGTGGGGTTTCAGGTAGCCTGGGAGGTTTGGGACGGTCGTAGACGGGCAACATTTCCGTTCGGACCCTTCAGTATAAAACTATACAATGAGTGAGAGTGAAGTGCACGTTTCCGTGGAGCAGTGAATTATTATTAAGTTTTTGGCCAAGGAGGGGGTCAATCCGACTGAAATCTTTCGTAGATTGACGGCTCAATACGGGGACAGGACCCTGTCAAGAGCTCGCGTTTTTGCTTGGCACAAGGAATTCGCCGAAGGGCGGGAAGCAGTAGAAAAACTGAAGGCCAAATCACGATCGTCGGCCGGGAAGGTAATGGCCACTGTATTTTTCGACAATCAAGGCGCCTTTCACGTCGATTTCCTCTATCAACGACGCACAATATATGCACAATATTATTGCGATGTTTTAGAGGCCGCAAAACAGTCTTTTAAGAGGAAAAGGAAATCTAAACCGGCGAAACGTCATTCTTCTTCACGATAATGCCCGACCACATTCGGCGAACGCTCTGAGGCTTAAACTCGATCAAATTGGCTGGGAACCAATGGAACATCCCCATACAGTCCAGACTTATCACCCTGCGACTATCACCTGTTTGGGCCACTCAAAGAGGCGCTTGGAGGCCAGCGTTTGAAGACGATTCTGCGGTGGAGACTTCGTGCTCCAATGGCTCAATGAACGCCGAGAACTTTTTACGAATATGGAATTAAAAACTTCCAATCCGTGGGAAAAATGTGTTACTCGTATGGGAGACTATGTAGAAAAATAAGTTGTATCAAGAATAATTTGTAAGTAAGCAATAATTTTTTTAAAAAATCAGTCTCGTTTATATTTGATCAACCCTCGTACATGTTGCAGAAATGCAACGATAACTCTGTCAACATGTAATGCCCTAGACATTCGAATAAAATTGTAACAACTTGCTCGTTTCCTCTGTTTGCGCATACAGATCCTAGTGTTTAGTGCTGTTACTTCTGTCCACACAAAACTGAGAGCGCCGAATGTTGGCTCATACAAATCACAGCCCTAAACACAGCTAGTGTATGTATTGCAACTGTGTCAACGGTTCATCATATCATATCGAAAAGTTAGTGCTGCCACAGTAGTAATACATAATTTTAATCAGAAAAATAAATGTAGCAATTGGTGTAAAGAGTGGTTGAAAAAACGTGACAGTTTTTCGTACGTTAATTTGCTGAACGAATTAAGGGTTTTTGCAAAAAAGAACCTTAAAAATGATCTCTCCTGAATGCTGATCTTAGAGTTAATTTTTCTTATAACAAAATTTTTATTGGCGTCAGTGTCAATCTCCTTCAGTTTCAATCTCCTAACGTATGCCTCGTTCCTTAAATTTCTATTACTATAATCTTTTGATTTGGCTTTCCACAGACAAGGAAGTGTTTTATAAAGTTCTATAAATTCTTGAACACATGTTTTAGAGTAATTTCGCATATAACAATTTTTTTTAAAAAACAGTATAACACTAAAAATGAATGTAAATCACATAAAAATGACAAATGTAAATTAAAAGCAGATTTCCAGCAGCAGTTGGACAAAGAAAACGAAGCTCGCAGCTGATACGACGCACTAGCTAAGTGCACACAAAACCAAATGAAATCAAACCCCTGTTGATTCATAGCGACATGTATGTGCATGCAAGATTCACACACAGATCTTATGCCTAAACGTAGAAAACTGTTTGCGCAAACAAACTTGAGCCAACTTATTTCACACGTCTATTGATGACACATGTTGTTTCATACAAAACGCTAGATTTAAGTTTGCACAAACATTTTAGACTACTATAACTTGTTTGCCGACTTGTGTGTGTAAGCATTTCTGTCCAACATTTCCTGTAGTGTAGTTACAATTCATGTTGGAGCCAACAAACTGGAGGAAGTAATCTTCTACATATTTGAGTGTTTAGGGACAAGGTCTATTTTGTTTGTGCATACATGTGTGTCATACAGATTTATGCGTGTAGGGATAGCCTTAAGACTTTAGCACCCAGAATGAACTTTAACTTTTGTTTAACCATATTCACTGCGCAAATGAAAAGCAAAGACTTTTCAAAATGTGCGGCAAATTTATGGTCATTAACTGTAAGCCCCTTCCTAGAAAGCATCTTGTATTATAATGCAATCTACACAGCAGACAGCTGTCGAAGACAATGATGTTTGTTACTGTATTATAATGTAGTTTTATGAGAATTTATGGCTTAATGACTAGTAGATATTTGTCTCAATTATGAAAAGAATATAAAGAATTTCCTCAATTTTGTTCTATTGAATGTAGTTTTTATTAAAAGATGCAAGTGCCAATGAAAAAATTCTACTTCTACATGTTTGCAAGTTATACAGGTTTGACTGTACATATATGACATGTGGCTAAAAAATAACCGGACTGGATTTTCTCTATTAAAACTGTAAATCTGCCATCATGTTATTTACAGGCTAGTTCTAAATATCCTATTCTACAGTATATTTCCAACAGACAATGTTTCATCTTCAATAAATATATCCATTACGATTACCATATAGACATGTATATCAGTGTGTCTGTCCTATAGAAGAAAGGAAATAATTCTCAGTAAATACATATTTTCTGTAGACACCTACTGAAGGTGTCTATGTATCTACTCTAGAGTGCCTGTTGAAGAAGGTTTCACTACATTTAGATATAAAACAAACATAAATACAAATATATTTTAGAATGTAGTCTCACCAAATGGATTTTTAGCAATAATAGAATGATCAGTCTCCAGTTCTTCAGATTCCCCTTCTTTGTTCACAGCCCGTACTCGGAACTTGTAAGGTTTTCCTTCCTGAAGGCCAGTAATATTTGCTTCAGGGTCTACAGATTTTCCACACGGAATCCATTGTCCTGTATGCGGGTCGAGCTTTTCAATTTCATAGTATTCTATAGGAGTGCCACCATCGTCTTCTGGCTTTTTCCACTTTAGCTTGCAGCCGTTCTTTGTTACATCAGCAACATCTAGAGGTCCTACAGGTTTGCTTGGTTTTCCTATGGAAGAAAATTCATAAAAAGGTAAAAAATTTGTAACAATATATTTCGAAAACATTTAATATGAATTTTTTAAGCTTAAAAATTTGTGTTCGGAGTGGTATACTGACAATTAGCAATAAAGAATTTAAACACCTAATTTATTAAAATTAACCCTACAGATATTGAGTGTTATATGTTTGTTTAAACCATTATTTATTTGTCTACAAACCATTATATATTTTTCAGGAGATTGTACTGAGTTGTGACTCTTTCAGTACCTAAATCAGAAATATTGAGTAGAATTTTAAAATCTAAATTTACTCTCCATTACTGACTTTCCAGGGATAGCACACTTTGTACATTTTATTTCGGTATGGTAGAAGCTTATAATAGTACCAAAATTATTTCTTTAAATTTTTACTTCATAAAAATTATAGAGAATATTTTCAAAATTTTTTAAAATGAATCTATTAAATTATTAATTAATAATTAATTATTAAAAATTAATAATCGCTATATTTTTTTTAATTATTAGTATTAAAACAACATATCAGTAATACATGTTTATGGAACAATGTAATCTAGTGAGTATATTATATTTTGATATCAATTTTAATGGTCACTAGTACCTAAGCAAAACAGCCTTAATTATTTTCATTTTTTTAAAACTACTTTACATTTGAAATATTTCCATTGGCAAGAACACATTATTAATAACAGAATTTGATAAAAATGATTTTTTTAAAGTTAAATAATAATTATTACTAAAATACAAATAGGAAACCACTTTATCACAAAATGAAAAGAAACTAATTTGACGTGAGCAGAATAAATATCGAACTAGTCAACTTACTTTATCCTGACGCACACTGCACCCTATGTAGTCACATAAAATCACGGCATAGTCTAGCTATACTGGATGCTGTATGATCTTTTTTTTTTTTTTTTTTTCGTTTCACCCTCTTTGGGGTACGCTGAATCAATCATTTCTTGCGCGCTGTACTTTTCTTTGTTCCCAGTAGCTCTTCATTCTTTCCGATCTTCTCTTCCTCTCCTCTTCCGAAATGACAGGTTTAGGTCTTATTTTGGCTTTATCTTGGAATCTTATTCTTTCGTCTTTGGTAATTATCTTAGCAGTTTGGTCAAACAATGAATCTTCTGTAATTTTTAATTCTATTAGGTCTTTTTCAATTTCTTTAAACCAGTTCGGTTTTGTTTCACGATTATGGAAAAATCAAACACCTGTTTCACAATCTATTGGAGTTCATTCTAAGAAGATGGCCGTAAAAATTTATTCTCCTTTTTCTCATAGTATCTGACAGTTTTTCAATTTTCTTATAGAGAGCTTCATTTCTTATATATACAACCTTATTATCTTGAAATTTTGTTCCTATAATTTTTCTTAAGATTTTCCTTTCCGTTATTTCAAGTTTTTCTATCTTGATTCTGTATGATCTTTATTAAGGCAAAAAACAACCAGTTATTTTATTCTGATTTCAAAGTTCTTTTTGGAGTTTAATTCTCTTGTAAATATATGTGCCAGATTCCATGTTAGTAGTTATCAACATTTATTTGTCAAAATTCACTGATGTTATCATTTTTTGTTTTTTTAAGCAGAAGGTTTTCACTCTTAAAAGTTATTTCAAAATATTAAAATTTTAAGTTTTCAAAAACAACATCGCCTCAGTCTTTTTGTTTTGTGTTTTTGTAGCTTGGGCCCCTACTGAGCTAAGTGATTCAAGCCGTTGCTTGTGTCACTGTCAATAAGAAATCCTTTTTTTTATAAACAAAGGCCAAATTGTATCTTTCATTCTTTTCATTAAATATAGTTTCACTGTTTCTTTAAAATTAACCAGCAGAACAAAGTTTTAGATTTCATCATTATTGTAACATAGCCACCGGACCACATATTCGAATGATTAGGATTATTGACCTATTCTTCCCGTCAGTGGTCTATCCACTAACCTCATAAAGGCTACCGCAGTTTCGAAATTCTATCATTTCATCTTCAGGCCGTTATACAAAATGTTAAATCCCTCTGTCGAGGTCGTCACAAAGTCAAACAAAAAATTAAAACATACATCACAAACACTGCCAAGCCGAATTTCATGATGAATATTTTAAACATGTAATTGTGCTCAGTGTTTGTGATGTATGGTTTAATGTCTTGTTTGACATTGTGACGACCTCGACAGAAGGATTTAACATTTTGTATAACGGCCTGAAGATCAAACTATAGAGTTTCGAAACCGCGTTAGCCTTTATAAGGTGAGTGGATAGACCACTGACGGGAAGAATAGGTCACAATCCTAAAGTTTTAGATCTTTAATTTTTTCAACTTACCAAGAATGGTGATGTCTATCTCAGCTTTGTCTTCACCCACAGAATTGGTGGCAGTGATCAGGTATTTGCCACTATTAGCTCGAGTTGCTTTTATAATCATCAACTTCGTGTTATAGTCAATATTGTCAACTCGGTATGACCCCTCTGTTTTTAGTTCCTAAATAAAAATAAATCTATTATAGCTCTGAAATAATTTTAGCTGAATCCAAGAGATTCATAACTTCAAACAGTGATATAAAATTATTAAAATATACTTTTGACACGTATATTATAAAATTTGATAGAAGTAAATTATTTGTTTGGCAATGTAAAACATTTTTGATTTATATAAAAAGTAAGATTTTTATTCATTAATTTTAATAATTAGTTTTCACAAATTTCAAGTTTATAGAATTGTTCTCGCACTAAACATAAAAAATCGTAAATATTACTTTTTACATGCTATTATTATGTTTTTGTGCTACTTTAATCCATTATACTAAGATTATGAATATTAAATGAATACCAAATGCTGCTATTCTTATTTACTTCTTAATGCATTTTAGGTAGAATCAATGATCCTAACACTTGTAACACACTTTATAATTTTTCTGCCTAAAATACATCCATTTAAAAATAAAACAACAAACAATTGGGAATTTATTACCAAAGCCATATCAGCTTACATGGCTTATATTAAAACAACAACAATCTGCTGTCCAGCTAAAACAACGTGAATTCATGGACAGTGTAGACAAAGCCTCTTGAGTAATATTCTTAATTAGTTCTTATAAGATTATAATACTGAATAATTTTCCAACTGGTAGAAAAAACTTTTATAATTGACTTTTAAGAATATCAAATGATATATATATATATAAATCATTTGACATATATTGTTTATTTCCGTGATGACAAAAGTAATACGAGCTGTGTTCAGAAAGTAAAGAGAATTTTTAAATATCGCGAGCTTGGAGAGTCCGATTGTCAAACATTTTTTTTATTATGTTGGTATACATGCCCTTCAAGTATGATAAAACTTTCAGCTGTTTTCATTGTCTGGGACAGCCACTAAGGTTAAACGTGTTTTTATGAGCTCGGCGATTTTCGTTTGTTAAAAGAAATGGATCAAAGAATTTGTATCAAAGTTTGTGTAAAAAATGGAATAAAGTGTAACAAAGTGTGTGAAATGTTAACAAAGGCCAATGGTGAGTCTGCTATGAGTAAAGCAAGAGATTACAAGTGGTATAAGTGTTTCCAAGAAGGCCGTGAAGACATTGAAGATGACGAACGCCCTGGATGCCCCAGCACATCAACAACTGATGAAAACGTGGAAAAAGTGAAAGAAATGGTTATGAACAATTGCCGAATCACAATTAGAGAGGTCGCTGATGATGTTGGCATATCGACTAGATCATGTCATGACATTGTTTCCAAAGTTTTGTGTATTAAACATGTGGCATCAAAATTCATTCCAAAATTGTTGAATTCTTAACAAAAACAGCGGCGAATGGAAGTTGCTCAGGAGTCACTAAATGAAGTCAGATGATGCAGAATTACTAAAACGTATTGTAACAGGTGACGAAACATGGGTTTACGGATATGACATCGAAACTAAGGCTTAATCATCCCAGTGGAGGCATTCTGGCTCGCCAAGACCGAAAAAGGCTCGACAAGTGCGGTCGAACGTGAAGGTTATGCTCACTGTGTTCTTCGATATTAATGGCATAGTGCATCATGAATTCCTGCCACCAGGTGAAACGGTCAATAAGAAGTACTACTTACAAGTTCAACGCCGTTTGCGTGAAGCAACGAAAAAAATGCCCGGATCTGTGGAAAAACAATTCATGGCTTTTGCAATACGATAATGCACCAGCTCATACTTCATTGCTTGTTCTTGAATTTTTGGCCAAAAACAGTACTGTAACGATGCGCCAGCCTCCATATTCGCCAGACATGGCTCCGTGTGACTTTTTCCTATTTCCAAAAATAAAGCGAACCTTAAAGGGCCGTCGTTTTACAGCCGTAGATGACATTAAAAGCGCATCGCTGAAAGAACTAAAGGCTATCTCAAAGATCGAGTTTGAGAAGTGTTTCGAGGACTGGAAGAAGCGCTGGCACAAGTGCATAATTTCTAATGGGGACTATTTTGAAGGCGACAACATGAATGTAGAAGAATAAATAAACATTTTGTTCAAAAAATTAAAATTCTCGTTACTTTCTGAACATACCTCGTACAATAGTAAAGAATTTACTGCTTTTATAACTTCATAATAGTAAAGAAATCATTTTTAAAATGCATTACTGACTCTGTGTCAGTTTCTATTATATTGCAATTGTTTCTAATATATTGCATCATCTAATCACTATGTATATATTAACGACATAACATATATGTCAAAACAAAACAGCAATGTAGACAGTTTGTTTTACAATAAGTAAATGCTTTACATTTTTACTGCATTCTGACTTATCTGAAATTAATTTCATTTATCCGAAAAAGCCTCGGTCCCATCAAGTTTGAATAATTGATTCCCTTATATATATATATATATATATATATATATATATATATATATATATATATATATATATATATATGATGAATGTTTCTATAAAGAGTTAAAATAAAAACAAATATAATGAAACAAAATAACCATACTTTAAAAATTAAACTATACTAATTAATAAATTTAATTGACTACTATAAAATAATTAACTATTAATGTACGCTACTAAACTACAAAAACGTTAAAAGCTATTTACTTATACTAACTAATCATAACAGTTATGCACAATAATTAGCACAGACCCTACTTGAAAAGTAAAAGTGATAAACTATTTTATAAATAAAGCTAGTTGACTACTCATGCTCGATTTCAGTATTGTAATTAAATCAAAACATGTAAAACTAAATATATTATTTATAAGCTGACATTTAATTGGTAAATAAGACAAGTGTAAGTAAGACCCTGTAGACCTTGCAAAGTTTACAGATGAGCTCCAAAACAGTGCAAAAGAGGTAATGAGGATATTTTACCACAAATCATGAGACAGGGTGAAATGTGTTACTACCCTCGGAACATGTCACAGTATCCTAGGCAGAGGTAATGGCCATTAACGATTGTGTTTGGAAGAACTTGAAGTAGGCCTTAAAGGAAGCTCAGATTCATATTTATACCGACCGTAAGGCAGCAATTCATACACTTGTGGATCCAGCGATAAAGTCCAAACTTGTCTGGGAACGTTGCGAGAACCTCAATGCTATGTCCATGGAATACCAGGTTATTATACCAGATATCAGTGCAAATGAGGCTGTAGAATAATGAGAAGACAGACAGGGATTTGCATCTGACTTCATTAGAACGGAATTTCTCTTCATATGTGTTCACTGGCTTGGTCTGCTATCATAAGGTCAATCAACAAGAAACTCCAGAAAAGAGTTTAGAGAGTAGACCAATAGCTAACTTTTTTTAAAAAAAGGTTCCTCTTGAAGAACTTCAAGAACAGGGCTGACCGCATTAGGAAAAGCATAAGACTGATTACAATGAACTGTGGTCTACCTAATAGGATAAAAATGCAACATGAAGCCTGTGAAACTCAGCTGTAACAAGCTTAACCCAACTTAAGGCATAACCGTATGCAGTCTGTTTCTCCATAACTTCATAATATTCAAATGGTTTTTAGTTTATTTACTTTGTAAATATGTTATGTTAATTTTGAAAATATATTCAACTGACTGAATAGCATATGTCTATAAACCTCTTTTGTAGCAATGTTTTCTATCCTGGTTTTGTTATACATTTCGATTATAACCTACAATAGTAATAATTTTTATTTGGTTATTTACTATAACAATTATTTTTATTAAGATTCACAAAATTTAAAAAAGTAATTTTTGTAAAATAGGCCTGTGAAACATAAAAGGGTCATATGTAATACTTACTATAGCATAACAGTCGTAATGCCTAAACGGGGTAGAATATTTTACACCACATATCATGATTTTTTTTTTGCTAAGTCAGTGAAATCATTTAAAACAGGTAGTAGGACTGAATTCAGAATTGATCAAAATTGTTAAAAATCTAAAAGTGTCAAAGAAGTAGTAAGTATAAAAAGGAGTAAAAATAAAAAAATAAGAGTAAAAAAGTTGCCTGTATAAATATACAGTTATAAATAACCAGGGAAAAAATTAATTATTATAATTTTTTAAATTATTAGCTAACTTAAAAATGACTAAAACTATTATAAAAATGTGTATACAATCACTTCTAAGGTCTTTGAAATAAAACCTACAGAAGTAACTTGGGCAGTCAATATTTTTGGTTACGATACAAGTATAGGTATGGATCTAATCTCACTGCGAAAATTCTGGAAGGAAAAGGTTAACAAATCCAGATTACTGATTTCCTTTTAATGTTCCACTGTATCAATAATTTAGAGAAATTCAAAAGAAGCCTTTAGGTTCTAAATACGGTACAAAGTACTATACTGAATAGTTGAAAAATAACTGTATTTACACTTAAATGGAAATTTGAATAAAAAATATTCAATAATTACGTAACGCTTGTGAATCAAAATAAAACTAAAGAAAATTCAATTCATACCTGAATGCAATTCTTTAGAATCCTTTTTTTAAATGCCTTTTGTAATGTAAATAAATTTAAAATTCATTATCAAGCAAAATTACAATGAAATTAATTTATCAAAGTGCCATTTAGTGAATAATCATTTTCTGAACAGTGGTTCATATGTGATAAATTGTATGTTATATGTTTATGGAAAGCTTTTGTAGACTTGAACAAACAAAAGAAAACTATAGATTTTGTATTTTAAATAGTGCAGTTTTTTAAAAATTATATTTTATATTATTTTTTATAGTAATACAACAATTATTTCTTAATTTTACTATGTTTCTTCAGTGGTTTATGTGCTAAAGGGCTTTGATTAAAAACATAATCGTAGCATCAATAAATAAGGTATTATTTGATAAATGTTTGAGTTTGATATATGATATTTGTATTATAATAAACAAGTGATTTAAGCAAAATTATCTGAAAATAAATATAACAAATATTTTATTTTACTTGTACATATTAATATAATATATAAATAGTGTACGATTTGACAAAGTGTTTAAGTTCAGTATATGAATATTTGTATATTAAAGTAGTTTAAACGAAATCAGTTTGCTACAATTTCTACCTATTTAGTTAAAATAAGCCAAACATTGCCAACAAATAGCAAAACCTATTTAAACTAATAAGCTTGGCAAAATTAAGAAACAAGAACTTTAAAAAAAGGGAATTTTTGGATTTCAGCTTCCAGCAAGTAAAAGCCAGTAATACGAGAAGGGTAATAATTTCCCTTCTTTTCTACTTACAACGATAGTCGGACTTTCACTCTGAAATAGAATAAAAATAACTTTAAAATACATGATCAGTATTTATAGTAATATTTAAATTATTTCATCGCCTAAATGGTATGCACAAACCTAAAACAGGTAAAAAAAACATACAAAATCATCAGATTATAATAAGTTATCACCAAAATTTCAAAAAAGAAATTAATTACTCAAAAACAGGTTTTGATATTGGAACAATTTTTGTAAACCGATGTAATAATTTTTTACATCACTATATGTCAGACAATTAAGCTGGAGCATGTTTTTATACCATTGTGTTACCAGAAGAGATCCCTTCTCTAAGGAATCTTAGTTATGGTTTTCTCACTTTAAATAGTTTTTTTTAATTTAGTCACAGAAAAAGAAATTCAGCAAAACAAAAGGTTTAAAACTTCCAATTTTATAATTTTTCACTTTAGATTCGGCCGATTCAATGTCCCAAACAGTTTTTGAGAATTTTTTTTGTTGGAATTTTGGTGTTTTTCTTTTATGACATCGTATTGTAAAAAAATTACCTTATCTTTAAAAGTCCACACAATGTTTGGAGGAGGTTCACCAGCAACATTTACATCTATGAGTGCAGTGTGACCAACTTTGAATACCAAATTTTGTAAATTGGTTCGGTCAATCCTTGGTTTCACTAGAAGAAAAATATGATTTACTTTATAAACTACACTTTAGAAAAATCATGAAAATTATAGTTTAAAGTAGACTCTCATTTATATGGAGTTCTTTATTATTAGTACATTTATTTATAAATAATTATTTATTTTATTTGTACTGTATAAGGAAAAACTTTAAATTTTCTTGCCAGCCCAGCAGATAGTCCGTAGATCATGTTAAAGTAATGCATGTAATAAGATTTTCTTACATTGTTATTTATTTTTGGAAAGAAACTTGTTATTTTTGTGATAACTGTGAAGTTGGCTGTTTTGATTTTTGTTTTGTATATGTTTTTAATTATTATTAATAATAAAAAGCACCGTTTTTATTATTGTTAATAATTAGCACTTACAATCAAAAGAACTGTGAAAAATAAATAATGATTTTGAGTCAAAGAAAAATAAAGAATTGTACTAAAAGCAGTCAGCAATCAGGAGCCATCACGCCGACAATCATCAATTGTCATACATCTTTACCTTGTAATCCGACTGGGATTCGATTGTTATGTTACACAATTGTTGATTGTCTCAATTGTAAAAGCATCCCATAATCTGCAACACTAAGTTTTGGTGACAGCTGACCTGGCTGGCTTACACAGTCTTTGCAGGCATGGGTAGATTGCAGGGAAATCATGAAACCCCCCCCCCCCAGTTGCATAAAAATAATATTACTAAAAAGTAAAAGATTTCTACTTTTACTTACAGTACATTAAAACTACAGTGAGGCAAAACAATAACAATGGCAGCTAAGTTGTTTTCTAATATTAATATTGCTGTAACTGGACATGTTTCAAACAATGACTTTCTAGTAATAGCAATAATGTTACAAGTATCTTATGATAGTTGTTTTTACAACAATAACTAATAATATTTTCTGATTATGTTTTACAATATTTAAATCATTCATAACAAACTAGCTGACATGCCCATGCTATGCTCAACTGTGTAAACATTTTGGCCATTTTACATGAAAATGGTAGGAGTTAGAAAAAATGGTAGGAGATAGGACAAACGGGACGAAAATTTAGAACCAGGTTTAAAGAACATGTAAGATCATTCAAATACGGCAAAAATGATTCAAATTATGCGTCACATTTAATAAAAGAGGGACACATACCTCGAGAAATAGAAAAATCAATGCAGGTACTACATATGGCAGAAAAATGAAGACGTATGAATATTTTAGAGAACTTGGAAATATTAATATCTAAATTAAAGGGAGAAAACATAATAAATGAACAGATATTGTCGCAAGCATATATTAAGTTTAAAAACCTAAAAATTTTAAAAAATTAACAGGAGGGACGACCGCTGAAGAGAAAGTTTGAAAGGAGCCAATCAGAAGCGAGCGAAAACGTATGATTTTGAACAGCCAATCAGAAGCGAGCACGTCAGGTTTAACGTACACGTGTTGAATAGAGGAGGGGTACGAGGTGGAGATAGAAAATTATAAATAGGACGGGCCATAATATTGGTGACCAGTATAGATATAGTTATTGAACATGGAGGTTCTACGAAACGTGTCAACAAAAGTAGAACTGATGAAGGCATATCATTATACTGAACATAGTGATAATAATCCTAGCAGAAAAAAAGAAGAATATAAAAAGAAGTTAGAAAAAATGTAAAATTGTTATTGAAAATTTCATCGCTAATGATTTTTCATCAAAACTTAGATTGGAGCAATTGTTATAGTAGAACTGTAGCAGTAGTTGCAATTGTTAGGTATAGATAGGAAAATGAGACAGTACATACACACTTCCTTATTCAGACTCCATTTCAAGAAAATATAATAAAAGCCATGTTGGTGTTGTGAATTTATTTGAAACCAGCTTACCCAGACAATTCATTCGTGTATATGGTCATGGGTGTCCAATATCTGTAAGTTGTTAAACATTTTGGACATTAAAAAATAGCGATTTTCTGCTTTATAAATTATGTTATTAGTAGTGTCCATAGATAATATTAAACTGAATCAGATTAGTGCATGTATTATTACTTTTTTCAAACACAAAAATTTAGTCTAAAAATATGTCGAAACTCTACTTTTGAGTGTCAAATTTTGAAAATTTTCTTGGGTGGAGTTACCATTTTGTTGATTGCCCCTCAGAGTTTTTTCTAAAATCTGCCTGTGTCTGCAGGACACCCACATTTGTGGATAGCTGTTCATTATCCATTTATCCATGGATAAGCTACATCCAAGTGTAGCTTCCTGATTTTTAGCTTTAAAACAAGACATTTTTATTTTTGGAGTATGATTTTTTTTAGTTTACTTTTCACTTGTACCATCCAGATGCCCATAAAAATGAGGTCAGTGTAATCGAGAATCTACTGTACTTATTAAAACAAATAACTATATGTATTAATGTGATCAAATTAACTAAGCATAGACTTACAGAATCGTGGTTTAGCGATATGCGGCATAGTCTCTTCACTGGGTTCACCAGGGCCAGCTTTATTTATTGCACGGACACGGAATTGATAAGTATTTCCTTCTTCAAGTTTCGGTACTTTGCCCTTACACACATTGCCTTGTACTTCTGCTGCCTTCACAAAATTAGGTTCATACTTGCTCTTCATTTCAATAACATAACCTAAAAAATATAAACAAAAATGTATTGAGATAACAGCCTGTTATGTATCTACATAATGATACATAAATGACAACAGCGATTATGTAGAAAATTATTAACTAAATGTATATTTCAAAATTAGATTTGACATATCTTTATTAAAAAAAGTGTAACTTAATTTTGAGACACTCCTTGTAATTACGTGAATAATATTAACTTTTGTTTAAACGGATTGTAGTTGCATCACTATCCCTTTACAACTCTTTCTGATATTGAACAATAAACTATTTCAATACTTTTTTACTATTCTTATTTGTTGAATTTAAGAAACATCAGGTTATTACAAAATAAATATTTACCTGTTATAGGAGCACCTCCATCTCTCATAGGCTCCTCCCACTTAAGCTCCACCATATGTTCATCATAGTCAACGATTTCTGGAAGACCTGGTGCTCCAGGGATATCTAAGACAAAGAAACATGTTATTTAAATATATATTTTAATGAAGGCCTATATATGGATATTAATAAAAATTATAAGTTTTTCTTAAGTCTTACATATTTTTGAAGTTTTTCAAATGCTAAGAAATGCTAAATGTAATGCGATTTGTAATGATTTGTAAGTTACTGGTGTAAAATGATAGAATAAAGCAGCATTAAAAATCACATTGGAACTGTGATAGTTGCGGGGCCTCTGAAAAGTCTACTGGGCTCCTATGCAAATAACTCTACGGCCTGCTCTCCACAATACTACTAACAACTAATTTCCCTATTTAACCTGCACTTTACTATGCAGGTAAAAAAAAATTTACCCTCTAGTGTAAAATAATTAAAAGCAAAAAGTAATAACAATTATTTATTGCGATATCACATTACCAAGAATATGAAAGTATAAAATCAAAAAATGAAGACATTTTAAGTATCTATATTACAAATTGTTTATATCAGACTTGGCGAAGCTTATTGTTGGTTTTCATTAAAAGTATTACACGGAATTCCTACGTGTACTAATATTCAGAAGCATCAAGTAAAACAAAATGTATATAATTGGTAATGTGATGTTAAAAATGAATTAACATTTTTTTCTCTTGCCCGAGGCCTATGAATTGCCCCCTCTCCTTAGAGGTCTTGGATATTTTTTATTATTTGTGACACTGTGCTATCTGAAGGTTTTTTCAGATGGGATTTTCCTATGTGAAATAAGATACATGTTGGATTTTCTTGATGTACCCACAAAATATCTAATGCCATGCTGTAAAGGGATTCTGCTGTATCATAATTATTTTATGTGGGAACAAAATACAGTAAAATAAATAAAACATTTCTACTTATGAAAACTTCAACCTAATTCTTTAACCGTATCTCTCTTCTTACATTATCTTAAAGTTGATGAACATCAGTTCAAAAGTTTTACTGATTACACTTACAGAAAAATTTCCAGAACTTATTTTTAATATTTCTTACCGTACGGGTTTTTAGCGAGAATCGCAGACTCGGTCTCTAAGGGTTCAGACTCGCCTTCCTCATTAACAGCCTTCACGCGGAACTGATACTTGTGTCCTGGTTCCAAACCAGTTATTTCATGTTCAGTTTTTGCAGGATCTAAAAAGCCAGCAGGAACCCATCTTCCTGTTGCTGTGTCCATTTTTTCTACCACATACCCAGTCAGTGGTAATCCACCATCATCTTTAGGTTTCTGCCATTTCAGTTTGCAGCCTTCCTTGTGAACGTCGGTGACTTCAAGAGGACCTTCCGGTGATCCAGGCTTGTCTAAATACAGAGAAAATATTTGTATAAATTACACTCCCTTATCTGGGCCTCTTATATCAGGTTTGGCTTTTTTGTTGCGACTGGACAAAATTTTTGAAAAGATAAAAGCACATAAAGTGAAATGATACATCTCTAGTAATAACAGAAAAGAGATCTGTTTTTAAAATTATTACTTAATGATGGAGTACTTATTACTTTTTATTGGATATTTGTCTGCTGTAAGTAAACGTTTTGAGTGTGGATCAACTTTCACTCTTATGTTCCTAAGACTAGCCACGCTCCAAAAGAGCAAGTCCTTTTGTTTCTGATAATCTGTCTTGAAACAAAAATGTTTCCTTAAAACATTTTACTTCAAACTGTCTAAACACAAAACAATTTCACATTTCCTTCCTAATTTTTTTTTACCTAAAATGGTGAGTGATGAGGAAATGTCTATTAAATTTTATTTTTAAATGTCCAGTTATAAAATTGCAGGGCCAATTTGGATACGTAAAAAAGTAAGCTTATTTGAATGATCATTTAGTTGGAAGTCATAGGCTACGAAGCAGTCAAGCAGTCGTAGCCTTTACCAAAAGAATTAACTTATCTGCTTGAACTTCTGTAATAGTACTACAAAAAATATTTACAGTAATTAACTAATTATAGTTTAATTACCTAATTATAACTTTCACTACAAAGTATTACTAAAATCAAACTAAGGAATGGTAGATATAATGCCATGCAAGTGTAAAAAAAACTATCTCAAGCTCTCTGTAGATAAGATGAAATTGTAGGGACCTTAGTCATTTTTTACCATATCATCACAGACAGCTTAAGACAAAAGTTTTGGTTGGCCTGATAGGCTTATAACAAAATGTTAATTACTTCATTGAGATGGTTTCTAACAAAAATGACTTGTCTTGAGATGTTTTGTCTGTTGCGGTATGAGGCTGTCCGGCCTTATCTTTAAAAAATCAACGGTTTTTCTTAAATGTTTTTGAAAATACAATTTTACTATTGTAATCAACATTTAAAAACTGCATAAATTAACATTTTGAATTTTAAAAATCTGTTGAATAAAAAAAATTTACAAACATTTAAAATTTACTATGTTCAGTATAATGATCTGCCTTTCCTAGCTTTGTCAATTCTACTTTCGTTGACGCATTTCGGAGAACCTCCATCTCCAAAAATTATATCTATACTATACAGTATAGATATAGTTTTTGAAGATGGAGGTTCTTCGAAACGCGTCAAAGAAAGTAGCATTGACGAAGCTAGGGAAGGCAGATCATTATACTGAACATAGTGACAATAATCCTAGCAGAAAAGAAGAAGAATATAAAAAGAAGTTAAAATTCATTCTCATATTTTTAATGTAATTTGAAAGTTTATGGGGCGGATGCTAATGTATGCAGATTTTAATGCCGATTGTATTGGTGAAATAAGAATTTCAAAAAGGGTAAGATAAAGAAAAATACTTTTGAAAATTCGCTTCTATTATGTCAGCAAGACAACTGTGTGTGCTATGATTATATAACATTCACCAGGCTAATTTCAGACACTTTTATCTTTTAAATGTGTAATTAATTATGTTGTACTTGACATTATTTCAGACTTTGTATATTCAGAAAGAAAGAAAGAAACAAACTACTTACCCAGAATGACTACTTCAACTGGCGCTTCATCTCGACCATTGACATTTTCTGCTACAATGGTGTAGATACCAGTGTCTTTACGAGATGTATCACTTAATGCTATTTTAGTATTATAGTCTTCATTTTCAATTTTGACTTTCGGACTGTTTTCAAGAGTTTTATTGGCAAAGTTCCAAGTAATTGTTGGTGGAGGTTCGCCCTTTACATCAACGTCAAATTTCACAGTCTGACCTGCACGCACTATCACCTTCTGCAACTTGTCTCTATTAATCCATGGTTTCACTGAAACAAAATATATTTTGCAATGAATGGTTACAGTTTGTTGAATTATTAATTAGCGCAAGTAAACACCAGTTTGTACCAAAACCATGGGTGCAGGCAGAAATATGTACAGGGAGGGGAACTACTAGTTCTATAAAGAACTAACCAAATTTTAAGTAAGGACAAAATACTTAATCTTTTCGTTGCCTTGAACATGAAACATGCAAGGGCCAAGCCAGTTAGCTTATGCTGCAAGAAATTACATAACTGAATAGTTGTATATGGAACCTGGCTTAAACTATAGGCCTTGAATTTTGGATTAAGTATTATAAGTTTTCACTGTGTTTTGACTAACTCTTCAGTTTAGGACATAATATGACCCTTTATTATTCTGTTGTTGCCATTTTTCCTATTCTGCCCCATAAGGGGTGCAGACTAGCTGCACCTATTGAGAGGATTTAGACGTCCCTCGCTGTACCCAAGTCTAACACACACTTACATTTAGGGAGGCAATCATAGCCTCAATGTGCTTTTCGCCTTAAAATAACAAAAAAAACTTCCTATTCTGGGTTTTATATGTTTTAAATTGTCCCTTAAACGAAATTACACACCACAAATGATATTTTGAATTATTTAATGAACACAAAGTCCATACTTGGTCAAACTCCATATCAAGGAAAATTAGATCACTAATATAATTTCACAAAATACTTTAATTAAGTGACATATGTTTTGCAGTGTGGCATTTTGAGACACAGTAAAGCTAAAAATGACGAAGTGTACTTATATACTAACACAGTTGATGTTAAAACTGGAAGGGAAAAAAATTTCAACCTCTCTCCCTTACTCAAGCTTAATGTTGTCTCAATTTACTGATCAATGATCTTCTTACAGACCTTTCAGTCCTTTCTTTCTTTCCTTCACCCTTCCACTTCTAACATCAACTGTGTTAGTATGTAAGTACACTTTATAATTTTAGCTTTATTATATCTGAAGATGCCTTGTGTGTGTGTGTGTGTGTGTGTGTGTGTGTGTGTGTGTGTGTGTGTGTGTGTGTGTGTGTGTGTGTGTGTGTGTGTGTGTGTGTGTGTGTGTGTGTGTGTGTGTGTGTGTGTGTGCGCGCGCGCGCGCGTGTGTGGCAAAATATATATCACTAAATTAAAGAATTTTGTGAAATTCCATTACTGTTCTAAATTTGCCTTCATATTTTGAAGCTTATTTAAATGTGAAGTATTGGTTGTAACTTGCAAAAAAACATGAATGAAGGTAGGTATCTACAGGAACAGCTTTAAAATTTGTTTTTTATTAAAATGTTCTTACTGATTTTCAGAAATATGTCCAAATAACGATAAGAAAAAACCTTACTATAGCAAAAACAGAAATGCAGAATAAAATAAAAAAACAATTATTATTGAAGAAAATACTTAGAGGTGAAGAACCCAATAGTATTTTCTAGGGAATCAAAGATTATTCCTGCCAAAGTTGGTTAAATGTGCCAACATACGACAAATGGTATGGGTTTGTAAAAGGAACAACATACACCACGTTATTATAATTATATTATACCCATGTGAAATAAATAAAATTAAAAATAAGATATACAATCTTATTTTAGTTTACTAATATTATTGTTTTTTTTAATGTGACATATAAACAGTTTTACATTGATTTGGTTTTTGTTTATTTTAACCATAATTTTTCTGTCCACTTTACACATTTTATCAATGAGTCATAAAACGATATCAATTATGCAATTGCATATTTTGCCTCCTCAGCGGCTATGGCTATCAATTAAACTGCCTTTTTCAAAACAATAGTGTTTATTTTTTTGATACAACCATAATTTATTGTTTAACTGCTGCAGTACGTTTAGCAGAGAGTTACATCTCAATCATCACTATCACTGTTATACATGGAATTGGAAATTTAAGCATGCTAATATTCCCTAAGACAGGCAGCCCACAATACAGTGGCAGTTAAAATCTCTGGCCTTGACTAAGTTTTGTAGATTGTTATACATAAAAAAACAAAAAACAAATACAGTCGACCTTGGTTAAAACGCCCACGGTTAGAATGCTAACTTGGTTATAGCGCTGTTTTCATAATGTCCCCAAAATTCCATATTAAGTGTACATGTATTGTAGACTTGGTTACAACACTTTGTGAACTCAGATACAATGCTGACACACTGCTGTTATAGTCCAACCACTATGTAAAAGGACTGTGCGAGAATTTCTCGCGCATGTAGGAGAATTTCCATCCCTCCCAACAGTTCAGGGACACAGAGTCTGCCAATCTGAGTCTACTACTCAGCGATAGTAAAGGAAAGGGGAGGATTTATGGTGACCGAGTGGGGATATGACCTCTCACTCGCACATTTTTTTTCTATCTGTCCACTGGTGCTCTTAGCAGTTTTCTAAGCTGCTGACCTAGAGACATTTTCACTTGAAATACAATTTGTGTTCTATTTTTAGAATAAAGGTTGAGAATAGAAACAGACCCTTTCTTAGAATTTTATTGCAGGCTAAACAAACAATGTAAATTGTGTCTTCCCTGCAAAATGTTCTCACTCTCTCGCTCAGACACGCATACATTCTGTACGCCTTAGTGGGGGTAAAAATCAATCTCACGAACCCTCACAACAGTGTATGCACTGTGTTGCATGTATATATACTAGACTGTACAGTACTTTTCTATTAGTTTTAACTAAAATAAATTTTAAAATATGTAATATGTGTAATAAATTGTAATAAAATAGCCATTAACTACGTATACAGTACAAAGTATGCTTTTCTTTCACTACATACAGTATTTCCGCTGTTTACAAACTCATTTACTGTAAACTCGGTTACAACGCTATCTCGTTTTACAGCGTTCATATACGTTTTGTCCCTTCAACGTCGTTATATCCGAGGTCGACTGTACTTCTAATCATAAATTTACTCACAGTTTCTGGCTTTGGCAATGTGTGGCTTCGTTGGATCACTCGGCTCAGATGGACCAGCTTTGTTAACAGCTCTAACTCTAAATTGATACTGATTTCCTTCCTTCAATCCAGGTACAACAGCTTCACATGCAGGGGTCTGATAACCATAATCACATAAAATTAATTGTTATTAATATACACCCAAAGTACTGCATGCTTTAGTTAATATAAAACAATTTTTGACACTATTTGATAGATCTGCAATTAAGTTTATATTTTACTTTATTTATAAACTTGTATATTTACTATTTAAACTAGAAATAAAATAAAATATATTTAAATATTTTCAAAGATCTTTTTCTAACATAATGTTTAAAAAGTATGAAGAAATATTATGGACAAAAATATTTAATGTATAGACTACAATATACAGTATAGTTTTATCGACATAAAATAATGAAATCACATATTTTTGAGGCCTTATTGCACAGTAGGTCCTTTGATCAAGGTGCGGGGGCCACCAAACCCCTTAACCTAAAAAATTAATCTAATCTAAACTGGTTCTGAGTATAGAGTGTACTTACATCAGTAGCTAATATCTCATCCCAGGATCCTGAAAACTTTTCCTTCTTCTCAATAACATATCCTGTAATTGGAGCACCTCCATTAAATTTAGGAGCAGCCCATTTAAGATTGACTCGGTCAACATCCCAATCAGTAAGTTCAGGAGTGCCAGGTTTGCCAGGAATATCTATTGAATATAAAATTAATTAAATTTATATTAAGTCCAGTATACATACAGATGATTTAAGACTGATATTAATTATTAATCCTATTTATTATAGAGAACTAGATTAATACCCATGCTTTGCTATAACATTTTAATTTAACATGAATGTTCATGAAAAATTTTGAAGTTCTGTTAAATTTAACAAACAATAATCCAATGATCTATGAATACCAAAGATTGATTGATAACATAATTAAATAATAAATCCGATATACTATAGAGGACACAGTAACCTTTTGCCGTACTCCCCATATACAGCTGCATTGCAATAATTAATGTAATAATTAAGCAATTATTACTTTTTATGACTGAAATTACAAAAAAATTATTGGGACTTTTTATTTTTATGTTGAAACAGTGCAAACATCACAATGTTTTCCAACCAAACATTTTAAAAGTCATTCATTCACAAATAATATTAACTGTTTAATATTCATTATCGGTATAGTATAGAATAGTGTACAATATATTTCACTATGTTGAGTATAATGATCTGCCTTCCCTAGCTTCGTCAATTCTACTTTTGTTAACGCGTTTCGGAGAACCTCCATCTTCAAAAACTATATCTATACTCCTTGAGTAATACTACTTGAGTATAGATATAGTTTTTGAAGATGGAGGTTCTCTGAAACGAATCAACAAAAGTGGAATTGACGAAGCTAGGGAAGACAGACCATTATACTCAACATATGACAATAATCCTAGCAGAAAAGAAGAAGAATATAAAAAGAATTACAATATATTTAATAATATGCTATGCAATAATGATTAATTAGAACAATAAATTACTTTATTATATTTTTTCCGGCAAAGAATCATTCAGGTTATCATCACCATGGTGTAAAATTAAAAAACAACAACAAAATAATTAAATTAGAGACTATAGCTAGTATATTATGTACGAAGATATTCTTACCGTACGGATTTTTGGCAACGGTAGTTCCATCAGAATCTAACGGCTCACTTTCACCTTCCTCATTTATAGCCTTCACTCTAAACTGATATTCATGGCCTTCTTGTAGTCCTTTAACGTCCATTTCAGGTTCTGTAACACGTCCTACTGGTACCCACCGTCCTGTAGCTGTGTCTAACTTCTCTACAGAATAGGCAGTGACTGGCTTACCACCGTCATCTTCAGGCTTCTGCCACGATAATTTACACCCACTTGCAGTTACATCCTTTACTTTGAGCGGGCCTTTCGGTTTTGATGGAGCCGCTAAAATTATAAAAAAAGATTTCATTTTAATTTCAAAACAGTTAATGTTTCACTAAGTGTTTAAGTGATTGTATTTCCTATTTTATTACAGTTTTAAGTTGTAAATTTTTGTGAATTTAACCAAACATAATTTCGTTTTTTAAAACTATTTAGACTACACTACTATGCTATTTAGTATTACTTTGGGGTCTACTAAAGATACTGAAATATGCACTTTAAAACTAAACACTTGTAGAAGTTATCTCAGTATTGCCTATTTCCGTGAGATTATTAACATTGCCGTCACCTCAGCAGTGTTTAATAAGCACATGAAATAGACATTGGTAGTCAATGCAATCAGAAAATAAGTTTGACTACTTTGATATTTATTCTGTTCATATTAAATTCATATCTTTTCATTTTGTAGGAAATGAGTTTCCTGTTATATTTACTTGTTTGTTAATCTGACCGCTGGTGCAATAAACTACTTAACTATCAATGTGATATATATCGAGAAATCAATACTTTTTGCCTATGTTTATCGTAGATATAAACGACTGCTCATGAAGTTTCAAGGAAATAATGGTAAACTGAATAATGGTTCAATCATTATTAATTCTAACACCAATCGACAGCTGACATTGTGGGCTTTATCTCTATATTTTTTATAACATACGCAATTTTGTCTTCTGTTTCTGTCTAGAAAGTAGCTTAATTCAAGTCAATTCTGAGTTCATGTTTCTGTCTGGTAAAATCATTGTTGTTATTATAGCCTAACTAAATGACTTTGTCCTTTGCGGTAAATTTTTGTTCTTTAATGATATTACTTATAAAAAAAAATCACCACTATTCTACACACTTTTTACATTGTTTATATTTTAATTTTTTTATACATTTTACTTTTGTAACAATTTTAGGAGGTGGAAGTTGACAAATAACATTTAGAAAAAACTTATCACAAACAGCATTTAGAGGAAACAAAGAAATGATTTGTAAAAATTTACAAATGATAAGTCTTCTAATAAAGCCTAATAATAAGTTATATTAGTTGCTTTGGAATTATTACACTTTTTAAAAAAAACTGTCTATAGATACACGAAAACTGCCTACCATTTAATGGTTTCTGATTATCACTTTTAGAGTTAAATTACTGCACATTTAATATTTATCAGTATGAGATATATAACAAGGAAATACAATTCTTTTACTTACAAAGTACAGTGACTTCAACGTCTGCTTCATCTTTGCCAGAAGCATTTACCGCAACAATTCTGTACAGTCCAGAATTCTTTCTTGTGGTGTCGTTCAGAGTTATTTTAGTGTTGTATGGAACGTTTATTATCTCAACATTTCCTTCTGATTTTACCTTTAGACATTAGCAATTTACACATTAATAATTTTGTAATATTATTTTAATAACAGAAATAGTAAATCTAAGTATAAAATGTATGATACGACCGTACCTTTTGCTATCCATGTTATGTGTGTTGTTAAGTCAGTTATTGTATGTGAGTATTTTAGTTATGTTATTGAAGATATGAAAGTGTGAAGTCCACTTAATTGTTTAAAATGTTTACATTATTCACAGTTTGTAAGTCACAACACAGTTTGTAATTAAGTTACATAAGAGTTATTTTAATGAACAGTTGCACAAATAAGCTTTTAAACAAAATGAGTTTTGTGATTATCTTAGAAGAAATAGCTTTACTTAATAAAATCGAAAACAGTTTCGATCTTAAGCTAATAATTATTTATGATAAGTTATAATGAAACAGAAATAAATAAACTTTATGAATGAAGATTAGATTAATACTGATAGAAGTTTGTAATATCATGTATATATTTATTTACAAAATTATGTATATATATTAAGAATCCTTTAGTATATACAAGGAGTCAAATCAACAACGTCGTGGATCGCACAAATAGACCTACATGACGCAGAAATAGACTCAACAAACATTGAAGACAGGAACGCATACAGGAGAAAGATGCTCGGTTGGAAGGTCCCAGAGAATGAAATCCCAAAGAGAGCAGTTGTAAAATGGATGGAAGAGCGGAAGGGGATCCATGGGGACAGGATGAGGGAGGTGTGGATGATTAGAAGGAACAAGACATGAGTCGGAGTGCTTTGCGTGATCCAACAGGGTCTATACGCAAATAATAATAATAATAATATTAATATATATATATATATATATATATATATATATATATATATATACATAGTGAGTCCTCTACTTATGAACTTACAAACTTTTAAAATTATGAACAAAGATCCAGGAACTAAAATTTTTAAAAAATGACTGAAAAATGATTGATTGATGTCTTCATGGAGTTTTACCAGTAAGTCTTTATAGGGAGAAATCGCTGTGGTCACTGCTTGTTGAAAAATGCATATCTAATCATCATAGTTTCACAACGTCCTTGTATGACTGAACGACAAGAGCACGTGATATATTCAGTATTACAGTGATAAGACAGAGAGAGAAACAGTAAGATTTAATTCAATGCCTTTATTTGGCATGCAGTTAGGTCCTAAATTGCACAGTTAGGTCGCATTTGCATCTCTCTTCCACTTAACCTCACAATAACTTATAACGAAAATACAGATTAACAAATTGAATAATAAAATTTAAAACAATAGAAATACAGAATGAAAAAAAGGCATCTATACAGTATGCCTAACTCTGCAATAAACTATTATCGTAGGTTATTTTATGAAAGTTTGTTTTAGTTACGATGAGATTCAGTAAACATTGGAACAGGCCTAACTTTTGAAGTGTAATCATTTTTCGTGTCATTTTATATTTCATAATCTACTTTATCGCAAATATTGAGTCACAGATATTAATGTTGGTACACATATTTCTACTTCACGTATAAAACATTCATGAAGGTTGCAGTTATTGAGGTGTTACTATGTCGTAATTTTGATGGAAATATAAATACGAAACGTAGTTTTATTTTAAATCACGGCCTCCTCTTAATAACTATATTTCACACATTAATTTTTACTCTTTCAGAATTTTATTTAAATAATAACGTTAAATCAATATTATTCATGTAATTAGTTACAAATGAATTGTTGCGTTTGAATTTTGCAAGTTAACATCTTATTTTTTGACTTTCGAACAGCCGTTGTTAACATGTCAAGTTCATAAGTAGGTGACTTAACTATACATAAATACTTCTCAAGGCAGTATTGTGATCAGTAAGAAAGATAAGAATAAAAAAAAGTGGTACTAGTAAGACAACATACAAATTCATGAAACATAACTAAATAACTACAAAACTGTAATATGCAGTTATTAATATCTGTTTAAATTACTAAACTTGTTTTATTACAACCTAGATTTCTAAAATTTCTAGTAAAAAAACTGATATTCCTAACTACAAATTGCTTTATAATTCTAAGTAATATGTTACAGTCCAGGAAGTTTTTTATGTTTCATGAACCTTGCAATACAGTGAAGAGTGATATTTTTAAATGTACAAGACAGTTTGCAAAATATCATAATTCTTGTGTTGAAAATTCCGAGACATTTTAAAAGCCTAGTTGAAAAATATTTTATTCAGTTTAAATAAATTGCATGCATAAACAAAATTAGAAGTAAACAGAAATAAGAGTGATAAGAAAACAATATTACTATCTTCAAAGTAAGTTATAAAAATAAGAACAAAATGAAATTTGAAAAAACTGATCTAAGTGGTTATTTATAAATTATAATGCAAAACAATAAGCGTGATATCAAAAACAAAATTTGGTTAACACGAAAGCGCGTTTAATATTATATAAAAGCACTAATAAGCATTTTAATATAATTTAATAATGTATAGTATACTGTTAAGAGTAAACAATTACAATATTTCAGAGTTCTATGTATAAATGTATGCAATGTGTAATAACAATGTTATGAAAGAATGTTGTTGCTGTAAAAATTTTTGAGTAAAGTTAAAATTAGGCAGCTTGAATTTTATTTTTTTTATTTATTTTTATTTTTTTTTTGTTAACGTCCAACTATTGTGCACATTTGGGCTAATGCAGACGATGGGGATGATTCATAGCGTATGAAAATGCCAAGCCTTGGCCGGGAATTGAACCCGGGTCCTTGGGGTGAAAGCCCAGTACGCTATCAACTACGCCACTGAGGCAGCTCCTAGGCAGATTGAAAAAAACTGTTTCTAATTGTTGCAAACCTAACCTGACATTCATTTAATTATAATTACAACATACTAAAACAAGATAATTTGTAGCCAATTACTTAGTCTATTACTAGAAATGCTTTTTCCCATACTTGTCAACAGTAAAAGCATAATTTTTTTTGTAAAAAAATACACTGCATTTTGAGCCTGTTATAATTTATAATGAGGACTCGGTGGCCGATGTGGAAAAGCACCGATCATTCTCCTGTGTCTCCGAACTGTGCACCTTAAGGTCCTTAGTTCTAGCCGCACTCATGTTGCTTTTCCCTTACTGTTAACTCTGATACCTTGTCCTCATTAAGTAAAACTGGCATAAAGAAAAAAAAAAAATCACTGTATAATAAACATATCAAATTTCATTATTTCAATATATTTCATTATCAATATATAGAAACAAGAAAACCCGGTTAAAACTAAAATAGGCACAGGGCCATTAAAAGAAACATCATAGGATTTGCAGATGATTTGGCCCTACTTGCCCTTAATCTGCAAGAAGCAAGAGAACAAATTAGCCTTGATAGCATTGTGCAGAAGTTAGGCTTAATAATATCATATGAAAAAACAGAGATCATGGCCATGGACCCGCTATGCGTAAATAAAGTGAACATTAACGGAAACACCGTAAAGCTCGTAGAATGTTTCCAATATCTAGGAGAAACCATAACATACAATCTAGACGAAAAACCCGCACTACTCAATAGGGTAGCAAAAATTAAAAAAGCCCAGCTACTAACTTGGCCAACGTACAAGAAAAAATGCCTGTCAATAAAAACAACAATACAAATCTCATTAATGGTAGAGAAAAACACTTGTCATAGAACACATGTCAAATTTAAACCAAATGTTTAAACAGTATAAATACTGTGCACATTTATTTAGATAGTTTGCAATAAATGGTGAGTAAATCAATACATTAATTTCAAGCTGCCTTAATGTATATATAGTATATATGTATATAGTACACAAGTAACATTGTAACGTAAACATGTAATGTACTCTTACTGAAATGCCTAGGCAAGCAATAAAAAAACCTAAATATAGAAAATTCAAAGCCAGTATTTTATAAAAGTTGTAAACAGTGTGCCCACAATGCAATTCTTTAAAAAAAAATGTCAGTTGTGTAAACTGTGCTGCAGGAAGCAGAAGTTTCCTATTTCTTTATATTCTAAAAATATGTATATTTCATTAGAAACACATTAATTGCAATGTGAAATTTAAATATCTGTTAATGCTTATGATATAATTTAACAGTTCAAAAATTTTAAAAAAATTGTGTAATATTATACACCATAACTTACAGGCACACTGTTTGTTTCTACTCTATAAACCATAGCATTTATTAAAATTCTACAAATTGCATGATACCACAACTTTTAATTACTCACTTCACTCTTGACTTTATCGGTCTGAAATAAAATATTAAAATATTCTTTAAAGAGACAAAATTAAATATCTAAAATATGAAATCTAACTACGTTTAAAAAGGGACATTTTACTTATTAAAAGTAATAAATAACTGTTGTTTTGAAGCTGAGATGAAAATCCTATTTCATTTACTTTACATATATATATATATATATATATATATATATATATATATATATATAAAACATTTATCACAACAACCGATGATAAGAGTGTGGACTGATAAGAACACTCTCCAGTTTGAGGAGTAGTTTGTTGAAAAAATTGCAAAATAAAGCAGTCCACTGAATACACTACCCATTTAGTGGACCAGTTCATTAAAAACAAAATTATAGTGGAAATCCAATGAACACATGCCAATTTGAGTGGGGCCAGTCTACACTGAACACTTTTGCCACTTACTGAACTAGTTGATTAAACATATTTGCAAATTTTATTTTGATATATAACTCTAAACTTAAGTCTAGAAGGAAAACTTGGGCCGAAATCTCAAGTTCACGGTAGCTTTAACTACTGTATAAATCTGGTGATTGATCAATTTAGGACATCAATCTAATAATAATTTTATTTAAAGTTTGTATAGTTCCAAAAAACAAAAACAAATAGTCCAAAAAAATTTGTTTAGCAAACTATGCCAGTGTACACAATTTGCATTTATACGAACAGTTTTCTTCTAAAAAATCTTTAAAATGAAAATGACAAATTTGCAAACGACTGATAAGTAAAACCTAGGAATTGATTATCGTAATTGACCAAATAAATTACTTATCATTTGGATTACTAGTTATTACGTCTAGTCTAATCCTAACAGAATAATACTTTTCAAGTTTTTCATCTATTTTTCACATGCAAGGTCTTCCAAAATGTGGGCCTTCTACAATCACTTGTCCCTCATGAAATCAACCAAAAACCGAAGTGTGATCAACATTCTTCTCCATACACTTCTTCCAACACACATAGGTTTTGATGAGTATTTTCTGAGTTTCATAATGTAATACTTAGTTGCAGTGTTAGTGTTTGAGTCTGAACATTTAACAATTTTCTGACAACAGTATACATGTATGGTTCACTTCTGCTACAGACAAACTGAGACGTGTACAGCCTAGACAATCACACAGTTGTTATGAGAATATTATGTGATAAGGGCACGCACTATTTGACTTTGGTACATTCCCTGTGTTTGTAAAAATATCAGTTCAGTAAAAAAACAGAAATAGACGAACTATCCACAACTCAAGTATTTGCTACATAGTGAACTCTCTTTCTAATACTACATTCAGTAGAATCTCAACTATCCAGTGGTGGATTAACTGGGTGGCAGGTTAACCAGGATGAGCAAAGCAAATTCCCCCCCCCCTATTTTCCTACACAGAATAGGCAGGTTTTGATATTAAAATCATCTCTTGTTCACTATTTTATTTGTGACCCTACATTCTAACTATATTTGCAATTAATTAGTTTTCATAACAGATCAATCAAATAACAAGTTTACTGCTTTAAAACCATACACACACACACACACACACACACACACACACACACACACACACACACACACACACACACACACACACACACACACACACACACACACACACACACACACACACACACACACACACACACACACACACACACACACACACACACACACACACACACACACACACACACACACACACACACACACACACACACACACACACACACACACACACACACACACAGCTACTTATTCTATTTAAATAAAACATTAAATTAATTTTATAAAAACTAAATTATTTTGTGAAAAAATGACAACAAATTTTTAAAATAGTATTTACCTTCATATTATTAAGTATATTTTGTTTGAGCAAAGCTCACTATAATTTTATAAGCATATATATAAACATTTCTGTCATAAATAAGCGTAAACTTAAATAGAAAGAAAATTTCACCAATAAAACTTACTGGTTTATCAACGAGGAACCATGTCACTTCTGGCGGAGGTTCACCTCGAATGTTAACATCATATTTGACCATTTTCCCTGCACGAACTACAATGTTCTTTAAGTTTGTTCTGTCAATTCTGGGTTTTACTGTAAAAATATAAATACGAATTATTAAGAGAACAATATTCGTTATACACAAAAACAATGCTTACAAAATTTGCATATAAATGCACGAACTATTATTTTCATTCAAAAAGTATAACGTATATAATATTATAAATTAGAAGCCATATTGTACTATATTCAAACTGTAAATATTTTTAAAACAATGTTAAAAAACTAGCAGTTGTTCCTACATGCCTGTATACATGCAATATTTTATTTTTTGTCCATCAATTAAGGTACAAAAACCGATAAAAAACCTGTATCTAGACGAATTACATTTTGCTTGATGTCTTTCGATCTGTTTTTCTTAAACGCCTATCAACAAGCAAGTCAGTTATCATGAATGAAGTATTACAGTTTGTGGTTATGACATTGTGTGTACTGAATAAGAAAGAAAGTTGTTCATCATTCACAATGATCGAAAGATTGGTTGCTATGGGATCCAAATTATTTCATGTTAATTTGTTTTGGGAATTACATCATGAACCTGAATATTGGCCTAATTATATGAACGGCTGTGGATACATATCGTCATTAAATTTAGTAACACCTAAAATTTGAAAAAAGCACTTTTAATAACTCCATTCGATAGACAGATGAAAAGAGTTAATTTTTTACATCCTGTGTCTACTGTCGCTGCATGATCCATATCCTGACATGGTTAAGTTTGATTTTTTTTATCACTGTATTTCTTTGATTTCACATGAAATCAAGCAAGGAAAACTACAATATTTAATAACTTTTATTAAATTTGGTTATGTTGTGAAAATGTCCGTAGACCACTGACACAAGTTTGACGTTATAGAAGTGTTTACTTAAAAATGAATAAATTATAGTTTTGCATTAGTCCACAGTTGATGCAGGAGTGATGTGATTACATGAACTGATTGATAAATATCTTGTAAAATTTTCAAGTTAACTTATTTAGTGATTTAACTAAAATCGTTTTATTATAAAAAAAACAAATGTGAAATACGGGCAAAACTGAGTGGAGTACGTGAAATATTGTTAAATGGAGAGTCAGACGAAGAATATGAAAGCACATCTTCTAGTTATTTTTTTTTTTTTTTTTAACATCCGACTATTGTGCACACTCGGGCTAATGCAGACGATGGGATGATTTATAGCATATGAAAATGCCAAGCCCTTGTCGGGAATCGAACCCGAGTCCTCGGGGTGAAAGCCCAGTACGCTATCAACTAGGCCACCGAGGCGGCTCTTCTAGTGATGACCACACAGACATGTCTGCAAATGAGGATAGAATTGATTCTTTCATTGTTTTAAAATTTGTGTTTACAAATATAACACAAATCAAAAATATATCAGATAAACAAGTAAATAATTTCATCTTAGTGACTATGAAAGGAAGACTAAACAAAGACGGTTAACGTTTGAAAAATAAAACTGTCTGGGCATGAATTTGGTCTCATAGTAACTAAATCCCGAAAAGGTTAAAACTTTTAAAGCCACGTCAGACATACCAGTTACTCATGCAGTTATTTTATGTGTAAGTTACTCACATGCTTTGTGTTTGACGATGTGACCCTTGGTGGCATCAGAGGGTGGTGAAGGTCCCGCTTTGTTTACAGCCACAACACGGAACTGATATTCGGCTTGTTCTTTGAGATCTGGAACTTTAGCTTCTAACTGATCTCCTGGAACATCTACAGCGTGTTCCCAGTCTGGTTTGAATCTGTTTACAAAAGCAAAATAATTTAAATTAATCTGAGGGAGTAGAATTTATGTGATTACATTATTCAAACATATTAAAATACAAATTATAGATCTTTAGAATCTAATAATGGTTACAAATAGTAACTATTCCCCTTCTACAAAGAATATCATTGAAAATATTGTGATTGCTCTCATTAAACTATTTATTTTAAAGAAATTTAAATGTGACTTGTTTACTTACTTTCATTTTTTTTCTAATTAAATATGATGGTATTTTAAAGAAAAGATTTTTCCATTTTTTTCTTAACCTTCATACTTTATGCTAGTTAGACTAATGAACATGAGGGATCACTGTTAATGGAAAAGTTATACTACTATGGCCAGTAATCACGTCTCAAACCCACGATCTTGAGACGCACAGTTCAGAGGTCTAACAGACACTCTGCGATCCACATTTACCACAAAGAACTTAAAGAGAGGATTAAAATTTTTGTTAAATTTAAAAGAGAAAAACATGTTTTTTTCTATGCTAAGTAAATTTTTTTAAGGGATTACAAATTTAATACAATGTAGGAGAAATATATAGTGGAATGGAAATGAAGCCTATACAAGTTATTTTCTATTCTTTTAAGTTTTAGTTAATAATTCTGAATAGGCTAAATATATGAAGCTAAAAAATAAAATATCTATCATAGGCTTGGCATATACTTAAGTCTAAAAAAACAAACAATATTAGGCCTATTACTTTTTTTTATTTTTTACATATGGTTAAAGCACGGGTCCTTCGATTCAGTTGGTATTTCCACCTATGCCGAACATGGAAAATCTGCTATGAAATAATTTTTTTGTGTTCCTGTCGTTTTCACCAAACACATGTAACACTGATTGAAAAAGGCAAGCACTTTTGTCACTTCGAGCAATACTACCCCGACAGATATCGCTTTCACACTACTGTATCCCTGTTTTGACACTTTAAATTTGTATGTTTCCAAGCAATGCATGTTGCATTTGTATCACACTGCTTGTTGTATCACTGTATCGTCTATTGTATTGTGCGAGTGTACACCATTCCTAAGACATTAGTACACATTTCACTTCTTTAATGCTTCGTACTATGAATAGTGAATGCAACAGTTTTAATGTGTTTTTATGAATTGTGTTTTTTTAATTTATATATTGAAACCAAAGACAGATCAGAAAATACAAAATGATGTTGAAATCAGGAATATAGAAAAAGGGAAAATATAAGTTAGGATTGTTAACAAACCCGAGAGTAAAAAATGTTGTACTTAACAATTCACAATCCGAATTGATATTAAAAAAAACAAGTCTAAAGTAGCCTATTTTGTTGAAATGTTTTATTCCAGTAGATAAATGTGAAAAAAATCCAAAACAAATATTACAAATATTGTTTAAAGCTAGATAGCATGCACAAATAAATTTTACACTAAATTTCATAGCGTAAAATAATTCGTTTACCTGTCTTTCTTTTCAATTACATATTTCTCTATAGGAGCACCACCGTCAGACTCAGGTTTCGTCCATTTTAGATTCACACTCTCATTGTCGTAATCAGTGATTTCTGGAGTGCCAGGCTTTGTAGGTTCATCTGTAATCATATAAATTAGTGAGAATAGTCAATAGGCAGTAACAATACTGTACTTCTCCAAATGGACCAGTAATATGCACAGAAAACTAACTGATGTGTACGACTAAAGTCAATAAACAACTGTTTCCTAATTAAAAGAAATCTAAATCATTAAAACATGAAACACAATAAATAAATACTTAACGGCTTTGCTTAGTCATTAAAAAAATGATACATAATACATGAAATTAACAAATTAAGTTATTACTTATAGAATATTTTCTGTTGAGTACCTCTAATAATTCCTACTATGTTCTTTTAGTTTCCTGAATGCCTTTAAAATAATTATATTTTTATTAAGTCATGTGTATGTCTGTCCATCACTAATAAAAATGCTTGAAGTAAGTAGATCTTCCCCTCAGGAGCTCACACATTGTGAGTATAGGTTTTACAGTACTGAGATGCTCTAGTTAGATTTTTTTTTTTTTTTGTGTTTAACGTCCGACTATTGTGCACACTTGGGCTAATGCAGACGATGGGATGATTTATAGCGTATGAAAATGCCAAGCCCTGGCCGGGAATCGAACCCGGGTCCTCAGGATGAAAGCCTAGTACACTACCAACTAGGCCACCGAGGCGGCTTGCTCTAGTTAGATCCCTTCATCCCACACCAAGGTGAAAACAGCATATGCCGAAAACTGTGCAGCTAAGCAACTTAGATTAAATGTGCGGATACCAGGCAACATCCAGATTTAATCTAGCCTTACCTAAACATGGCCAAGCCGAGTTTCATGATGAATATTTTAAATGTGTAATCGTGCTTAGTGTTTGTGATGTATGTTTTAATGTTTTGTTTGACTTTGTGACGACCTCGATCGAGGGATTTAACATTTTGTATAACGCCCTGAAGATGAAACGACAGAGTTTCGAAACCGCGGTAGCCTTTATGAGGTGAGTGGATAGACCAATGATGGGAAGAATAGGTCATAATCTTAATCATTTGAATATGTGGTCCGGTGGCTATGTTACAATAATGAGACTATTAATGCCTGTAAAACAATATAAAGTACTACTCATAACTAATCTATTGGCTATGACAGCATTGCAGTTAATTTTATTTTAATATAAATTTGTTTGCTCTTACCATAAGGATTCTTGGCAATGATTGATTTTTCTGTAACCAATGGTTCGGAATCACCTTCATCATTAACCGCAGATACACGGAACTTGTACTCTGCTCCAGGTTCCAAACCAGTTACAAACAATTCGGGCTCCGAACGATCACCAGGCACTTTACCAACTCGAACCCACTTTCCAGTAGCCAGATCAAGTTTTTCAACTTCATACTCCCGGACAGGAGTACCGCCATCATCAAGTGGTTTTTTCCATTTCAACTTGCATCCATTCTTAGTTACGTTTGATACTTCCAAAGGTCCTTCAGGTGTGCTTGGCTTTGCTAGAGAGGAAGTTAATAATAAAATAAACAACTATTTGAACTCCTACAGGCATATAGATTAATACCAGTTGTCATATCCATAGAAATTCTGGTATGAAAACTACCTATAAATAACCAATAAAATTACAATGGGGAAAACGTAAGAAACTCAATTTATCAAAACTGGCTTGACACGTTTTGTTTGCATTTCAGTTATTCCGGGAAACTTACGAAAAATCAAGTTTTGAACAAAATTGGAGATAAAACTAATAGTTTAACTCTTTTAAGCTTCTTTTAAGAATGAAAATCTAATTTTTTATTACTTTTGAACATATTTTAAGCTAAGCGACATATGTTATTAAAATTATATTTTCAAGTGGGCACACACAGTGTATAGTAAGAAAAAAATTAATAAAACTGTCATAATTCACAATTAAAATCTTACTCCTAAAATTTTATTTTAAGAATTACTTTTAACAAACCACAAATAATTCACCCGTCAGCTTCCTTGTTTACGGTTTATTTACTGTAAACCTCATCTCTACCACAGACAGGTAAACTTTGAGTTGCACAGAAAAATCAACAGTTGATGCAAGGTTTGAAACTACTCATGTCTAACACTATACTGGCCAAGTATTGCACCTTAGACCACTTGGTTATTTGAACAATCTGATATCTTGACATTAACAAGCCTTATAAGGCAAATGGTACTGCATTATTAATGTTTGGTTACATTAAAGAATTTACTATATAACGCTTGATACTTTTTCAATTTCTTTTTTTTTTTTTTTTGTAAAAAAGTTGTCAGAGCTAAATAATTGTGTGTTTATATTTATTTAAAACAGATGTCCAATAAACCTGATGTATTAAAGATACAGAAGAAAGTAAGGAAATGAGACACCACTGTTAGGTTTTCCATTTTTTTAGGACTTTTAAATTAGAAAAAAATATTAAGAAGGAAAATACTGGTCTGGTGAAGGAAAATACTAGTCTGGTGAAGGAAAATACTGGTCTGGTAAAGGAAAATACTAGTCTGGTGAAGGAAAATACTGGTCTGGTGAAGGAAAATACTGGTCTTGTGAAGGAAAATACTGGTCTTGTGAAGGAAAATATTGGTCTGGTGAAGGAAAATACTGGCCTGGTGAAGGAATATACAGGCCTGGTGAAGGAAAATACTGGTCTGGTGAAGGAAAATACTGGTCTGGTGAAGGAAAATACTGGTCTGATTAAGGAAAATATTGGCCTGGTGAAGGAAAATACTGGCCTGGTGAAGGAATATACAGGCCTGGTGAAGGAAAATACTGGTCTGGTGAAGGAAAATACTGGTCTAGTGAAGGAAAATACTGGTCTGGTGAAGGAAAATACTGGTCTGGTGAAGGAAAACACTGGCCTGGTGAAGGGAAATACTGGTCTGGTGAAGGAAAATATTGGTCTGGTGAAAGAAAATACTGGTCTGGTGAAGGAAAATATTGGTCTGGTGAAGGAAAATAAGCAGTGAAAAAAATATCACAACCTTCTCAAAGAGTTGTATAAAGAAATATATTTTTTAAAATATAAAACCGCAAAAATTATTCTGGCCAGGTCATGTGCTGAAATTTTTATGATCAAATTATGAAAAATGATTTTGAAATTCACAGAAAAATGTTAACGTATGAACTATGTGGAAAAAAAGAGTTAAAAGTTGAGGAAGAATTGGATAAGATAGGCATTGTAGGAAACTGATTAAGGTAGTCATGATAGACTTCTAGAAATGTAAAACTAGAAAATTCTCTACTGGATCGTGAGGGATGGGGAAGAATTTTTTACAATGTCAAGATTCAGGGAAGAATTGAAGGTAGCCTACTGTTGATTTACTCACCAAGAACAGTGAGTTCCAAACTCTCTTGATCCTTTCCAGAAGCATTCTCTGCAAGTAAAGTATATCGCCCTGAATCTCTTCTGGTTGCGTTAACAATAGTAAAGTTAGTCTGGTAATCAACATTCTCTATCTTGATCCTCTCTGTAGAGACCAAGGCGATGTTGTCCCTCCAAGTCCATGACAATTCTGGAGGTGGTTCACCAGACACATCCACAGTCCATTTGTGTGTTCTACCAGCCTTGATTGTTACGCTCTTCATTCCTTCACGGTCAATTCTTGGCTTCACTGCAATAAAAATGTTCACTGTAAATACATTCTTTATAGTATAAAGGAGAATCATGAGACAAATTTTAGGCCCAGTGAAAACTAAAGAAACATGGAAACTAAGATCTAATGATGAAATATACAGGAACATAGAGGACAAGACAGAGACATTAAGGAAGAGAAGACTGCAATTTTTTAGACATATGTACAGGATGAATGATTCAAGACTAGTGAAAAGGATACTCAAGTACCTATGGGATAATAAGTCAACAACTAGTTGGATTCAAGAGGTAAGAAAAGATTTAGAAAGAAATAATATTAAAGAAGAAGAAACGCTGAAGAGAGATTTTTACAAAAAAGAGGGTATTGAATATGGAGGGATTCCAAGGAAGATTGCAGAAGAAACCTGGTGCGAGGTGGTCCGAAGACAGAAAGAAGCTGCATAGTGAAAGGATGAGGGAGTATTAGGGGGAACGGAAGAGAAAACAGCTAAGTGAAGAATTGAAATTGTCACGTGGTCCCTAGCAGGCCTCATAGAAAGAAGAAAAAAAGCTTGTCTATGTTACAAAGTTCCAGCATAATAAATAAACATTGGAGCAATAAAAAGTAAAATTTTCTTGATAGGTTTTAATCAGTTATTAAACATTTGTCAGTAAAACTCTTGACTTCTTGAAATAAAAATCTGTCCCATTTATATGACTACAATCTGGTGTAATGGTTCTCCATAAGGGCATTAAAAATACTACATATGATCAGATGTTTTAAAACAAAACTAGACAATTAATAATGAAATGTTTATCTCCTTGAAACAATACAAAGCAATATTTTTGAAAGTGAAATTATGTTCATATTTCATAAATTAATTAGTAATCCTCCTTGCAGTGCTTATTATTTTTTTATAGTACTCAACAAAACAGTTTCCAATTATGTTAGACTTCTAATGATAGGAGACCAATGTAACATATGGAAAAGAAAACAGTAATAACTTTTAAAATTATAGACAACCATTTTGAAGACTCAAAGAATGATTTTAATTAAGAAAACGTATTTACCTTCTCATAATATGATTTAAAATAATAAAGGTTAGTACAAAGTCACTTTCTATTTTACTGTTCTTATTTTTCAATATGTTTTTTAGTAAACAGGTTTATGGATGCAACATATGTTTTACATTTGTACTGAGCACTATATTAAATGAAACTGTTTTTTTTAAACTGACTACTAAGTTATAACAGTAAGAAATCTCCTTACCACTTACTGTTTAGACGTTAAAGGGTTTTTACCTACACAAATCACGTAAAATATAAGAGGTATTTGTAATAAAACAATAACATTACATTAAAAACTAATTTATCACTTTCTGTTGACTTACAGTTTTTGTGCTTGCATAAGTGATTATCAGTGGGTTCGCTAGGTTCGCTAGCCCCAGCTTTGTTGTGCGCTCGTACTCGGAACTGGTAAGTTTGTTTTTCCTTCAAATTTTCAACTTTAGCTTCTGGAGTTGTGTCTTCTGTCTTGGCTACTTCAATCCAGTCTGGTGAAAATTTATCTTTCATTTCAATTGTGTAATGCGTGATCGGTCTTCCGCCATCACTTTCTGGTTTGGGCCACTTCAAGGTCACACTCTTGTTATCGTAATCAATAATGTTGGGCTTGCCTGGACGACCTGGCTCGTCTGTAAGAACAAAAGATGTGTAAATACTACTTTTATTTATGTATACTATAACTTTAATACATTAATGTTTACTTTTTTGGTATTTACACAACAAAAATTTAATGTAAACAAAACTCTACTACATTTCTTATAAATTAAGTTATGAATTATATTTGGAGGAGATCTGTCTTATCTTTTCTGTTGTACAATCTTATAGGCTAATATAAATGCAAGGAAATGTCTTTAATGCTCAAAATTATTGTGTCAATATCACTGATATTTCAAGAAAAGAAACAATTTTTGAAATCTCTGTTTTGTTCCACACAACTAGCAATTTTCAAAAAATCGTAATGGTGACAATTTTTGTTTTCCCACAAAAAATTTTTCAACATAATGTAATAATATGTATTTTCACAAAAAATAATAATAAATAAAAAATTCTCGGATAACGGTGGTCACGCTGTACCTCACTAGTACCAGGTTAACCTCTTAAATGGACATGCTGGATAAAAGTATCCAGCTAGAATGGATTGTGCTTTCCATAATGATCAATATGATCATCTACGGCCAATTAAATTGTTCTCTAATGTGTGTAACACCACAAATTGTCAAAGATAAATTCAAGTGTATTCTAAGTATTACATTTGTTTAAGTGCGTAAGTGCTTCTACCTAAGTGCTTATCTGTTACATGTTGTGCTAGTTTAGTGCCAGACCTCAGTCTGATGTAGTCATATTTTTATTCATACTTTCATTAGTTTCCATTATAAGATTACTGTTTCTGTCCTTATTTTAGCATAGTTTGTCCAAATATTTGGACAAAGGGCAGGGTAATTTGACCTGCCACAATAACATTTTTGTTCACAATGCAAGAGACAACTTAAACTCCATCATGGGCAGTTGAGACAAAATACTACCACTGACAGTTATAAAATATCCCTCACGTAACAATTCGTACCATATGGATTCTTAGCAACGATCGGTTCCTCAGTTTCTAGAGGATCTGATTCTCCTTCCTTGTTCACAGCTTTGACTCTGATTTTGTACTTTTTCTTTGGTGTCAAACCCTCGACTTTAAATTCACCTGGAGACTTGGGTCCAACCTACAAAAAAATCATCATAGTGTGAATACAATACAATCTGACCCTACTATAACAGTAACCGCAATGAAAAGAGCTGAATATTTTCTATTAAATTACAATAGACCCTCGATTATTGCACCAATATGGAGGACACCCCTTTTTGGATATGGAGAATATCCAATAATCGAGGTTTTTTTTCAAAAAACATGACAGAGGGTAAAATACAGAAAAAAATGAAAAAGAAGCTCTGTTAAACACAAGAACACAACAGAATCAGCAAGGAATGAAACAGACCTGATCACTGAAATGTAAACTATGCCAATCCTTTTTTTATATTTAGGTACCTACTTTACATAAAGGTTAGTACACATATGTCTACCTCGGGTAAAAAAATGTCACGGATATTAAGGGGTTTGGTGTATTGTAATTTTTATCAAAACATAAATATACTGACAGAATACTTTGCATAAAAGGAGTATTGTACTGTATATATTATTTGTAATATGACATTTATGTTTTTTATAAACCTTTTGTGTTACGTATCAAGTAAAATAACAAAACATAAACTTAACATTATATTAATGTACTCAAATGTTTAAACGATTGTATGTTTAAATGTAGGCCTATTTGAGAATGGAATAAACAAACATTATAAGGGTGAACACTGTTGATTTAGACTTGTTGCTTATCTGAATGATTTCTTTACAAGAGAACAGTTATTTAACAGCTTTATACATCTACAATTAGTCATGGATATTTATTACGTTACAGGATCAATTTATAATAATTTACCGCCAAGTTCATTAAGAGTGAAGGAGCGGAAGTAATTTATTTATGGAGAAATCTTACTTTATTAATTAGGTAAAGACATTATTAAACCTTACTACAATTTAGTACAAAATTGTAAAACTTAAAAATGAAATATGCAGTGTGTGAGAAACACAGGATTCTGTCAGCTTGCATATCTCAGAACTTGTTAACACATGAAATGTTAAGTTTACAATGAATATTACACCTACTTCACAAATCATCCAATCAAACAGCATCGTTTACATAATTGTTGATTATGTTTTGTGTAATAAATAATCAGATTTTTTCTCACAAATAAGATTTTATGTTGTTAAATGTCATATATAGTTGCTAAGCAGGCAATTCTAAGCACATGAACTGTTTTATTAACTACCAAAAATATGATTTACATAAACAAAACTACCTGCAATGCACATTTTGAAGTAAACAAAAACTATCTATCTCTCTCTTCTTCCTTAAAAGAATTGTATATAAGTAATACAATTGTAATAGCATTTACCAAATTTTTTTTACAGTACAAAATAATTAGAAAAAAAGTTATCGCGGATACGCTAAATCCACATTTTTATTTAAGATCCAGATTTTATTTCCAATAATCTGAATTTCTGATAACTATGTATCTGTTACCCGAGCGTCTACTGTAATTTGTTGTAACCATAAAAAATAATTAGATCAAATTAAATGTATCTTGAGTTTATTACCTCTCCCGCTGGGACCCATCGACCAGTGTCCATATCCATTTTTTCAATAACATATCCTGTAATTTCAGATCCACCATTGTCTTCAGGTTTATTCCATGTAACAGTAATATGGTTAGCACGAACTTCTGTAGCCTTCAAAGGTCCACTAGGTCTTGAAGGCTTGTCTGAAAGAGAAAAAAAAAAAAATAATAAAAAATGCACTTACAGAAGTATGGCTATAACAAATTTAAAAAAATAGAAATATGTTTTAGCTACCTAACACAACCACTTCAGCGATCGACTCGCAAGTTCCTGAACTATTTGAAAGTGTGAGCTTATATTTGCCACTGTCTGAACGTACGGTGCGGCGAACAGTTATCACAGTATTCTTTTCATATCTATCAATCGTTATCCTGAAAAAAATTAAAAAATTTTTTAACCACACATTTAAAGAACAATGAGAATTGTTTATACTAAAACTATGTTTTTAAAATATCAGAATTTTTTGTTTTTAAATTATTTATTTTCTGTATTGCAGTTAAGGAAATCTAAAGCAATAAGAAAAGTTTAAGAAAAACCATTAAACAGAAATTTAATTCAGAAAGACCAGATAAGCTAAGTACGAGGGTTGATCAAATATAATCGAGACTGACTTTCTAAAAACTTTTCCGTTGGACATTGAACTCTAAAGGGTGGGGTTTCAGGTAGCCTGGGAGGTTTGGGACGGGCGTGAGGCGGGCAACATTTCCGTTCGGACCCTTCAGTATAAAACTATACAATGAGTGAGAGTGAAGTGCGTTTCCGTGGAGCAGAGAATTATTATTAAGTTTTTGGCCAAGGAGGGGGGTCAATCCGACTGAAATCTTTAAGTAGATTGACGGCTCAATACGGGACAGGACCCTGTCAAGAGCTCGCGTTTTTGCTTGGCACAAGGAATTCGCTGAAGGACGGGAAGCAGTAGAAAACCTGAAGGCCTAATCACGATCGTCGGCCGGGAAGGTAATGGCCACTGTATTTTTCGACAATCAAGGCGCCTTTCACGTCGATTTCCTCCATCAACGACGCACAATAAATGCACAATATTATTGCGATGTTTTAGAGGTCGCCAAAAACAGTCTTTTAAAGAGGAAAAGGAAATCTAAACCGGCGAGAAACGTCATTCTTCGTCACGATAATGCCCGACCACATTCGCCCGAACGCTACGAGGCTTAAACTCGATCAAATTGGCTGGGAACCAATGGAACATCCCCATACAGTCCAGACTTATCACCCTGCGACTATCACCTGTTTGGGCCACTCAAAGAGGCGCTTGGAGGCCAGCGTTTGAAGACGATTCTCATGGTGGAGACCTTCGTGTCAATGGCTCAATGAACGCCGAGAACTTTTTATGAAGATGGAATTAAAAACTTCCAATCCGGTGGGAAAAATGTGTTACTCGTGCGGGAGACTATGTAGAAAAATAAGTTGTATCAAGAATAATTTGTAAGTAAGCAATAACTTTTTTAAAAAATCATTCTCGTTTATATTTGATCAACCCTCGTATAACTGTGACATTGTCTTTTGCCAATACGTAGCCTACGTGTTAAATATACATAATAGAAAATATTTTGTTGATAATGAATTTTTCATTTCTGCTGGTGTACGTCTTTCTCTAACCAAATACGTAGTGTAATTTGAGTCGTTCTTTTCATATTTAAATGATCTTATATATTCATTACATCTGGTTTTAAATTTTTGTACCAAATATAATGAACACATAAGATCATTTAAATATGAAAAGAACTAATCAAATTACGTTACACATTTGATTAGAGAAGGAAATACACCAGAAGAATAAAAAAAAATTATAAAAAATATTAAGTTATGAATATAAACGAGGTGATTAAATATTTTAGAAAATTTAGAAATGTGTAGATAAAAATTAAAGGGTGAAACAATAATAAACGAGCAAGTAAATTCAAAAGCAGATGTTACTGAAAGTTTACCAATTATAACGATTAAGTCAAACATGAAGAGGAAGCACGGGGAGGATTAATTAGAGGCGAGCACATCAATAAGTAGAAAAAGAACTAGTAGGCAAAGTAGGGAAAGGAGGGGTTAAGATAATATAAATGCACAAACCTAGACTTACGGGAGCAGTACAGTAAAAATTTTTGAAAATAGAAGTAATCCAAAACTTGTCAATATAAAATGTTTGAAACTATGAAAGACATTGTTTTATTGTTACAACAATATAAAAATATGTTAATATATACTAAAAAATGCATTAATGAATCCTATACACACGTACCGACACAACCAAATACACACACACACACACACACACACATCTCAATTTAAAATCCCATTGTTTTATTCCTAAATGCTACGAAACGTGAGAATCTAATAAAATTGATATATTAAATTTGTTAATTGATAATTTTTTATATTTCCACTTTTCAAAGTAACAAAAGAGTAAAAAGAATTATATGCTGAATTTGCGTGATTTTACTTGCCTGTCCCCATCAGCTTTAATTTCTTGTCCGTTTAGGGTCCAAGAAACCTCTGGTTCAGGTTCACCTCCATACTTAATATCATACTTTACTACTTGTCCTTTCTTAACGACCATGTTTGTTAAACCATCTCCAACAATAAAAGGTTTTACTACAAAAAAAATTACATTCTTATCCATTTTGAATACAAGAATCATTAAAATATATAATTAATTAAATAAAGATGAAAATTAGAAATTTTATTATAATATGCAATTTTATGTTTATAAGTTACCACTGTACTGGATATCTTACCGAATCTGGACTTGGCGATGATAGGTTTAGTAGCTTCACTTGGTTCTCCAGGGCCTGCCTTATTCACTGCTCGTATTCTGAACTCATATTGAGTTCCCTCTTTAAGTCCATCAATTGTAGCTTTACTGACATCACCAAAAATTTCTTTGCCCTTCACCCAATCATTACTAAACTTCTCCTAAAAAAACATGAACACAATTTCTTTTAAATCATTTTTTGATAACATACAAATTTACTAAAAAAAAGTATCTTAAAATTCTGGGTAACAGTAATGTGAATTCTTATCCCAAGCCAAGGTGGAACAGCATATACTGACAGCTGCAAGGTTAAGTGGGGAGGCCTTAGTATGTGGACTCTGGTACCAAGCGACCACCAGGTTTATTTAACTTTACCCGAGCATGCAGGGCTCTGTATGGGTGAACATCGTACTTCCCTAGCTATTTGTGGAACCTGATAGTAGGTACCAAAAAAAAAAAAACACTTCTACTCTAGGAGATATGTAGAAGTGGCATGGAGTGTAGAACTTGGAAAATTAGTTAACCACGGTTGCACTTAATCCCATCAAATCCACCAGTAAAGCAGGAAACCTGTAGTAACAATGCATTGATTTATCTCTACCCAAATTCAAATAGATTTAGATCAGATGGGTGTTGGTACCAAAAGTAGACTGGGGTTCTACTTAGTCCCATGGAATCCGTGAGTGGTGAATCGTAGCAGACTGTGGGGATGCTGAGCAGACCCACCCGACCTGTGATAGAAGAAGGAAAATCTTTGGGGAACTTGCAGAAGTGGACCTAGGAAGTGAAAACTTCTGAAAAGAGAAAACTAGGGTTGCACTCAATCCTGTGGAATCTACCAGTGGTGAACTGCAGGATAGTGGAGATGCTGGGTGAACTCACCCAATCTGTGATAGAAGTGAAAGATAAAATCAAATATAAAAAAATCAGTAAAATCGTCTTCAAGAGTGGGCAGAAAAGGGGCTTTCAATGAAATTTAGAAGCAGGAAACCTATCCAGAATTAATCCCTGAGTTAATATTTTCCTCAAAACAAAGAGAGTGACATCTGATGAAAGTATTCCAGAAGCTGAAGCGGCTGATGGGAAAGTATTCTATGACTGGAGGGCTCTCAGATAAATGGAAGGCATGGAGTTGGAGGTGATGTTGGCTATCGCTGTGTTCCAAATGGTAAAAGTATGGTCTGGATCACAAAAACCACTTTTGCATGTTTCCACCAGCTGAAGATCCTGGGCTAAGGACAAGTCAGGACACCATGGGACTCACTACAGACACTGTGGTCTGAGGATGCATGCACATGAATAGGATAGGAATGTAATATAGAGTAACTGTGTGTAGGTTATAGAGGAAGTAAAAGGAAACAGCAGACCACATAATCAATGAATGCGAGGTTCTTACCAGCAGGAGGGGCAATGGGTGCACTATGGGTGTAGGCACTACACACACACACACACACACACACACACACACACACACACACACACACACACACACACACACACAAACACAAAAAGACACAGACACACACACATATATATTAGTGCATATGGATAACAAAATCCAACCTTATAGTAGTTTTTAATTAAACATCACTATTTAAAAAAAATACTGTTTCTTAATATATCAATTTTAAAAAATGAAATAATGCTACTATTACTTTCTACTGATGTAAATCAACTTTAAAAGTAGGAGCGAACTATGTGCCAACTTACTTTGAATTCAATAATATATCCTGTGATAGGAGCACCACCATCGTTATCTGGTTTGGTCCACTTCAAGTCTGCATGATCTTTATCCCAATCAACAACTTCAACATTGGTAGGCTTGCTTGGTTCGTCTAAACATAAAAATATAAGAAAATACAATAGAA